>CM076578.1:1157074610-1157659041 GCA_034641835.2 Pinus albicaulis
TTCCTCTCTACGAATCTAATTCAATAACTGATACAAGGACATGATTTTCTCCTCTTCTTTTTGAAGAGTTCTAACACAACAAATAAATAAATAAATAAATAAATATAAAGGAATCTAACACAATAATTATTCTTTTTACAAAATTTATTAAACTCACTAGCTATCATATGTGCAATACAAAATATTTTCCTATCATTTCACACATCAAACAAAATTATAATATTTCCTCAAGAAATAACATGAATAACAAATACTCCTCAAATAACACAACCAATATTCTTTTTTTTTTTTGACATAATCGGTTGCAAATTTATATTCGAAAAAGAGAAAATGGGAGTCAAAGCTCCATTGGTACAGGGCAGAATGATTGAAAGAGGGGCGCAATTGCTGTTAAAACAGTGAGAGCAGTGCCCCCTGCGCTTCTACTTTGCTTGACTGTAGCGTGGGTTATTCTGGTGTATATTCGGACATATTGTGACAGTAAGAAAAGGCATTTGCAAAACATGACAAACAGAGGTTGTTTTTAGAGCTTATAGATCCTGCGGTGATTTGCCCTCGAGACCTGTAGATTCCACCTTCGCTATGCAGAAGGTGGGCTTAATGTTTCCTGATTGCAAACGAGCACTTAAGCACGGAACCGCTGTCAATCTAATAAAGTGGTGCCTGTTCATGGTAAATAACAGAAAGTCTCATAAGCATTGCATTGGAGGCTGCCTAGAGATTTATGACAGGCGTTGTTTGCATGAGCGTCGGCCTCCTTATTGAGGGAGCGCAAAACATGAATAAATTGGATTTCGTTCATTTGCTGGATGAGGGCGTGGCATCGGCTTATTAATTGCTGGAGAGCTAAATTGATGGCGGTCCTTTTGTGAACCATTAAACTGATGATGATGGCAGAGTATCCTATCACTGTTGCTGTGCGTATGCCGAGGACTTGGAGCTGGAGGAGGCCTTGGTAGAGTGCGAGTGCTTCGGCCTTGTTGTTGGACAGAGGGCCTAATCCCCATTCGAAGGATAGGATAGTGTCACCGTTGGCAGTGCAGATGATTCCACCTGCTCCAGCCTTACCAGGGTTAGACTTGGAGGCGCCATCAAAGTATAGGAGATGCGTATTACATCTTCTAACCCAATCTGAAAAATCTTTGTCCCTCATTCTAATTTTCCAGCCGCTGTTGTGGATTTGGTTACTGCTGGTGTCGCATTTGGTTTGACCATAGATTTGGCCCCTGTAGCTTTGATAAAGCAGACATCTGATGTAATTTCGTTCTTCAACGAGAAGATCAGCTGCATCAATGTTTCTTTGGCACTTGACAGCAATGGTGTCCAGGGCGAGCCCTTTTGCCTTAATATAAAGCTTCCTGCTGTCCATTTTTTTTATCTCTGAAGGTTATTTGATTGCGTGCTATCCATATGCGCCATAACAGAGTGTAAGGGAGTGCATTCCAGACACGTCTGGCGATGTTGTTCTTCTTGCGCTGCCAGGGGTAGTGCTTTTTCCATAGGTAAAGAAGATCGGCGACTGTGTTGTGGGAGCTCCAGGGGGGCTGTTTCTTCTGATAGGCTTCTTTCCAGCATTCGGAGGCGAAGGGGCAATTGATGAATAAGTGCTGAATAGTTTCTTCAGCTGCTTGGCAGTTTGGGCAGCGGGAGGGGCCAATAATGCCTCGCTTTTTCAAATTATCAAAGGTTAGGACTTTCCCTTTCAAAATAACCCAAATGAAAAATTTTATTTTTGGGAGAGCCTCTAATTTCCAAACAGATTTCCACTGAGCCCAGATAGGCATGGGCCGATCACTGAGACTGAGTTGATGGTAGGCAGTTTTGACTGTGTAATTGGTGCCTGAGGGGTCCCAACAGAAGCGATCCTCTTTGTTTTGCTTGGTGGGAGCAATGCCATGAAGCAGAGTCTGCAGAGAATCCAAACTTGAGAGAAGCACATCAGGGGTGTCAGGAAAATTCCAACCAGACCAGAGATGCGTGAGAGAGTCCCACTTGGCAATCTGACTCAGCCTATGAATTCCTTTGCTGTCAAGGAAAGTGAGAATCTGGTGGGTTCCAGGCTTGCTACTGATAGGAGGCTACCCCATAATTTTATCAGCCCCTATTCTAATGCTGTTACCTCCCTTGGGGACCTTAGAGATGTTGGAAGTTAAGAAGGGGATTGCTTTTTTACACAGGCCCCAGATTTTGGTGCAGGCCATGGGCTAATAAAAGTTGCCTCTGTGTATTCAGATATTTGGTTTCCAGCACCTCCTTCCACCAAGCAGTTTCTCCATTAATTAGTCTCCAGATTATCTTGCCACCAAATACCAAATTAAGAAGCTGTGGAGATCTGATCCCCAGCCCTCCATATTCGTGAGGTTGTGTGACCTGCTTCCAATTTATAAGATTTTATTTCTTTTTTTCATTTTTTCCCCCTTGCCAGAGAAAATGGCGGAGTATGGCCTCTACTTTGTGATGAAAGCTGGCTGGAGCTTGCAAGAGGGTGAATTGGTACAGGGGCAGAGAGGAGAGGCCAGATTTCAAGAGGATTAAGCGTCCGGCTGGGTTGAGCCATAAAGAGCCCCAATGCTACACTTTCCTTTTCATTTTGTCGATGATGGTGTCCCAGACTTCAGCTTTCAGAGGACACACATTGACAGGCATGCCCAGGTATGAAAAGTGCCCCCAATCTAATTTGCAAGGTACCTCAAAGATGCTGGCAATGCTTTGAAGAGTGTGAGCAGTGGTATTCCACCCATAGATACAGCTTTTGAGGAAATTGATCATGCCTCCGGAGTAACACATATATCTGTCTAATAGCGTTTTGAAACGGCGAGCAATAATGTCGGAGGCTCCTCCCAATAACAAGGTGTCGTCAGCAAACTGGGAATGATTAATGTTTTTGACTCCATTCCCAAATTTAATGCCGGTGATGAGGCCGGTGCGACGTTTATGATCAAGAGCCCTGCTGAAAGACTCAGCCATCAAGATGAAGAGATAGGGAGAGAGGGGGCAGCCTTGGCGCAAACCACGGGAAGATTGGAAGGAAGGCCCTGGCCTGCCATTGATAAGGGGAGAGATCCAGGGGCCGGAGATGCAAGCTTGGACAAGATTGATGAAAGATGGAGCAAATCCCATTTTCTTTAGGACAGCGAGGAGAAAGGAATGTCTAACATGGTCGAAAGCATTGGCTAAATCCAGTTTTAAAATGAAACCCTTTTCTTTTCTAACTTGGCTGGAGTGAATAGCCTCTTGCACAAGCAGAATGGAATCAGATATTTGTCTATTTGCTAAAAAACCTCCTTGGTTTTCAGAGATGATAGAGGGAAGGATAGGTTTGAGGTGTGTAGCTATCATTTTAGTCAAGATTTTGTAGGAAGAGTTGCAAAGAGAAATGGGCCGAAAACGAGAGAAAGAAGAAGGACGTTTTTCTTTGGGGAGGAGGGCAAGATGGGTGGCGTTGGTGAAGCCTCCGATTTTGTTCTTGCGTTGGGCCCATTTAATCATTTTGACAAGATCCTTTTTTATTATCCCCCAGTAAAATCTGTAGAAGCTTATGGGAAAGCCATCAGGGCCAGGGGCCTTGTCTGGTTGGAGTGCCCAAATGGCGCTTTGTATTTCTTTTTCATCTATGTCCTTGGTGAGAGCAGAATTGACTTCATCACTGATCACTGAGGGCAGAAATTGGAGCAGATTGGAGTAATCTTCTGCTTCTTTGGTTTCAGTTAATAGCTCACTGTAATGTTTTGAAGCAGCCTTTTTAATTGCTTCTTGAGATGTTTGGAGGTGACCCTCGTCATCGGTGATTGAGAAGACATTGTTTCTGACTTGTTTGACTGTAGTCTGCTTATGAAAAAAGTTTGAGTTTTTATCCCCTCCTTGCAGCCACAACTGCCGAGATTTAATTCTCCATTTCTGTTCCTCCATTCGATTGACACGGTAAAGGTGGAAGTAAAGGTCACTTTCTCTAGCTTTAGTTTCTTGGGACATTCCTTTTTCCTCTATCGTACTGTGAACTTGCTCCAAACAGTTTTTTATTTATGTTATGATTGTTTCTGGCTCTTTATAATGTTTTCGTGCCCAGTCTTTCAGGGCGATTTTGGTCCCTTTGAGTTTGCTTTCCCAGATAAACCCCGGCGAACCTTCGATGTGCTGGCTCCAAGTATGCTTGACAATCTGATCGACAGTGGGATCATTATTCCACAAGGGGCTGTACTTAAAAGGTATGGGACCGAGAGAGTTGTGTGCTTCAAGCACAAGCGCTGTGGGATAATGGTCGGAAGCTGAGAATGGTAGAATAACATAATAAGCCGTGGTGTATGAGGTGAGAAGGGTTACATTGACCAAAATTCTGTCCAGCCGTTCCATAATGTTATCTTTGCCTAATCTGCGGTTGCTCCATGTAAACCTCCTGTTCTTGGGCGCAACATCAACAAGGTCGTGGTCCTGCATTATAATATCCAGCTGCGTTCTGCAGGGATCTTGAGTGAAACAACCCCCCTTCTTTTCATTTGCGTGGAGTATTAAGTTGAGATCTCCCCCGAGAATGAGGTTGTTGCTGTCTTCTGCATCTATGTCGGTTTGAAGAGAAGACCAACAATGTGCTTTGTCCTTGTAGTGGTTGGGTGCATAGACATTGTAGATGACTATTTTTTGATTACTTGTTAGATCCTCTAAAGTGACTTTGATCCAGAATTGACTGGTTGTATCAGTTTGATGCCTCCAGGCAGTGTGATTCCAGAGAGTGGCGATTCCCCCTGAGGCTCCCCTAGAATCACAAATGCTCCCTTTATATTGCTTGAATTGATCAATAATCCCTCTCATTTCTTGGTGTCCTTGCTTTGTTTCTTGTAACAGTAATATTCCTGGTTTTTCCTGATTTATTAAATCTTTCAGGGCAGAGATTTTTGAGGGGTGCCCTAATCCCCTACTGTTCCAGGAGAGGACTTTCATCATTGGGTGAGCGAGGTACGGAGAGTTGCTCGCCCTCCTTGTTCTTTGAATGCCGCCTCCTTACTGTTTTGTCCCAAGATGTAAGTTTCTATGGGGTTTTGAGTGCCCATGGCGATGTCTTTTTGGGCGTTTTCTTCTCTGTGCTGTTTGGTCGATCTCCTGCCAGGACCATGCTTCTTATGGACGTCCAGGTTGGCCCCATGCTCTTTGGAAGAGCTTCTGGTTGATCTGGGAGGGGGAGGGTCGCATGAAAGGGAGGCAAAAGGTTTTGAGGGGGGAGTGGGGGCAAGAGATTCCTCTTGGGAAGGGTGAAGAGAGTTGGGGGGGTCATCATCAAGGGAGATGGAGGAGAAGGGATTGGAAGATTCCAAGGATTTCATGGGAGGGGAGGGCGGAGGAGACGGAGAAGAGGAAGGAATAGGAATAGGTTTGAAGGGAGCAGAGGTGGGAGCAGATTTGGGAGCTGATTTGGGAGGAGCTCCAGCTTGTGGGGTAGCAGCAGTCTTTTTCCTCTTAACTGTTTCCCATTGGTTCTCGGTCTGTTCATTTTCAGTGTTAACATTTTTAGAGCAACGGTTAGCAAAGTGGCCGTATTCGTGACATACCTTGCATTTAAACGGGATTTGTTCGTAGTCCAGCTGCTGTATGTGTGTCCAGTCATCCACCTTCAGTTTGATTGCTTCCGGGAGACCCTTGCCAAGGTCAACTTCGACGCAGATACGCGCGCAGGCTTGCATATTGTCCTTGGGCTCACTCCTATCGATGTACTTCCCCACAGCATTGCCAATGGCGCGAACCGAGTCATCCCCCCAACAATGGAGCGGGAGGTGCGGGAGCCGGACCCAGACCGGAACAACATTAGGGACATCCAGCTCGGGATCGAAGTCTGGAGTCCATTTGTTCAGGTACAGCCCTCTGGAGTCCATGAAATAAGGGCCGTTTCTGAAGATTAAGTCCTTGTCAGCTTTTGATTCGAAATGAAATGTAAAGTAGCCTTTCCCGCAGAAACGAATGGAGATTTTACCGCTGACTTTGTCTGCCCAATTTTTCTCAGTCCATCGCTGAACCGTTTTGGGAGATGGCCATAAGCCAGTAAATTGTCCAATGAGTCCACGCTCAGCAAGGGAAAGAGCGGCCATTCTTGGCAATGCAGGGGGCAAAACGACCTCTTGCAGACCATCCAGCTTCTTGACAAACTTTGAAAGGGAAGGTCGAGGGCGCTGGATAGGGAGAGATTTGACGAGGGCAGAGAATGCAGATTGGGCATCTGCCCCCTCCGAAGAAACGCCCGGAGAGGCCATGGTAGGCCTGCGAGCACGAGGACCAGGGAGAAGAAGCTAGGGCGGGCAAGAACGGGCCAAAGCCATGGAGGGGCGGGGGCGAGAGACAAAAGGTGCAGCCAGAGGCAGGGGGGCCACGCGCCACACACGTCAGTGGAGACAAAGACCGAGTGCTGCGGCCGTGCCAAGCCCGGCCTGCTGCCCAGCCGCGGCGGCCGAGGAAATGTGGGGTCGGCCACCACCCACAGAGAGCGTTGTTCCTTTTAGCAAGAGTCGTTCCATTATAGCGAGACACGTGTTGCGGGCAACGCCCGCAGTGCGGTGGGGCTAATGCGCTCACACACAAACAAAGGAGAGCAAAGATCGAGCGCCGCGGCCGGGCGGAGGCTCCACCACAACGAGCCGCGGCCGAGGAAACCAGGGGGTCGGCCGTCCAGACCTAGCAGAGCTGTTCCATTTTAGCAGAGCTGTTCCTTTTAGCAGAGCTGTTCCAAAAAAATACTTCCTTGCATACAAACTTATATATTTATTTTCCAAGGAATCTAACACATTAATTATTATTTTTCCAAAAGTTAGCTAACTGACTAGCTATTATGCATGCAATACAAAATATTTTCCTATCATTTAACACATCACTTGATTTTGTCATATTTCCTCAATAAATAGCATGAATAACAAATCATTCTCAAATAACACAACCAATTGACTTTTATGCAAATGTTTCATGTGAACTCTTTCTCAAAAAAATTACTTATCTCTTCCTGCACTACTCAAGCTTCTCATGCATGTAAAATCACATATTCATTTCTAGTAGATCCAGTATACTAGATAATATTCCTATGCACATAAGCACATATTCTCTTTAAGAGTACAATATTTCTCTTTAAAACTTCAATGCATATGCATCATGAGAACATCCTTGGTAATATCTTAGATGAAATAACTTAATTCATTTTCAATAATTATCATCATAATTGTTCTATTTTTTATGCATGAGAATTACTTATTTCTTTTCAGGAAATATCAACATAATTGTTCTGTTTTTGTGCATGCGAATAACTTATTTCTTTTCAATAAATATCAAACTTAATAGTTATTTGTTTGTGCATGCAATTCATTTATTTATTTTCAATAACATTAACACAATAATTATCTCTATATGTACATAAACAACTATTCATATCCGGTTGGAAATCAAATGGAAACACTCTATTTAACTATGTATTTCATGTTTTAGTCATCAACTTTGGACGTGGTTTTCAAACATTTGGAAATGAGTTTTTGAAACAAAAGAAAAGTTTTGTTGGGAACAGGTTCATTAAAAACAACATCTCTTAGTTTTTACACAAGTGTCATAGTTTGGAATATTGAAATGAATCTCTGTAGCCCAATTTTCTATATTTAAATATTAAATAATTTTAGTCATGATCTTTGGACATGATTTTCGAGAATTTGAAAATGATTTTTTCAAATATGAAAAAACATATTTGCGAGAACATGCTCATTTACAAAAACCTCTTTCATTTTTTACACATCTATGACGGTTTGAGAGATACAAAGACATATTTGGACCCTATTTTCCAATAACTCATGTAATTCACACAATTTTTTAGCCATGAAAATATTTTAAGAATTCAATTCACATGAATTTTTTTAAGAATTGAATGAAAAAAAAAATTATTCCTCTATGCACGAAAGTCCATGGAGGTTTTCCCAAGAAAATAATCTTGACTCTTTATTATATAAAACATTTCAAACAAATAAATTCGATTCTTATTCCTTCATGCACCATATGCAAACACAACAATAATTTTCAAAGAGCATAGTTAGTTGGAATCCCTCATTCCTCTCTCTTGGTTTGATTCTACATTTATTCAATAATCATTTCTCATATTTTCCCATAGGCTTACAATAAGTAGAATTAAGAAAATGCAATAGATTTTCTAAATCCTAAAAGCATTCCATAAATCAGATTTTACCGAAATCCTAAAACCACTCCATAAACCAGTTTTTTCCTAAATCCTAAAATCACTCCATAAATCATACATAAATATCTCATGTTTTCTTCAAGGTATATTTATTTTTCCCTTATGAACAAAATATCACTTATCCATAGCTTTTCTAAAACTATTACTCATTAGTTTTAAAACTCATAAAATATGTCAACTTGGAAATATAAATGATTCTCAATATAATAATTAACAATTAATTCTTCTAATATTCTTGTAATTAAGAATTAGAAGAATATTCTTCTTTTAATATCCATAAAAGAATTAATAATATTTAATTATTCAACAACACTCATTTTATGAGAGTTTTTACGGTAGCTTATGATAGGGATATTACATACCTCCCCCCCCCCCCTTAAAAATAACATCGTCCTCAATGTTCTTTTCTTGTTGGAACATTAAATTTTACTCATAATATAACAATCTAAATAACAAAAAATGGAATCGTTTCCCTTCAGAACGAAGGATTTTTATGTTTAATAAGTAGAATCAATAAGTTTTATCAAATGAAATACTTTCCATTATCAATTATTTATGCAATATCAAATAATAATTTAATCATAATACTTCCACAAGTACTTAGATATCACTAGCCCTCTAATCATCAAAATGATAAAAAAAATTGTATCAAGTGGATGTTGTATTTTATTTAGGGGTTACACCAATCGTTATTCCCCACTAGTGTTGTTTGCAAATTATTTTCTTTCTCTGCCACAATAATTTCAATCAAATTCAAACTTGTGGAATTTATCTCTAACCATTTTCCTCTGGTCCAACTATTTCCATCATAAGTTAAATCATAATTATACACATTAACGATTTGTTTCCTTTATGCATGCACATATATAATTAATTTCTGATGAGTTCATTTGCTCATACAAAACTACAAACTTAACCTATTTCATCAAAATTGTCACTTAGATTAATTAATAGATCATGCATGCAAAACTATAACACATAAAACAACTTAGAGAGATGCAACTTACAATGTATTCTAACATTCAACATCTTTAGGTGATTTCAAATTCAATAGCAAAATATAGACATAATTTCATCTAATCGTAGTTATTGCATGTGAATTATTAAGGAACTGAGCATATTCCACCCAACCGTGAAATATCTCCAATAGTTCCCTGTCGAGCTAAGATATACTTGCCACTATAATGAAAAACCTCATTGATTCCTTGGTAGCTTCTTTCCAACAGTTTTTAAGCAATGTCATGCTTTAAGGTTTGTTAGTCTTTTGCCTAGGCCTTTTTGTTTTAGTTTTTTGAAAAAAATATTTTCTTTTTCTTTAAAGCATGTCTTTCTTTCCCACTTTTCTTTATTCCATCCCACTTAGTATTTCTCTCCACCTAAGTGATTAACATAATATTTCTCTCTCATTATGTTAATATTCTCCTAGGGATTTTTAGGAGACTTTTAAGGAAGGTCCATCGTAGACTTAACCACCAATAGCTTTCCATGAGCTAGCAAGAAGTCTTCTAAAACTCTAGAGTTATTTCCTAATATCTCAAAAAATGTATTTATTAACTTAATAATAAAATAAAATATTACATCATCACATTAGTTCCATCGTGGCTTCCATAGCCATTCAATCCAATAATAGTTCAATGTCTAAAAATCCATTGTAATTCACATAACTATCCATTTTCATATTATCATTAAAGAAAAGGAAATTTTATGTACATCGTGACATCGTGCCTCCATAATTCACCCTCAACATAGGTCCCATAATTTGTAAATGTACATTGACAGAAAATCATCACATGTCATACAAGTGGTATACATTCCAACTTTCCACATAATAACATTCGTGCAACTTAGAAAAAACACATTAACATATCTTACATACCATAGCATTATAATTTTTGTAAGGTCTCACCTTACCAACCATCAATATTATATAGAAATAGTAGTCCTATTGAATACTAAGACACAAAATGTGATTTTTTTTTGTTTACAATTAGCTTATAGACATGTAAGCTACATCCATTGGGGAATTTTGGGCAAACAATTTGCAATCATGTGATCTACAACCACTAAGGAATTTTATCAGATAGTTTGCAAGCACGAAATATAAAGTTATTGAGGCATTTTAACAAAAAGCTTGCAAGAATGTAATCTACATCCATTGAAGCATTGTAACAACCAATTTGCAAACACGTGGTCTACTTCCATTGAGGCATTTTAACAAATTGTTAGCGGACATGAAATATATTTCCATAAAAATATTTAAACTATCAGAGAAATAGTAAATATAGAATTCAAAAAATAGCAAGAATTATATTAATATCATCAATGGTAAAAAAAATTCAAAACAACACAATCAACAATCCTTATAGGGCAGCGAAAAATCAACAAAATTGCCCAGATTATGGAATTTGAGTCTAAAAAGAACTTTTTTGGAATCAAAGTGGGGTTATATGGCCATATGGTATGAATAACCCCTGATGTTGAGCTGAATCACATCCAAAACTCCCAAGGATGAAATTATTTAAAACAACAAAACTTTGGATCTCATTTACCACTTTTGTCAAACACATTGAATGCAAACTTTCATCTACAACTCTACATGAAGAAAGAGATCCCAACATTATGCTACTATAAGTTTTTCATTGAATTTAAGTTCACTATATGAATTCCACTCGACTCATTTCTTATTTTTAACATCTAAAGAGGTTCTTTCAATATTTTTTTAAAACATTATATTGTTATGTTCAGGTTCAATCCCAAATTCTACACTATTTAGTTATCACATAAACCATACATGCATTCATTCTTCATAAGAAGTGCATTGTAACTTTATTCATGGTTTTTTTATGCACCATAATCATTATTGTAATAGTATGCATGTAAAGGATGATAATTAATCCTCACTATAACTAGTGAGTGCTCAGAATTTTTCATAGGTGCAAAAAATGTTTTATTGTATTTTATCCGCGTCAATATTCAAATGTCATGAGCACAACTTTTAAAGAAACATTATCGCTTTATATTCTTTAATGCAGTCATTAATCATGCATCATGAATCTCATGTCAATTGTAGTCTACTGCAAGTTCAATTAGAATCTTACTTGAGATGATTCCCACTAGCATCATATCTCTACTTCTTTTAGACTTAATGATTCCCAAAAGGCGTCAGTATTGCAACCTTTTGCTATGATACCACTTGTCACATCCCCCAGTAACCTTGCAGGAAAAAGTATGGAGTTAGGAATTTTTTAAACATTTACTAATGTGTAACTTTCTAATTTAATTTCCATATTCCTTTAATGACCATTAGATAAACCATCATCATTACATAGAGTAATATTTAGTAAACGAGTAATGAATTACACAACCATTAACTTCTATTGTTGTAGTATATTAACTTAAACTTCGTGATGTAACCTTGCATCAATTCCATGATTATTTTAACTCAGTTAATTAATAACGTTGTTGATAATATAAATTTCACATCATGCAAGGAATTAACATCATAAAAAATGGCACAAGAAGTAATCACATCATTAGACACCGATATACCCGAGAAAACTTGTAGGGTGAAAACCATCAAACATTTAATTTTATTATTAAACGCCAGTGAGGGTATTCACCCCTTGCTCAATGGTTATAAGGGAGTCCATCCCTTGACCATTGTCATAAAATATCACATAGAAGAATCATCTTAGATGAAACATAACTAGCTATAATCTATTACAATAATCATGATATCATTTACCCACGAATTCTCAATATTTATGTTTTTGTGGTCAATGTTTCCATGAGTGGATCATCCTGCAGTTTGAATTCATCAATCTGCATGGAAGAACAATGTTAAACATTAACTATCCTTTGCACAAGTCACCATCGTTTCTTGCCATTGCTATCGTCGACACACTTGATATTATGATTAAATAAAACATAAAATATTAAATAACCAATAATAAATATTTATTAGTGACACTTCAACATTTATTCATGGGCATGCATAAAACATAAACATAATGTCATGAAATGTCTTCTTTAACATCATTGCACATGCATTAGTAATAAACAAATTACTATCAAGCGTCATCTTTCCAACAAAACGTTAAAAACATCTTACATGTACTTTCATATTATTTTCAAAATAAAGTTAACATACTAGATATTATTCTTGTGCATTTAAATGCATAACATGATTTCAAGAGAACTAACTCAACAAGAAATTTTATTTTTTCCTACTATTATGTTTTCTTTTCAAAAGAGACTAACGCAATATATTTTATACTTATTTAATTGAATCCATGTTCTTTTTCAAAAACATCGTTTCCACGGGAGAGATATTCACAATCACATTATATAAAAAAATGCAAGATCTATTTTAAACAAATTTAACATAAAAGTTATAATTTCTTACATGCAACTACTTGTCCTCTCCAACAAAAAGTGACATGATAATTTTTTCTTCTTACATGTGAAACATATATTTCTTTCCAAAGGAAACTAACTAAATCTTGCATGAAAAAAACAAATTTATTTTCCAAGGGATAAAACGCATAACATTTATTCTTTCATGCATGCAAAGAGACATTTTCTTCTTACCAAAATATCTAGACCAATACTATACATAATATTTTCCCAAAATGAAGCTAATACCATAGCTAATCCCTTTAGGTGTGGAAAGGGATATAATTTTTCAAAAAGAAGGCTAACAAAATCAATATTATGTGACTACACCTTTATTTTCTCCATAAGTATAATACCAAAACTAGAATTTTCCATCAATGCAAGTGTACATGTTTCTCTAAAGAATCTTCCAAAGGAATATTAACATAATAAATCATGCGATTACTAGTTTTTCTCTCCAAGAATATAATTCAATAATGCATACAAGGACATGTTTTTATATTCTCTTCTTTTTAAAGAGTTCTAACACAAAAAATACTTCCTTGCATAAAAAATATATATTTATTTTCGAAGGAATCTAACACAATAATTATTCTTTTTCCAAAAGTTAGCTAACTCACTAGCTATTATGCATGCAATGCAAAATCTTTTCCTATCATTTAACACATTAGACAAGTTTGTAATATTTCCTCAAGAAATAGCATGAATAAAAAATCATCCTCAAATAATACAACCAATTAACTTTTATGCAAAGGTTTTATGTGAACTCTTTCTCAAAAAAGTTACTTATCTCTTTGTGCACTCATGCATGTAAAATCACATATTCATTTCCAGTAGATCCAATATACTAGATATTATTCCTATTCACATAAGCACATATTCTCTTTAAGAGTCCAATATTTCTCTTTAAAAATTCAATGCATATGCATCATGAGAACATCCTTAGTAATCTCTTAAATGAAATAACTTAATTCATTTTCAAGAATTATCAACATAATTGTTCTATTTTTTATGCATGAGAATAACTTATTTATTTTTTAAAAATATCAACATAATTGCTCTATTTTTGTGCATGTGAATCACTTATTTCTTTTCAAGAAATATCAAACTTAATAGTTAGTTATTTTTGCATGCAATTAATTTATTTATTTTCAAGAACATTAACACAATAGTTATCTTTATATGTACATAAACGATTATTCTTATCCAGCTAAAAATCAAATGGAAGCACTCTATTTTATTCAGTTTTTCTTTTTTTAGTCATCAACTTTGTACGCATTTTCCTAACATCTAAAAACGATTTTTTGAAAAAAATAAGAGGTTTTTATAGGTAACATGTTCATTGAAAACAACCTCTCTAAATTTTTACACATATGTCACAGTTTGGAATATTCGAATGAATATTTGCAACCCATTTTTCCAGATTTAAATATTAAATAATTTTTTGTTTTAGTCAGCAACTTTGGAAACAATTTTCGAGAAGTTTAAAATGGTTTTTTCAAATATGATAGCATATTTTTGCGAGAACGATCTCATTTACAAAAACCTCTTTCATTTTTTACACATATATCACAGTTTGTGAGATACAAAGACGTATTTGGACCATATTTTCCAATAACTCATGCAATTCACATAATTATTTAGCCATGATTTTTTTTTTTAAATTCAATTTACATGAAATATTTTAGGAATTCAATGAACAAAACACTTGTTTCTCTGTGCACGAAATTCCATGGAGGTTTTCGCAAGAAAATAATCTCGACTCTTTATCATATGAATTTTTTCAAACAAATAAATTTGATTCTTATTTATTCATGCACCATATGAAAACACAATAATAATTTTTAAAGAGCATAGTTACTTATCTTTTAATGCATGCGTGGAATCCCTCATTCCTCTCTCTTGGTTTGATTCTACATGTATTTTGTCATTAGTTCTCATATTTTCCCATAGTCTTACAATAAGTAGAATTAAGAAAATGCAATGACTTTTATAAATCCTAAAACAATTCCATAAGTCACCCATAAATCACTCCATAAATTAGATTTTTACTAAATCCTAAATTCACTCTATAAATCATGTTTATTAAAATTCTACAATCACTCAATTGTAACACCCTCCTCCCACATTTACCCAAGTTAATCGGTCCACTGGGGTAAATATGTGACAAGAGGCTATTGTGATCTAATTGAACTCCCCATGAAAAGTTAAGGAAGTGGAATCAACACAAAACAACCAATATTACCTTCTACACGTCCTATAGAACCCTCAGGAGACATCGAAACATTCTAGGTGATCAACCCCTAAGAAAACTTCGCATTTTATTGCATTAAGCCTCATTCATTTCCATGACATGGACATGCATGCATCTGGGAACCTCTAGTCACTCCCACAACAAGGGCATGTCTGCAACTGACAAACATTCCAGGTAATTTTTTGCCAACGACTGCATATTATGTACCACTTTTTCATGGCCAGGACTCAGGCCACTGCCCAAAACTTCATGAAAATTCTAAAAATGAAAAGTAGCATAGAACTTGACTAGACCCCTACTAGCCATGATAGGCATTTCATCAAACATGTCACAAATATGCATTGTATAGGTCATAATAACATATTTGATCATAGGAGTCTCATACCTATATGAGAATCACTAAGAAGCATTGATGCCTTAAGTTATCACAATAGCTACATTATCATCTATTAGGTCATATATTCATTGTTCATTCATTTACAAATCAAAACATGATGAAATCCATACATCATCAGTGTCATAAATCATACTCATAACGAACATATAAAAATATAAATAATGAGGATACAACAACCATAAATGCCACATATGAACTAATACATTTGCACATAAAATACCAGGGAAAGAAACTCTTATAATGAATGAAAAATCCAACCAGGTTTGAGACTTCCATGTTCCACCCGACCATATATTGACTAAACCAAATCGCTCTTCAACAAATCACCCTCATGCCATATTCCAAGCATGAATGTGGGACTTATAACCAAAATCAACCAGGGCTTCCCGAGGCTACACCACCTCATCCCCATCAATAGAACAGGGATTTACCACAATCCTCACTGGATCACTAGGCCATAAAAAGCATAGATTCCTCCATATCTCTCCACCTAAACCGTAAGTAATTTGTATGTCTCAACCTCTCAGTTTTACTGTGTATCCTGCCATTATTGCTCAAGGTATTCCTAGGCCTACGAGATCTCCACCCTTTGGGCTTTACATATCCCAACCTAGGATTCCTAGGTCCAATTAAGGGTACACACCATTATGCTTTACCATGTATCCCACCATTCACCGATTAAGGGATTCCTAGGCTTAATCATGGTGTTCACATCCAGGCTTTACCTTGTATCCCGACATTCACCAATTAAGGGATTCCTAGGCCTTGTGAATAATCTTGAGACCACCCCACTCAGCTTCGAGTCCATCTGATAAACATGCTCAACCAAATAAAAGAGAACCCACCACACCATGGCTATCCATAAATGACAAGGAAGGGCTAAAAATAATTGTCACACCTGGAAAATCCCATTCTAATGACAACAAGAGAACCAATACCACACATGCATAACCATGCATACCGAATCTAGCAAGGAATTTATACATGCAAATCGATAGCTGCATGTAATCCCGTTGTAACTGCTTGATAATTCTCTTCCTTCCTTGAAATTTTCTTTCCTCTTTTCATTATTTTCCTTTCTTGATCCAATGTTGAAGTGCTCTAAGAAAACTCAAGTGTCCAAGAGTGAAAGAGAGAGAGAATAGAGAGAGAGCTCCAAAACTGAACTGACAAAAGGATACCAACTATTCCTCAGAAGCATTTTTATTAATGTGGCCTCTATTTTCTTCATTTTTTCCTTCATTTTCCTCCTCACATGAAACATGCGACCTTTCACCTTCAATTTCTCCTAATTTCCATTATTTTCATAAATAAATTCCAATTAATGCCACTTTGTCTTTCCAAAGACTTTGCCATTTCCTTTGCCAATTTACTTAGTCATAATAAACCAAATGAAAACCTACATTAGGATGTTTTTCCCAATCTTAAACTTGGAATAAGTGTCCCATAACCATGGTTATTATTTTTCCTTTATTAACTTTTATTTACATCGAATTTTCACCAAGATTCTTATAGAACCCTCCTTCTTGGGGGAACATCGTCCTCGGTGTTCAATGACACCTACAACCAAAAAAATTGCTGAAATCAAAAAATAATGGCCATGGATCTTTATAACACAACACATTGTAGTATTTACAATAACCACCTGCTGAAAACATGAAAATCATACTGTTTACTAGATTTTTATAACACAACTCATTACAATATTTACAATAATATACACATGTACACATATACACATTTTCTCAACCAGAAAATAAAATGATATTATGCATGCATCCACAACAAGGGAATCCAAAGGCTCACACCTCCACCCTCAAAAGTAATGATAGGATTCACCTCCTTCCAAGGAAGTACATAATCCGCTTCCAAAACCTACATCTTATGTCCAATGCTATGATTCCATGCCAGTTTTCCTCTTAGTGAATAGTTACCAGCTAATTTTTCTAGGGCAGACTCCCAATGTGCATCTGATTCCATCTAGCAATGATAATAACAAAAAAAAAATGTATTCCTCGACCTTCCCTCCTTTTCTACATAGTACCTTGGGAAATTTGGTCATCCCCTTCCGTGCATTCACTCTCCTTCCAAGTTCCCCGATATCCCTATCCCTGGCGATCCATCCCTTGGCAAGGCTTCTTTGCAACAGAAGATACAAAAACTAAGGCATATACCTACCTCAACCATCATACCATTCATATTATTCTCATGGAAATGAATTGATGCTATTGGGTACTAGTGTGCCACAATGGCCCTGCTCCTGAAGTGCTTTACCAACATGATGCTGCATGTTTTAATTCCTTTTCACTGTTGCTTCTAATTCTTACATCCAGTTCTAACCAACCAACCAGGAATTCCATTATTTCTTGTACCAGGCACATAATTGTCATTAGATTCAAAAAAAATTGAAATAAATTCACATCATACCTCATTGGTATTTTGTCAACAAGGTACACTTAAAATTATGTTCACTTCCTGTCACAAGAAGCCAAACTAGCATCTTGACCAAATCATCATGTATAAGCATATCACATCTAGTTAGCTTGAAACACAACCATCACAATAAAAATCATAGATCATATGTAAACATCATAAATCAGAATCATAGATCACAGAAAATCATCATAAAGCAGAATCATAGATCACAATCATAATTAAAAATGAAATAAAATAATAATATTTATCCTTTAACCATTCCTTTCTGTATGCACATTGGATCAGTTTCCACACCCAACAAACACCCAATGTCTTCTCTCTAACCACATACACATACATACAATGCACATCACATGCATATAACCACACATGACATACAACACCATAAAATACACACACCTACACCCGACATACAACACATACACCTACATCCGACGTACAACGAAACACATACACCTAAATATGGTGTATGACACAACACATACACCTACACGCAATTTACGACACAAAAAAATACAAATGTCACAATACAATGAATATGTAATGGACATACGCAGTACTTTACGTACATAAAACAACATGTACAACATGCACACAATACCACATGTGCACAAAACCACCTACAAAGCGTGTATACAACACCACTTACACAATGTGTACATAGCACCACATGTACACAACACCATATGCACAATGTGTACTCAACACCACATGTACACAACACCAGATGCACGACATGTACACAACACCACTTGCACACAACACCCCATGTAAAACATGTACACGACACCACATGCACACAACACCACATGTACATAGCACCATATGTACAACATGCGCACCACGTCATTTGTACACAACACCGCATATGCAACATGCAAAAAGCACCATATGTACATAGCATTGTATATCCAACATGTACATAGCACCATATGCACACAACACCACATATCCAACATGCGCTTAATATGATATGTACACAACACCGTATATCCAACATGTACATAACACCATATGTACCCAACATTGTATAAACAACATGTACACAACACCATATATACATAGCATTGTATAAAAAACATGTACACAACACCATATATACATAGCATTGCATAAAAAACATGTATATAATGCCATATGTACATAGAATTGCATGTACACAACACCATATGTACATAGCACTGCATAAACAAAATAAACAAAATATCATACATATTAAAAACTGCATGTACACAACATTACAAGTACAACATGTACAACATATACACAACAATAGTACTGCACATCCGTAGACCACACTGACTCTACCAAGCAACCTTTCTTCTAGGGTCCTTTCATTATTCATGCATGTTCCAACATGCCATCAATCACACTACTTCCATTCTGTTCATGTATCCCTCAACATTACTTGTCCATAACATAAACATAAGCATAGTACAAACACATAATATCAATTCATATCCACACGATATTGACCTCATAGATTTTTCAGGGCTACTCTCCCCACTTGATTCCTTATAGCCAGGAACATCTTCATGCGATTCTCCTGCATAACCGATCATTCCTCCACAAGAATGATCTCTAAAAACCTTGTCATAAAATGACATACACACACACACACACACACACACACACACACACAAATGAACACTAACACAAAACAATCCTAAATACCATATCACTCAATGGTATACATACATACACATATGCATATATAAACATCAACATAATCACAATCATAACATAATTAAGAGATATCGTAAGGTTAAGATTAAGAGAACTCCCTTTATGCGTACATAGTATGCACAAAACAGGGAACACTAGTTCCCAACATATCCAAAGCACCTGATACCACAATTGTATTCAATTTACCTTACTTGATTACCTTTCTCATGATTGTCCTTCCACCATCCATTTACACCAATGGACCCAACCAATCCAATTCACTATCATACTCTTTCCTTTAACTGTCATTACACATGTACCAAGCTTCACCTAGGACTCACATTACTGGTTGGACTTCATTCGACTCTCCCCAAGCTCCATTAACTTCCTCTTTCCCAACCAATTCCAAATATTCCCAAAACATAAAAGGAAAAAAAATAAACAAACGAGAAGAAATCCATGAGAACTAATATCAATACAACATCACAAAGAAATTGGCAAGGCCTTGCACCAGACATAAACAAATTCGCAATCAAGTGCAACCAAATCACAAATACTGAAATAAAAAAACTAGAAACAAACACCATGACTCCATCCCCATGGTTCCCAGAGCTTCCAAAGGAAAAATAAACCTAAGCCTTCTCCAAGATTTCATGGAAATCTATTTGCCATGCAATCCCCTACATCATCTCGCCATAAACACATAACTATCAGTGCATAAATAAATATAAAATATACCAGTTACCTTACCGTATTATGCTAAGCACACTACCTTGTAACTGAACAAAAATTCAACCACATGTTCCAAAGTTCAAGACAATAATATCTATTAATTCTAAATCAACCTTTACCAAGTCTAACAACTATGTCATAATCAACAATCAACTCACCTTCATCATTCATAATACATAATGATACAGCTACCACCTACTTACTCTCAAGCACATATCAATTATATCAACACATATGTGTTTAGTACAACGATATTAAAACAAGATTATTTCTTCATGCAATATTACAAACACATACTCATATTATGTAATTAATCAAACACTCAAACGGACTATGAACGTACCATGTTAGATAAATAAACTAGACAACATAATAAAACACTCAAACACCAAATAGATGACATAATAAAATAGTCAAGCACCAAATATACGACATAAGAAATCTCATAGCTTAATGCATCCCAGGGGAGGCTATTTTTTCTACACAATCAAACTAGGTTAGCATGATATAAATTCACAACATATCAACTCAAACATAAATAAGTTCATGATATCAATAACCATAACTAGCTAGCATGTTCACATCATACGCTCATAAACAATTGTCATTCATGTATAACAATCACATATGCACAATCAATATAGATTAGAACAACAAAATATCACAAATAGGTCGACTCATACCTGAATTTCATAACCCTAACCATCTGCATATGCCAATCCAAATTAATCCAATACATATAACATCAAGATATTAAAAACAATAACCCTAATCATCAAGTTAACTAACAAATAACATCAACAACAATTCATATAACAACAATTTAGTATCCTACACGACTATCTAATGCATGTGCATATGCCCACACTTAACTAGCATCTACCATGCATGTAACCACAAAAAAATGGGATGAAAAACATGTACATGACCATACTGCATATAACCATAATACTTATAACAACCATTATCCAACATATCTGCATATCCATTGTACAAGCATGTATGACAATATTCTCTTGCACTGAGCTCTAGTGTTGCAATGTCGCTTTGATGATCTGCATCTCTTGCTAGATCTCAAACAACACATTAGCATCATAACATACCAATAGCATCATGATGACCTAATTGAATACAATGACTTCATGCACAACAACCTTCACCATGATAATGCATAACAACATATAGACACTAACATGCATGACAAATTCATATACACTTAACATGCACTCGTGACTAACACATCCCAAAAATAACATCATCAACCTCTACATGTCAACACAATTGTAACAATGACCATCACCATGCATACATAAAAAACACATATACATCCTACATGCATGCCTGACAAACAAATTCTTCCCATCTAGTCCAAGCGTTGAACCATGCTATGACACCACTTTGTAACACCCTCCTCCCACATTTGCCAAAATTAACCGCTCCACTGGGGTCAACATGTGACAAGAGGCTACTATGATCTGACTCAACTCCCCATGTATAGTTAAGGAAGTGGAATTCACACAACACAACCGATTTGACCTTCTACACATGCTATAGAACCCTCAGGAACCATCTAACCTTTCCAGGTGATCAACCCCTAAGGCGACCTAACAGTTTACCACTTTAAATCCTCAGTTTATCCTATGACATGGACATGCATGCAAATAGGACCCTCCAGACGCTCCCAAAACAAGGGAATGCCTACGACTGGGGTATTTTCTAGGCAGTTTTGTTTCACTTTTTTAGGTCCAGGACTCAGGCCACTGCCCAAAACTCCATGAAATTTCCATAAATGAAAAGTAACATAGAAATGTCGATACAAATGCAAATAATTGAAAAAGGACTTGATTGATCCCCTACTATCCATGACAATAATTTCGTCAAACATGTCACAAATATGCATTCTACAATTCATAATAATATATATGAGCATAAGGGTCTCATACTTATATGAGAATCGCTAAGAAGCATTGATGCTTTATCACATTAGCTGCAATATCATATATTAGGTCAGATATTCATTGTTAATTCATTTACAAATCAAAATATGATGAGAGCCATACATCATCACTGTCATAAAGCATACTTATAACCAACATATAAACACCATAAATAATAAGGATAAAACAACCATAAATTCCACATATGAACCAATACATATTCAAATAAAATACCAAGGAAAGAAACTCTTATTAATGAATGCAAGAGCCAACCAGGTTTGGGACTGATCCAGATTTATGCAGGAACGCAATAAAATATAGAAATAGACATAAACAGAGAGATGCAGCGGAAACAATACTTCATTTTATTTAAATCAAATGAATGAAATATGCTTACAGACATAATGGAAATAAAAATAGCTAGGGTGTTGGTAGTGTATCTTTGAGAAGAGATGTGGCGGCTACAGACCTCTGACCTGTGTTACAATGAGGCTTGAGGGCCTATTTATTATTAAGAAACAATGGAGAAATCTAAATGTCCAAAAACCTAACCCTAGGAGATGAAGCGCCAAAACTATGGGCCCTGTTTGGGTGAACTGGTGTTTCAACTTCCCAAGGACGTAACTTCGGCATACGATCCCCATTTGAAGTGTATCATACCACGTTTGAAATATCTATCCTGGTTTTCCCCAAAAACGTCGTTTAGGGCCTCAAAACGACTCCGGAAGTTCAAGACCTGAAAAAACTGCTAAAAATAGTAAGTTGTGATGCAACTTAAAAACTGAAGGAACTGATGGTGGGGGTTCAAATGGAATATATGGGTGGCCACCAATATGCACCTAGATCATTAACGCCCCAAAACGGCTCCGGGAGTGCAGGACCTGAAAACCTGCTAAAAATAGTAAGTTGTGCTGAATGTGAAAAGTGGCAAGAATTTATGGTGTGGGTCCAAATGGAATAGGTGGGTGGCCATCGATATCCACCTGGATTGTTCCTCCCCCCTTAGGAAGCAATGGTCCCCATTTCGTTGATATCCTCCATGAGATGAGGAAAATTATGTTGAACTGGTTATTAGATTTGTCGAAGATGTCATGGACCTACGGGCTGACATGTTGGATGCGTTTAGTAATTTTGGTTTCTTTATCAGCCTCAAACAGTACATGGGTATATTATGTATGTGTAGTTGCAGGAGGTATGGCAACATCAGGTTGCAGTGCATCGAGGGTCAGAACAATGGAGTGCTTGTCTTGACAGTGTAGAGGAACCTCTGTGAGTGAGGAGAAAATATCCTCATATTCTTCCATGAATTTTTCCATTTCCTGCAATCATGTAGGGGAGCCCTGTTTCGAGGTTGTGGCCACAATAATATTCTTTCCTTGTGAGTGACTTGTAAGGAAAATAATTTTCCTGGTTTGGGAAGCAATCTTACTGCGTGGTTTTGCAGTAGTCAAAGAGATGACAGGAGGCGGTACTACCTCTGACATCCTGTACAAGTTATTTCCCAAATTAATAATAAAAACACGAGCCCTAGACTCATACACAGCATGTCACCTCCACAAGTATGGTTGTCCCAATAATACATCAAAAGGAGCAATATCACATAATACATCATCCGTGAATGACTTGATGTTGTACGGAAGGCATCACTGTTGGCGGATGTGGATATCTCTCCTTGGGTGAATCCATCCGATGGTATACGACTGCAGGTTTTCTATGGTTGGTAGGCCGAGCCGCTTCTAACCTCTTTTGAAATGAGGTTCTTTTGGCTTCCACTATCGATAAGGAATTGCAGTGGAAAAACCTTCACCCACATATATGAATGGAAGAGGCGCTCCCCCTCCTCTGGATCCTCGAGATCCTCCCTCTATATCTTGGTGGTGGCAACAATGGCACTGGGATCCGAATAAATGATTTGTTTCCCTTTGTCATTTCCTTTGTCTGGTTCTGACTCAGGACTAGAAAATGCATCTGATTCGTGTGCTTTTAGTTCGGCCACCAACGACTGTTTGGCCCGACACTCGTTTGTGCTATGAGTGGGGTTGTTATGAAATTCACACCACTTCCTTGTGTCCTTCTTTGGATTTTTGGTGTTGTTCTAAGTTTTCCTACTTTTGCCTTTCCCCTTGTTCTGTGGTTCGAGGGCACCTTTCCCTGGCTTTGGATTCAAAGATCCAAAGTCTCGCTTCTTTTTCTTAAATTTCTACTCGATCTTGGCGGCATAGCAATATTCCGTGCCAAGCGATGTAATTTCAAGGAACTCCATTTCCTCCTGAATGTGTTTGTGCAAACAGCTGCAGTACTTGAGTACCAAATGTCTCTCTGAATCTTTAATACCAAACTTTGAGCGCAGGGTATGGAACAAATTCATTAGTTCGTGCACATCTTGATCCCTTTGCCGCCGCAGCATGATCCATTGGATGTACTTGTCCTCATAGCTCCCCATAGGGTAATATTGTTCCTTGATTCCATCTCGGAACGAATTCCAATTGGGTGTGGCTGAGAACAGAGAGGATTCCCCTTTGTCCTCTTGCTCACAGTATGTTTCCCACCAGTTTTTGACATGGGGAGCGGCTTTGAGGAGTGAAAAAATAATATTTTCTCGGTCGAAGAAATCATGGACCGAGAAATACCCTTCCAACAAATTTAACCATCTATCTACGACATCTACATCTATCTGGCCTTCAAATACCGGAATGTAAAAGTTTACCTGTACCTTGAAGGGAGTGGCGCCTCCAGAGTGGCTGTTGGATGCAGATGCGTCGTAGGTGGGCAATCGTTGAAGGATCTGAGCAAAGTTATCCATCATCGTGTTCCTTTGTTTCTCGAGGGCCCCCTTGAGAAATATTTTGATAGGATCTCCTGCTCCCTCACCTTTCTTTTCTTCCACCATGGGAGGTCGTTGAGGTTTGCGAGGCTGATCTTGCAAGGGTTCAACCAGATCGAGCCCTAACTCCTTATACCCTGACCATGTTGGGGACATGCAAAGAAAAACAAAGAAAGAGCAGATCGCTCTGATACTATTGATCCAGATTTATGCAGGAACACAATAAAATACATAAATAGACATAAACATAGAGATGCAGCAAAAAAAAATACTTCATTTTATTTAAATCAAATGACTGAAATATGCTTACAGACATAATGGAACTAAAAATAGCTAGGGTGCTGGTAGCGTATCTCTAAGAAGAGATGTGGCAGCTACAGACCTCTCACCTATGTTACAATGAGGCTTGAGGGCCTATTTATTATTGAGAAATAAGGGAGAACTCTAAACGTCCAAAAACCTAACCCTAGGAAATGAAGTGCCAAAACTATGGGCCTCGTTTGGTTGAATTGGTGTTTCAACTTCCCGGGGACGTAACTTTGACATACAATCCCTGTTTGACGCGTATCATACCTCGTTAGAAATATCTATCCGAGGAGTACAACTTTCAATGTGAGAAACATTGGTCCATGGACCCATGTTGCTCCCAGTTTTCCCCAAAAAACGTTGTTTAGAGCCTCAAAATGGCTCTAGAAGTTCAAGACCTGGAAAAGCTGCTAAAAATAATAAGTTGTGCTGCAACTTAAAAAATGAAAGAAATGATGGTGGGGGTTCAAATGGAATAGGTGGGTGGCCACCAATATCCACTTGGATTATTAAGGCCCCAAAATAGATCCGAGAGTGCAGGACTCGAAAACCTGCGAAAAATAGTAAGTTGTGCTGAATGTGAAAAGCTGTAAGAATTGATGGTGCGGGTCCAAATGGAATAGGTGGGTGGCCACCGATATCCACCTAGATCAGGGACTTCCATGTTCCACCTGATCATATATTGGTTGAACCAAATATCTCTTCAGCCAATCACCCCCCATGCCATATTCCAAGCATGAATTTGGAACTTATAACCAAAATCAACCAGGGCTTCCCGAGGCTACACCACCTCATCCCCATAAATTGAACCAGGCTTTACGGCAATCCTCATTGGATCACTAGGCCATAAATAAGCATGGATGCCTTCAGATCTCTCCACCCAAACCGTGAGGAATTTGTCTGTCTCAATGTCTCGGCTTTACCATGTATCCCACCGTTACTGGTGAAGGGATTCCTAGGCCTACAAGATCTCCACCCTTTGGGCTTTACCGTGTATCCCAACCCAGGATTCCTAAGGCCAATCAAGGGTACTGACCACTGAACTTTACCGTGTATCTCGCCATTCACTATTCAAGGGACTCTTAGGCTCAATCGACTCTCAAGGTGTTCACATCCAGTCTTTACTGTGTATCTCACCATTCACCAGTCAAGGGATTCCTAGGCCTTGTGAATAATCCTAAGACCACCCCACTCAGCTTCGAGTCGATATGGAAATACTACTCAACCAAATACAAGAGAAACCACCATACCTGGAAAAACCCATGCCAATGACAGTAAGAGAACCAAGAACACACATGCATAACCATGCATGTTAAATATAGCAAGGAAATTATACATGCAAATCGATACCTGCAAGTAATATTGTTGTAGTTGCTTGATCCTTCTCTTCCTTGCTTGAACTTTTCTTTCCTCTTTTCCTTCTTTTCCTTTCATGATCCATTGTTGAAGTGCTCCAAGAAAACTCTATGTGTCTAAGAGTGTGAGAGAGATATAACAGAGAGAGAGCTCCAAAATTTAACTGACAAAAGACTACCAACTGATCCTCATAAGCCTTTTTATTAATGTGGCCTCTATTTTCTTCATTTTCCTCCTCACATGCAACCTTCGACCTTTCACCTTCATTTTCTCCTAATTTCCATTATTCATAAATAAATTCCAATTAATGCCACTTTTCCTTTCCAAATCCTTTGCCATTGTATTTTCCAATTTCCTTAGCCATAATAAACAAAATGAACACCTACACTAGGATGTTTTGCCCAACATTCATCTTGGAATAAGTGTCTCATAATCGTGGTTATTATTTTTCCTTTATGAACTTTTATTTACATGGAATTTTCACCAGGGCTGTTACATCAATAAATCATCCATAAATATCTCATGCTTTTTTCAAGGTAGATTTTCTTTTGCCTTATGAACATAATATCAATCATCCATAACTTTTCTAAAAATATTACTCATCAGTTGTAAACTTAAAATATACAAACTTGGAAATATAATTAATTTAGAAAGAATAATATAAATTATTCTCAATACAATAATTAACAATTAATTCTTGTAATATTATTGTAATTAAGAATTAGAAGAATATTCTTCTTGTAATATCGATATAAGAATTAATAATATTTAATTATTCAACAATACTCATTCCATGAGAGTTTTTACATTAGCTTATGTTAGGGATATTATATGGACACTTAGAGCATTCTTAGAGCATACTAGCATTGGGTCAAGAAAAAAAAGGAAGAGAAAATAAGGCAAGGGGAAGAAAATATCAAGCGAGGAAGAGTAGAAACAAGCGACTACAACGAGATTACTTGCAAGTATAGAATTGCATGTGTGATTTCCTTGCCAGATTTGACATGCATGGTACATGCATGTGTGTATTTTGTTTTCTTGTTGTCATTGGCATAGGTTTTACCAGGTGTGACAGTGATTTTCAGCCTTGCCTTTCCATTTCTGGACAACCATGGTGTGATGGGGTTCTCTTTTACTTCGTTGAGCTCAATTTCCAAATGGTTTAGAAATTGAGTGGGGTGATCTCTAGCGATGAATGCAAGGCATAGGAATCCCTGGATTGGTGAAGGTGGGATTGCAATAAAGCCAAATTGTATGTACCTTGGTGGGCCTAGGAATCCTCGACCGGTGAATGATGGGATACATGGTAAATCCTAGAGGTGTATGCCCTCAATGAGGCCTAGGAATCCTCGACCGGTGAAGGGTGGGATATACAGTAAAGCCTAGAGGGTGAAGTCTTGATTAGGCAATGGAATCCATGACCGATGAATGGAGGGATATATGGTAATGCATAGAGACTAGGAGACAGACATATTCCTCACGGTGTAGGGGGAGAGATCCAAAGGCATCCATGCTTGTGTAGGCCTAGTGATCCTTGGACCGGTATATGGTGAGATTGCGGTAAAGCCTGGTATTTTATGTTTATTGTTTCGGCCTAGGAATCCCTTGGTGGATTGCCGTAAATCCTGAGGAAACCTATATTGGTTTGGTTTTGAGTCCCACATTCATGCTTGGAATATGGCATAGGGGTGATTGAATGAAAGAAATATTTGGTTAAGCCCAATCTATGGTCGGGTGGTTTATGGAAGTCCTTGATTTGGTTGGCTTATGCATTTATTAATAAGAGCTCCTTCTACTTGGTATTTCATGTGTAAATTTACTTGTTCATATGTGGTTTTAATGGTTGTTATATCCTTGTTATTTATGCTAGTTATATGTTGGTTATGAGTATGTTTTGTGACATACTGTTATGAAACCAACTAACAAAATATAATAAAAGATAGATCAACGACTTAGAAATCATGGTCTTCGAGGGGGAAACCTCCTTTACATTACATAAATGAAAAATTATTGGATGATACAAATGACAAAACCTCATTTATATATATAGGAGTCCATGGGGTCACAATATAATTCTAACTGACATAACAATAATAATGTAATGTCACAACAATAACAATAGTGGGCTTTTATGGGGTATAATAATAACAATATGGGGACTACAGGGGTACAACAATAACAATAAGGGGGCTACACTAACAACAATAAGGGACTACACTAGTAATATAGGGACCTAACATGCCCCTCTCCTTCAAAAAAGTGTTGTCCTCAAGGCTTGAGTAGTTCTGGATGCTTATGTATAAAATTATCATCCTCCCATGTGGAATCTTCAATGGGTAAGTTCTTCCACTTGATGAGGTACTATGAAATTGATCGATTTTGTAGCCGTTGAGTTCTTGTTTCTGTGACTACTTCAAGTTCCAATATAATTTTTCCTTCCCCAACAAGTTTTAGCAATATTGTTTGAACTGTAAGTTTGTCACCTATAACCTTCTTTAAGCATGAAACATGGAAAATTGGGTGCACTCGAGAAGAAGCATGAAGCTACAATTTGTATGCCATAGTACCAACATTTTGCAACACCTTGTAAGGACCATAGTACTTTGGAAATAATTTATTATCCTTCTTAGCTTACTTGAGGGACATTTGTTTGTATGGTTGTAGCTGTAAAAATACCCAGTCTCCTACATAAAAAATTCTCTCACTGCAACATTGATCTGCCTGTTGTTTCATTCAATTTTGTGCCAAATTTAGGTTATCCTTTAAGAGTTGGAGAACTTGTTGTTGATGCTCAATGTGATCTTCCACTACTTGAACCTTATAATTTTCTGTTAAATATGATGTGATGGACGGTGGATGATATCCAACTAGACGACTTTCAAAATCAATGGGTCTTCCTTCTTGCATTAAAACGGAACTAATTCCATTTCCTGAGGCATCACATTCCACAATAAATGTTTTTGTGAAGTATGGCATAGCTAAGACCAATGCTTGGAATATTTCATCTTTAAGATGTTCAAAGGCCTTAGTTTCTTCAGGAGTCCATCAAAATGCATCTTTCTTCAATAATGTTGTTAGAGGTGCTGCTATTCTCCCATAATTCTTAACAAACTTGCGATAATACCTTGTTAACCCGAGAAATCCTCGCAACTACTTTATGGTTGTGGGGACTTTCCATTCCTTAATGGCTTTAATTTTTTAGGGTCTATATAAACACCATCCTGAGATACAATATGACCTAGATATTCCACCTCTTGTACTCCAAAGAAACATTTGGAGGTTTTTACATATAAATGTTTCTCCTCCAATAGTTTGAGAACCTGTCAACATGTTGAACATGATCCTTCCAAGACTTGTTGTAGATTAGTATATCATCAAAAAATAATAACACACATTTTCTAAGGAAGGGTTTGAAAATGGAATTTATCAGCCCTTGAATTGTAGAAGGTGCATTGGTAAGGCCAAAAGGCATGACCAAAAATTCATAATGATCGTCATGAGTTCAAAATGTTGTTTTCAGAATATCTCCAATCTCAATTCTAATTTGATGATATCCTGAACGGAGATCCAACTTGGTAAAACAAATTTCTCCATATAATTCATCTAATAATTCATCAGTCATGGGAATGTGAAATTTATCTTTAACAGTGAGCTTATTAATCTCCCTATAATCTAGACACATGCACCATAATCCATCCTTCTTGTGCACCAGTACTACTGGAGAAAATAAATAACTTTGAATATGTTGAATTATACTAGCCTCTAACATTTATGCAATCATACATTCAATTTCGCTCTTTTGGACATAAGGATATTTGTAAGGCCTGATGTTTGGAGGAACACTTCCTGTAATCAAATGAATATCATGATCACAATCACAAATAGGTGGGAGTCCTTTCGGATTTTCAAACACCTTGGAATGATTGTCCAAGAATTTTTGGAGATCTCAAGAAATAGATGATTTTGATGTTGGAACTTCTAGTGAGCATAATTGTGCAATTATGCCTCATTGTTATTTCTTCAAAATATTTGTCATGAAATTAGAGCTTATTATCTTCCCCAACTTCCATGTGATACCCCATAATTCAACTTCCTTTCCTTCTAAAAAAAATTTCAAGAAAAGTTCTTGAAAATTAAAAGTTATCGTCACCAAAGATTGTAACCATAATACTCCTAGTACAACATCAACACCTCCCATTGGAATGGAAAGAATTAGACTATTCAATACATATTCCCCCATGGTTAGCTTGATATTTCCAGAGCAATATATAGTTCCTCCATTTGCAACCATCACTTGACACTCTGGTGTTGGGTATAGGAATAAATTCAATTCCTTGGCTACCTTACTATGAATAAAATTATGGGTACTACCCGAATCAATCAACACTATTACATTTTTATTCTTGATATGTCCTTCTATATTGAGAGTTTGAGGAGTGGTAATTCCTGCCAATGCATTATAGGATATGGTCAAACTCATTTTTATTTCTCTAATGTTGGTTCCTAGAGTATATCCATTTCTTTTGAATTTTCTTGTTCATTTTCTTCCTCCTCTTCAGGATCTATGTAAAATAATTTCTTCTTAGCACACTTATGACCTTTAGTGTATTTTCTATCACAACTATTGCAAAGCCCTTTTGCTCCTTTTTCTTCCAATTTTTGTGGTGTCAACCTTGGAGGTTGTGGAAGTCTAGGAGGAGCAACACTTCCATATTTCTAGATGTGAGTGGTAGGCTTCCTTGTTGCCATAATTTTACTTTCAATTTTTCTTTCCAACCTGAATGCCTTCTCCAATGAATCAGGTTCCCAAAGGCAAACCTCATGTTGGATGTTATCCTTTAAAGTCCCTATGAAGATATCAATCTTGTGTTCCTCTGGAATATCAATTACCCTTATATTCAATTTTTGGAAGTCCTCAATGTACTCCACCATTGAACCCTTTTGTTTGAGATTTATTAAATGGTTAAAGAAGGTGTTGCTCTTTGTATCCTCATAATGTGCTATCATTTCCTCCGTAAAATTGACCAAGTGAAATTTTTTTTTTGAGAGCAAAGCCATCGATACCATACAAGTTTATTTTGTTCTAAATATAAAGTTGCAATGCGTACCTTTTATCTATTTTTCACATTATGGAGATCAAAATATTGCTCCGTATGTAGTATCCATGTTACGAGATCCTTGCCATCAAATTCCTCATATCAATATTTGGAATATGGTGGGTCTTCAATCCAACATTAGATTTTATGAAATCATGATTAACATTTATTTTGTTCTCATCGTGAGTTTCCTTTACTTCATTTTTTCCATTAGGAATAATTTCTTGTATCAACTTTGTCAAACCTTCCTTCAAACATTCCATGTCTACTTTTAGATTATTCTTCATGTCTTCCATGTCGCCTTTCATTTTTTCATCGATATTAGCTTCCATGTCATCCATCTTAGCTTCCATGCCATTTGTCAAACCATCCATCTTATCTTCTATGCCTTTCTTCAAACCATCCATCTTAGCTTCCACATCTTTCTTCAAACCATCCATTTAAGCTTCCATTTCATTTTTTGTTACTCTTTGTGAGAGCGAAATTTTTTGCACTTTGTCTTGTAATTTTGATATATCATGTTGCACTTCTTCCTCTTCATGAGTCATAGTAGAGCATTTTGAGGGCTTAATGGGTGTTGAATTATTTTTAGGAGAAATTTTAGAACCCAATACTGATATCTATGCTTCAATATTCCCTTTGAATCACTTCAAACTGTTTTTTCAAACAAGACTTATGCAATTTTAAAAAAAATATACACACATTTTTCTTGATTTTGAGGAGCTTGATATTAAAATTGATGTATCTATGTAATTTCAGATCCCCAATATTTTATGTTTGGTCCTTTGGTAGCCCTCTGAATATTCTTTCCAATTCCACAAGTCCAACTTGATTTGGATTTTTCAAGTCAAATTTATGCCCAATCTCCCACAATGTCCTAATTATGGACTGGTTCAGTAGAGTGAACTTTTATGGCATCCCATGTGTCATTGTTTCCTCCTTTAGCTCTGAAATCGATACACAAGAAGCTATAGTCCGTGTGATTTCGGCCACTTTTTACAGAATTCCAATCCGATTCTCAGAGAGATATTTATGACGATTTTACCAAGGTTATCTCTTTGAGATGAAATTCAGGAGCCTGCAAAAACCCTAACTTACACAGATCATATCTCTGAAAATATTGCAAACCAAGATCTGAAATTTTTATACAAAGCTCCTCCATATTTCTTCGCAATTTTTTTTTTTTTTTAGCTTATGAACCTTCATAGAACAATATTTATAGCAAAAATTCCATGATGACCTGTTTGAAGCAGCGAAACCCTAGAATCCAAAGCTTTGATACCAAATGTCATGAAACCAGCTCACAAAATATAAGAAAAGGGAGATAAACGACTTAGAAATCGGCCTCTTTGAGGGGGAAACCTCCTTTAAATTACATAAATGAACAATTCTTAGATGATACAAATGAAAAAACCTCCTTTCTATATATAGGAGTCCATGGGGTCACAATATAATCCTAGCCAACCTAACAATAATAATGTAAGGGCACAAAAATAAAAATAGTGGGCTTTTATGGGGCACAAAAATAAAAATATGGGGACTAAAGGGGTACAACAATAACAATAAGGGGGCTACACTAACAATAGGAAGGGACTACACTAGTAAAATAGGGACCTAACACATACTTGATGTATGGTTGTCATTATGTTTTGATTAGCAAATGAATGAGCAATGAATATATTACCTAATATATGATAATGCAACTATTGTGATAGCACATCAATGCTTATTTATGACTCTTAGATAATTATGAGACCCCTATGCTCAGATATGTTATTATGACCTGTAGATTATGTATTTGTGACATGTTTGAAAATTTTTTTGTCATGGTTAGTAGGGTTCAAATCAATACTAATGACTGCATTAGTAGCCTTATTCCATTATTTTTAATAATTTATGGTAGTTTCATAAAAATTTTGGCAGTGGCTTGAGACCTAGCCCTGAAAAAGTGGCTCAGAATATGGGGTTGCTGGCTTAGAACTGCCTAAAAAACTCCACACTTGCTGGCATGCCTTGTTGTGGGAGCGAATGGAAGGCCTCAGTTGCATGCATGGCTTGTCATGGGAGCAACTCAGGGTCAAAATCAACAAAATGACAAGTTTTCTCAAGGGTTAAGCACTTGGAAGGGTTGGTTTCCTTCTGAAGGGTCTGAAGCTCCTGAGGAAGGTCAGATTTGGTTTTGTTTTGTTGATTCCACTTCCTGAACTGTACATGGCGATTTTAATCACATCATAGTAGCCTCTCGTCGCATGTTTACCCCAATGGACCGATTATCTTGGGTAAATGTGGGAGGAGGGTGTTACAACTGAGGTCCTCGAAGTTGGCTCCACCGTGGGAATCATTTTTTTGGGTTTTGTGAACACAATATGTCTCAAGATCAATGAATCTCTTATATTAGGGTCAGGATCTATGGTGGAATATGTGGTTTTCAATTATGGGAGTAATTATCCCCCTCATGGCGTCACACCATTTTTAGTTGTGCTCTTTCTCTTCCAAGGGTGAGCTTTGCAATGAATGACTCTCTATAACAATCTAGTACCCTTAGATTTCTACAACTATGCCATTGCAAGGTAATAATCTTTGTTTTGGGTAAACCTTATTTTCCTCTAGTTATATTTTCAAAACCCTTGGTGTAGGTTTCTGCACTTTTCAGGTCCAAATGTGGATTCATCTAGCCTTAATGACTTAAAAATGTGTCTATTTTTCCAATTACAATGTGGATTGGGATTTTTGAAATATTTCTTTGAAGGGTCTGCATCTTAGGAGCGAGCCCTATTGGCATAACTGACGTGCACAATTGTTTGTTCCACCGTGTAATTTTTATATCAAATTTATATTGTTAGCCTTGAATTTATTTTTATCATTGCAATTAAATACTCCCAAAAATTATAAAATCATTTATGAATGTGCAAGGTCACAGTATTTGCAACCGACTTCAGTTGTTAAACATTCAAGTGATTTTTAATTTCTTTTTGTGTTTAAAAAAAAAAAAACTTATGGCTTTTAGCCTGAGTTATTAATGGGTTCTCTTATACGAAATTTACAATTTAACCTTCTCCTCTCTGAGAGAAAATTTTCGATTAAGGATGTGACTAAAATTTCATCCTTCCTCGATGTTATTTTCCTAGGTTCTTATTAAATTCCTCTTTCAATTTTCTGTGCCTACTCTAGGTTCCTGATTGAGGGGTTGTGACCAATTATGGAGATATGTTTCTATATTATATTTATGGAATTGTTCTTTTAAATTTTTTTGTATGATATAGTAGTGATAGGACATATTATTCTCCATGCGACCATAAATACCCAACATCGAGGGTTCTGGTTTTCTTTGCAATGCATTAATTCCAAAAGTTCATAAAGTATATATAACTTTGGTTACTATGCAATTTTATGAGGCATACATTATTTGCTTATAGTTACGTATGCTTATTTTGAGTGTGGTTCCATTTTTGTAGGGAAACAATGGTTATCTTTATTAGGATATCTCGTGGCCCATCACAATACCACTAGTGACTGTTATATTGAATAAATGAGAAAAATATATTGATATTCTTGGATGTAACTTATGATGTGGGTGTGCTTTAGAATTGAAGTGAAATTTTTTCGTTCTTTCTTCATTACAATATGTATTGTTTTTTGGAAAAATAAGTTTAATCTAATTGTAGAGGTCGTGATGGTTGTAACCCCTCTTGTTTTTTTATAATGTTGTCACAAATCTTGTTGGATTTGTATGTACCTAACCATTACTTTATTCAAGGGTGTATAGGTTAGAATTTTATCTTTTTGTCTCCTACAATATCATACTTTATCTTATTAGAGCTATCCACATGAGTTATGAAAAGGGTTTATAGATTTTCCATTGACCCTTTTGTGTTTTTTTTACATATTATTATCTCTCTCTCTCACACACACACACACTTATATAATTGTGTGTAGTCTGGAAGACCTAACAGGGCTTGTCTCCGAGTCTTAACATCTTCTTCCCAGACCTAGTTACTTGTAGATTAGGACTGTTACCTTCACTGGTTGATGGAAATCAAATTTTTTCCATTGTTACCTGGGTAAATAACACAGATCAAACCCTTGAATTTAATTTCATAACATTGTAGACACTGAAATAAAAACATAAACTTATTTCTTAAATAATATATGGAAAAATTCATTCCAATACATCACTTATCAGGTTAATAAAAAATTTCCTGCCACAAAACCACAGTGGGAAAAATAATGCTCCTCCCAACCAACGAGAACTAGTTCCCTCTACTAGATCTCCCCCCTGAGCCAATTGCACATCCAAAAAAATTTCTTGATAATGACCACACCTATTCTAGGCCTAATATTTCTCCTCGTAGCATCATACTTTCCTCTAAGAACATACAGTTGTCAAGAAAATTTCAACTCAACAACTATACTTTTAGACCTTCTTCAACCAGGCTCCAAAACAACAAGGTTGCCTTAGGATTATCCCCTCTAGGCTAACCCCTTTTCCCTTGCTGAGATAACCTATCTCTAGGGAGAGGAATATGGGTAGGAAACTGCCTCTACCCTGAGCCCTTCTTGGGCCTTTCCTAACTATCCACTAACGGTATGGAATGTGAAACTCTCTTTAACATTTTTTCCCAACTTAATCTACATGGCTGACCATATGCAAAAATTTTATTAATATAAAAATAAAAAGAATATTTATGTACATCATATATTCATACCTAACCCTTAGCATGGGTCCATAGTCCATAAAAATAAATTCAACGAGAAAGTAAATAAATAATTTACAATTTACTGTGGTATTACATCCACTATAATGTGATAATAATTCACTATGATATAGAGTTAGGTAATCATTGTTTTATGTTGGTTATAAAGTATAATAATTACCTTTTATGATAATAATTTTATATTAAAAATAAATAATAATAATAATTTATTTAAAAATATCTATATTGAAAAAAAAAATATTTTTACATATTAAATTATATAAAAAAATAAAAAATACTGATCATAAATATCAATGTTGAGATGAATTTAGATGTTTTTTGTTTTTTTATTTTTTTATGCTCTTCAAGGATCAGTGATTCGTTATGTCCACAAAATATTATTCCAGGTAGATCCATCCAAAGGGATCACTTCCCATCGGCTCAAACATGAAGCTCGACCCTTAGAGTGTTGAGAGAATTTAATCCCATAACCTCTCAATAGCAGAGACACTTTTAACTACAAGGAATTGACCAATTGAGCCAAACCTCAGGGCTCATAATAACATATTATATATATATATATATATGGGTTTCATGGTCCTTGGAGATCAGTGACCATTGTAATCCTAGTCGACCTAACAATAATAATTTAAGGGCACAATAATAACAAAATGGGGGTTACAAGGGTACAATAATAACAATAAGGGGTTTACACTAACAATAATAAGGGATTATACTAGTGATATAGGGACCTAACATGCCCCTCTCCTTAAAAAAAAAGTGTTGTCCTCAACGCTTGAGTAGCTCTGGGTGCTTCTGTATAAAATTCTCATCCTCCCATGTAGAATCTTCAATGGGTAAGTTCTTCCACTTGATGAGATACTCTGAAATTGATCGATTCCGTAGTTGTCGAGTTCTTGTTTCCATGACCGCTTCAGGTTCCAATATGCTTTTTCCTTCCTCATTAATTTCTGGAAATATTGTTTGAACTAGAATATTTTCACCTATAACCTTCTTTAAGCATGAAACATGGAAAACTGGATGTACTCGCGAAGAAGCAGGAAGCTCCAATTTGTATGCCATAGTAACAATATTTTGCAACACCTTGTAAGGACCATATTACTTTGGTGATAATTTATTATCCTTCTTAGATTGCTGGAGGGACATTTGTTTGTATGGTTTTAGCCGTAAAAATACCCAATCTCCTACATCAAAACTTCTCTCGCTGCGATGTTGATCTGCTTGTTGTTTCATTCGATTTTGTGCCAAAGTCAGGTTATCCTTTAAGAGTTGGAAAACTTCTTGCTGATGCTCGATGTGATCTTCCACTACTTGAACCTTCGAATTTTCTCTTAAATATGATGTGATGGATGGTGGATGATATCCATAAAGTGCCATAAATGGGGTCATTTTTGCTGCAGTATGGAAGGAAGTGTTATACCACCATTCAGCGAGAGGTAACCACTTGACCCATTGTGTTTGTTTATGAGATACAAAAAAACGAAGATATCCTTCCAAACATTTATTTACTATCTCAGTTTGACCATCAGATTGAGGATGATAAGATGATCTATGAGCTAATTGAGTACCCAAACAAGAAAATAACTCTATCCAAAAATTTCCAGTAAAAATGGGATCTCTGTCGCTCACAATAACCCTTGGGCTTCCATGTAGCTTTTGAATTCTATCCATAAATGTAGTAGCAACTGTACTTGCTTTAAATGGATGAGATAATGCACAAAAGTGTGCATACTTGGTAAGTCTATCAACTACCACCATGATGGCATTCTTTCCTTCAGACTTAGGTAAACCTGTGATAAAATCCATTGAAATCTCCTCCCAACGTTGACTTGGAATGGATAAAGGTTGTAGAAGTCACGGGGTCTTAATTGTCTCAACTTTATTCTGCTGGAAAACCAAACACCCCGTCACAAAATTTTGAATATCAGATTTAAGGTCATCCCAAAAAAATTCTTTCTTCACCCTGTGGTAAGTTTTTAAAAATCCCGAGTGTCCTCCTAAAGGAGAAGTGTGCAATTCTAGAAGAATATTTTGTTTTAGTTGGGAATTCTTACAAAGATATAAGTGATCTTTGTACCATAAGGAATCATGTTTCCAACTAAATGTATCAGATGTACTAGGATCTTGCTGCAACTTTTGAATGAGTGTCCATACATATTTTTCCTTCTTCCATTCATCTCTTGCTTCGGTTATCCAATCTGGTTGGATAATAGAAATGGCACAAAGCAATGGTTCCACCTCTTCATTCTTTCTTGAGAGTGCATCTGCAACAACATTAAGCCTTCCTTTTTTGTCGATTATTTCAAAGTCATAACCCAACATCTTTGTGACCCATTTTTGCTGCTCTTCTGAAGATAGTATTTGTTCCAAAAAGTGTTTAAGACTATCATGATCATTTTTTACCTTGAAGTGTCTTCCCATTAGGTAAGTTCGCCATTTCTTTAGTGCATGCAGTATTGCTAACATTTCCTTCTCATAAATAGGTTTCTGTAAATACTTTCCTTTGATTGGACGACTTTCAAAAGCAATGGGTCTTCCTTCCTGCATTAAAACAACACCAATTTCATTTCCTAAGGCATCACATTCCACAATAAAGGTTTTTGTGAAGTCTGGCGTAGCTAAGACAAGTGCTAGGCACATTGCCTCTTTAAGATGTTCAAAGGCCTTAGTTGCTTCAGGAGTCCATGAAAATGCATCTTTCTTCAATAATGTTGTTAGAGGTGCTGCTATTCTTCCATAATTCTTAACAAACTTACGATAATACCCTGTTAACCTGAGAAATCCTCGCAACTGCTTTATGGTCGTGGGGACTTTCCATTCCTTAATGGCTTTAATTTTGTTAGGGTCTACTTTAACACCCTCGTGAGATATAATATGACCCAGATATTCCACCTCTTGTACTCCAAAGAAACATTTGGATGTTTTTGCATATAATTGTTTCTCCTGCAATAGTTTGAGCACCCTGTCAACATGTTCAACATGAGCCTTCCAAGACTTGTTGTAGATTAGTATATCATCAAAAAATACTAGCACAAATTTTCTAAGGAAGGGTTTGAAAATGGAATTCATCAACCCTTGAAATGTAGAAGGTGCATTGGTAAGGCCAAAAGGCATGACCAAAAATTCATAATGACCCTCATGAGTTCAAAATGTTGTTTTTGGAATATCTTGAGTCTTCATTCTAATTTGATGATATCCTGAACGAAGATCCAACTTGGTAAAATAAATTGCTCCATGTAATTCATCCAATAATTCATCAATCACAGGAATGGGAAATTTATCTTTAATGGTGGGCTTATTGAGCTCCCTATAATCCGGACACATTCGCCATGATCCATCCTTCTTGTGTACCAACACTGCAGGAGCAGAGAAAGAACTTTGACTAGGTTGAATTATGCCCGCCTCTAACATTTCTGCAATCATACGTCCAATTTCGCTCTTTTAGACGTAAGGATATCTATAAGGCCTGATGTTTGGAGGAACGCTTCCTAGAATCAAATGAATAGCATGATCATGATCACGCATAGGTGGGAGTCCTTTAGGAGTTTAAAACACCTTGGAATGATTGTCCAAGACTTGTTGGAGATCTGCAGGAATAGATGATTTTGATGTTGGAACTTCTAGTGAACATAATTGTGCAATTACGCCTCGTTGTTCTTTCTTTAGAAGCTTTGTCATGAAATTAGATCTTATTATCCTTCCTGGCTTCCCTGTAATACCTCGTAATTCAACTTTCTTTCCTTCTGAAAAAAATTTCAAGAAAAGTTCTTGAAAATTAAAAGCTACCGTCTCCAAAGATTGTAACCATTGTACTCCTAGTACAACATCAGCACCTCCCATAGGAATGGAAAGCATTGGACTAGTCAATACATATTCCCCCATGGTTAGCTTGATATTATGGCATTTCCCAAAGAAATTTGTAGTTCCTCCATTTGCAACCATCACTTGACATTCTGGTGTTGGGTATAGGAAACAATTTAATTCCTTGGCTACCTTACAATGAATAAAATTATGGGTGCTACTTGAATCAATCAACACTATTACCTTTTTCTTCTTCATCTGTCCTTCTATCTTGAGAGTTTGAGGAGTGGTAATTCCTACCAGTGCATTACATGATGTGGTCGGATTCATTTCTTCCTCTTCTAGGGCGGGTTCCTGGTGTATATCCTCTTCTTGTTAATTTTCTTCTTCTTCTTCACAATCTATGTAAAATAATTTCTTTTCAACACACTTATGACCTTTAGTGTATTTTCTATCACAACTGTAGCAAAGCCCTTTTGCTTTTTTTTCTTCCAATTGTTGTAGTGTCAACCTTGTAGGTTGTGGAAATCTAGGCGTAGCAACACTTCCTTCTTTATAGAATTGAGTGGTAGGCTTCCTTGTCGCCATAATTTTACATTCAACTTTTCTTGCCAACCTGAATGCCTTCTCCAATGAATCAAATTCCAAAACATGAACTTCATGTTGGATGTTATCCTTTAGAGTTCCTATGAAGAGATCAATCATGTGTTCCTCTGGAATATCAGTTACCCTTATATTCAATTTTTGGATGTCCTCAATGTGCTGCCCCACTAAACCCTTTTATTTGAGATTTATCAATTGGCTAAAGAAGGTGTTGCTCTTTGTATCCTCATAATCATGTGCTATCATTTCCTCCGTAAAAATTGACCAAGTGACAATTTTTTTTACGGGAGAAAAGCCATCGATACCATACAAATGTATTTTGTTCTAAATGTAAAGTTGCAATGCGTACCTTTTGTGTGTTTTTCACGTTATGGAGATCAAAGTATTGCTCCATCTGTAGTATCCATGTTACAGGATCCTTTCCATCAAACTTCCTCATATCCATCTTTGGAATATGGTGGTTCTTCCCGCCAACATTAGAGTTTATGAAATCACGATTAACATTTATTTTTTTCTCATCATGAGGTTCTTTTACTATCTTTTTAGCATTAGGAAACATTTCTTGTATCAACTTTGTCAAACCTTCCATGTCTTCTTTTAGAACATTCTTCATGTTTTCCATTTTCTCATCGATCTTAGCTTCCATGTCATCCATCTTAGATTCCATGCCAGCATCCATGCCATCAATCTTAGATTCCATGCCATATATCTTAGATTCCACGCCTTTCTTCAAACTATCCATCTTAGTTTCCACGCCTTTCTTCAAAACTTCCATGTCATTTTTTGTCGCTCTTTGCGAGAGCGAAATTTGTTGCACTTGCTCTTGTAATTTTGATATGTCATGTTGCCATTCTTCGTCTTCATGAGTCATAGTAGAGCTTTCCAAAGGCTTAATGGGTGTTGAATTTTTTTTAGGGGCCATTTTATAATCCAATACTGATATCTATTCTACAATATGCCCTTGCAATCAATTCAACTTGATTCTTCAAACAAGACTTATGCAATTCGGAAAAAAAATACACACCTTTTACTTGCTTTTGAGGAGCTTGATATTGAAATTGTATTATCTTTGTGATTGCAGCTCTTCAATATCTGAAATTCAGTACTAAAGTAGCCCTATGAATTCTCTTTTGAATTCCATAGGTCTGACTTGATTTGGATTCTCCAAGACAAAGTTATGTCCAATCTCCCACAATGACCTAATTATGGACTGGTTTAGTATAGCGAACTTGTACGACTTGCCGCGTGTCACTGTTTCGTCCTTCACCTCTGAAATTGATAGCCAAGAAACTACAGTCTGTTTACTTGCGACCAATTTTTACGACACTCCAATATGATTCTCAGAGAGAGAGAGTTATTGAAATTTTCCCACGATGACCTTTTTGAGATGCAATTCGGGAGCCTGAAAAAGTACTACCTTCCACAGATCATATCTCCAAAAATATTGTGAACCAAGCTCTGAAATTTTTAGAAAATCTTCCTCAGGATTTCGGCTTTGCACCCTAAAAATTTCGGCTTCTGAAACTTCGTAGAAAAAAAGGTATGGCGAAAATTCCACGATGACCTATTTGGAGCAGCGAAACCCTAGAATCCAAAGCTCTGATACCAAATGTTGGGAAACCAGCTCCAAAAAGAGAAGAAAAGAGATATCAACGCCTTAGAAATAAGCCACTTCGAGGGGGCAACCTCCAATACATTACATGAATGAACAATTCTTGGATGATACAATTTACAAAACCTCATTTCTATATATAGGGAGTCCATGGGGCCACAATGTAATCCTAGCCGACCTAACAATAATAATTTAAGGGCACAATAATAACAAAATGGGGGTTACAAGGGTACAATAATAACAATAAGGGGTTTACACTAACAATAATAAGGGACTATACTAGTGATATAGGGACCTAACAATATATATATATATATTATATATATGTGTGTGTGTGTGTGTGTGTGTGTGTGTGTGTGTGTGGTAAAGAAAATGACTTTCAATTAGTTTTGGAAAATTTAGACAAATTCTATGAGGTTTATTAAAGTTTTGAAAAAAATAAATATTAAACTGAATATTTTGAAAACTAAAAAGCAATTTTTAATTTTTAAAAATGTAAACTGTTTTTTCTAATTGGTTGATGACTAATTTTATATGGTTTTAAATTGAATTGTGAGATATAAAAAATATATTAAAAAATAAAAAAATTTAGAAAAGTTTTTATTTGCCAAAGTGTCGTAATAATGATTGTTATTATAGTATTTGCACAACACATGTCATGTGGATAGCTTTCCACCATAATTTAAACAAGCAGTTGCATAAAAAATGGATAGAAACAACTAGTGTAATATGGAGTTTATTATGCTCTTATTGTGTTAAACTTTTATATCAGTTTTTAATATTATATTAATTTAAATTGATATTAAAGTAATATATATATATATATATATATATATATAATTTTTTGGATAAGAGGGAGGTACTAAGCAACAACACCACATATTACACTTGTTACCAATTATTCTTATATTAAAATTAAATAATAGATTAATTAAAATGAAAAAAGAATAAATTAATAAATGTTATGCTTCCAAGTGAAGAAAAGATAAGTAGTTTGTGGATCAATTCATAAATTAATGAATTAAAAAATTTCTCCATGTTGAAGATATCCTCTCTCATTGCATATGTCAAATGTTTAATTTGATCAAAACATTTAAATTTAATTTATAAATTTAATAATTATTTTTGCATCTAGAATCATATTCTACAACTTACTATGTGGGCAATGTATGATTTCGTCTGTATTGGAGTTGATATTTTCTTCTTTAAAAAAAAAAAACATTTCTAAATTGAAAATCATGTCAGATACAATAAAAAAACAAAAATGAATATGTATGTTTAGCTAGTTTTTATTAAAAAAAAATTTAGTCATAAATAAAATATTTCAATGTCCACGTGACATAATATAATTTTATATCAACATTAAAAATATATAAAGTTATTAGAAATAAAAAAGTGAGTAAAATGAATAAATCTTATATTTTTCAAAAATATTTTTAACTTAGGATTTAAATAAACTATTTGAAGATCTATGTCAACTAATTTATGTCAAACTCAACTTCATATTAAAAAAATGTTAAAAAAAATATTTCAATGTTGTATATAATAAAATATTCAATGTCCAAAGAATACAAATAATTGAAATTTAAAAAATAAAATAAAAATATTAATGTACTTCCTTATAAGAATAATGAAAGGATGAGATGCAACTTTTTTTCAAATTTTGCACTCAAAGAGATTTGATCCCTCTTAGTGCATGCTAAATTCATGTTTAAGACGGATCTACATTGGTAATCAATAAGTTAATGCTCAATTTAATTTTTCTATGTTTTAATTACTTTTACCTAAAATTTGGTACTAAAACTTTTGGTCCCCAGATGCAGGTGTTATACACAAGGCCTCCACACGCCAACGCTACTAGCATGATGCGTGGAAGGCTGAACTCCTGTATTAATCACCCTATGGATGATGGTGAAAGCTCTTAACTTGCTTTCGCTTGGCTTCGGGAGAAAAACTCTTCCACACCGTCGTTGCTGGAAAATGGCATTCACTCTGTATTCACTGCCAGAATTCTGCAGGATGGGAAAGTTTCTTTGGCATGTTTCAAATCAATGGTGGACAATGACGTCTGCCATTAATGATATCCAGGTGCTTGGCATCAAATCCTCCCGACACTGCCTGAATAATTTATCACTCGCCTTTAATGTTCCTTGGAGCTATAATCACCACTCCAACCGCCTCGTTAACCATTCTGTCTTGGCTCATTCTGCTCCTCTTCGTGCCCTCTACAACCTATATTTTCTCAGAGCCCAAGCTCTTTGCCATTGCCTCCACCCCCACTGTGCCTTAGCTGTGGCAGCCATCTCTTCTCTCATCTGCTGCATTATGCCTCCCCCCCCCCGCCAGCAGCAAAAGCCCATCCGGGGTAATGTGTGAGGCTTTAACCTTGCATGCATGCACCGTGGCAATGCCCATCATTCCTTGGGTATGGCTCCAGAGTCTTCCATGGATTCCATCTCTTTCACCTCGACTCACCCTTTCGGCAACCTTGGCACTATTGAATCCCTTGGCGTGAGCTCTGTGCCTTCTGCTCCTGTTCTGACTGCCAGCAAAAGAAGATATAGGAAATCCACCATTCCACGCTCTATGCCACCTCTACCGCGGAAGACCAGCAATCTCCCTATGAATATGCCTACAACGAAAGAGACAAGTGTCTAGATTATTTCGGTGGAGGGCATATGGCGCAAGGATGAAGACGCAAATGTTCCGGTCATGACCTCCCCTCCTCCTACTCTTCCAAGGGCCCAGCACATCCCTTCTGCAGAAGAAGAAGAGATCACCCGCGTGTATGGATGCCAGATTATGGAAGAAGACCCTGCTGATAATGAAGTTGGAAACAAGGCTTGACAGTTCCTCCTCAAGGTTCTAGGTCTTTTTTTTATATATGTCTGCTTTATGTTGTCTTTCTAGCTTACATTAGTGCTTTAGATTATCTAGCTAAATATGACTATCTTAGACTTTTTAAGGGCTAGTTTCCATGTCAGCGGAAACCCCTAACTTTGATATCTTGGAGACGGCTTAGGGAAGGGATCGGCTAAGGTCCTCCAACCATCCCTGCCCTACAACATTTTGTATAGTATTTCTGTATAATTAATAGATCATAGTCCAACTTACAAAAAAAAAAAAAAACCTTCCAGTAAAATAGTGATATTTTGTTATTTAAAATGCATTTTTTAATGCATAAATAGATTCAACGCTCTAAAAAATACTAAATATTTAAATTATGTAAATTTCATAGCTTAAACTTATAATTGCAATAAATCTCTACTAAATTTATAACAAAATTGATTGAAAATATACCTTAAAAAACTTATGATATTCCACGTCACACTTTGTTTCAATTGGAAGACTTTCTGCTAATATTTCACATAATGTTTGGTTTCAATTGGAAGTTATTTTAGCTTTATGATTTGGTTTTCTACAAATAGACATAGGTGAATGCAGTCAATTTCAAAGGCAAAAATGGTTTTCCACGAGATGCAAATAATTTATGGTAAGAAAGAGATGAAAGGTAAATTATTTAAGGTAAAGAGACTCCAATGAATAAGTTGATTAGGGAATTGCAAAAGTGACAATATGAAAGACTTGTAAATGAGTGTCCGAAGAACCACCAAACCATAGCTTTCTAGAATTCCTCTAAAGGGGTAAAAGGGGACATCCTTTGAAGTCGTAAAAGGGAATGCCAAATAAAATGCAATGAAAGTTGATAATTAATATTATATGCAATATTTTTATTTATGGAATGATGTGTATGAAATGTACTTATTTATACCATGACTATAATGATATATTTTCAACACAAATAAAATTAGATCCAATGCCTCGATGCACTTATTGCAACATTTATGAATTTTCATGGAGTGCTTAATGCTTGCCAATTTTCAACAACACTTCCATGACTTATTATTTTATACAGTGCTACATGTCACAATCCATTACAACTTATCTAAATTAACATAAAATTTCAACTTAATTAGACTCTAATGGTCTTCAGGTTTTTTGGTTTTGAGGCATGCCAAGGATGTGACATTCCCTTGAAACCTATTGCAAGAAGCATGAAACTCTAATTTGATCATGTTATAGAGATTGTTGGGTTTCTAGATTTTGATGTATTTGAAGGATTCACAAACTTTGTTGATGCCTCAATAATCTCTTTGGAAAATCTTGATATATATATACATGTCATCATTGTTTATGAATTACTCATAATATATATTTGTTTAATAGGAGGAAATCATGAAATATGTCCAGAATTTGATTGGAAAAACCATTATAATATCATATTTAGAGTAGCAATTAAGATTTATTTACCTAACATAATTCTTTTAGATTAAATTTTTCCTTGTGAAAACTTTAAACTCAAAATTCTAGAAATTGACAGGGCAATATGGCAATTTTCTTACAATGGGCATTCTATTTTCAATTATATATCATTATATTTCTTATAACTAAAATCTAATTGAAAAATTGAATACTAATGGCTTCAAATTATTCAACCAATATGAATCTAATCTTTTAAATTATTCACTCTTAATTATTAGTTAATCTCTTAAATTATTCACCCTTAGTTGTTAGTTAGGTCATAGTTTCATTTAAATAATACCTTAATTTACTTAAACACACTAGTCATTTTAAGATTCCAAATGAATATCAAATATAAATAATACCCATTCCATCTTTAATAATTAGACGTTCATATCTAACCTAATTTTAATTTCCCTCATAATGGTTTTTAATTTTAATCTCCTTCACAATTGTTTTTAACTGGTGATCCAAGAAAGCATAAGAAGGTGTTTTTACAAGAGATTTGAGATTTGATTTGAAGACATCAAACTTAGAGGATGACAAGCTCATCAATACACTCTCATTATGTATTATTTTGATACTAACAAAAAAAACGTGTATTATCTTTGTATTAACAAAATTAAATTTCCATATTTACCAACTTACATTCTTTTTAATTTTGGATTTATCAAACACCGAGAAAGATCAAATCTCTTGAGGTGCAAAGCAATTTTTTGAGTGTAAAACTTGAGGAAAGGTTTGCACCTCAAAAGATTTGATCCCTCTCGGCGTTTGATAGATCCAGAGTTAAGATGGAACTAGGCTAGTTTCAGTCATGTGCGGCCAAGGAAAATTTATTGATAATATGAGAAACATATGATTAATTTTATCAATAAGATGTAAATACATCTAATATTAATATAGCCATTTTAAATATGCTAAATATCTTTGATATTTATCGAGTCATTTTAATTTAAAATTTTCTTAGTTACCTCAGTTTGTTGAGATGATAAATATTGTAAAATAATTTTAATGATGAAATAAAATTTTTGAATGCAAAGTGACAATGTAATAATATTGAATGATAAAAAATGTGAATAATAATAATGTAGTCAATTACAAAGAGTATTCATTGTGATAAATCTCAAACTATTTTCTTCCACTATTCTTATTGTCGCCTTTGTTAGTTTTGTCAGCTTTTCATATCGACGATATTAAAACGAAAGTTGGAATCGTAAACCATTTAAATATTTAGCTTGAGCTATTGTAGTAAAAATCATACTTCGTCTCTCTTGCTCTCCAATATTAATAGGTTTAATTACTATAACACAAAAATCAATGTACATTGTCAATAATTTTTTGTGCTTACATTGAAATCAATGCACACTATTAATCCAATGACTTTAAAATTAATGTATCACCATACATCCATTTACATGAAATCATAAATAAACATGTACACTGAAATCAATGCACCTAATGCAAGAAATCAAATAAGAATAGAAAACAACATCTATACTGAAATCAATGCATCTAATGCAAGTAATCAAATAGGATTAGAAATCAACTACACTCAAATAAATGTATCTAGTGCAAGTGAGAAAGTAGGATTAGAAACCAACATCTACACTTAAATCAATGCATCTAGTGCAAGCAATCAAATAGGATTAGAAATCACCATCTACACTTAAATCAATGCATTTAGTTCAAACAATCAAATAGGATTAGAAATCATCTACATTGAAATCAATGCATCTAGTGCAAGCAATCAAATATAATTAGAAATCAACATCTACATAGAAATTAATACATCTAGGGAAGGCAATCAAATAGGATTATAAATCATCTACACCGAAATCAATGCATTTAGTGCAAGCAATCAAATAGGATTGGAAATCATTTACATTGAAATCAATGCATCTAGTGCAAGTAATCAAATATCATTATAAATCAACATCTACACTAAAATCAATGCATCTAGTGCAAGCAATCAAATAGGATTAGAAATCACCATCTACATTGAAATCAATTCATCTAGTGCAATAAATCTTCTTCCCTCTCTCCCCCCTCCATATATATATATATATATATCCATCTCTCCTTATTTGTCTCTTTATCATACCCCACGAAACACACACTCTCTCACTCCATATCTATTAATCTCTTTGTCCCTCCCTCATTTTCTCCACCTGTCTCTTATTTATATTCACCTTCCATCTATATTTCTATCTCCCTCTGTCTCTTTATATCAACCCAAAAAAATACACTCTCTTTCTCCAATCTACCTATCTATCTATTAGTCCTTCCTCCTCTTCCTCTCCCTCCTAATGTCCTCTCTCCCTCTCTCTCCATCTTCCTTATCACTCCCTCTCTCGCTCTCTCCACATTTAACTCTATATTTATTTATTCTTACCTCCCTCTCTCTCCCCCTCCATATCCATCTCTATTTCCATAACTCTCTTTCTCCAATCTACCTATCTATCTAGTATTCCCTCCTCCTCTCCCTCTCCCTCCTAATGTCCTCTCTCCCTCTCTCTCTATCTTCCTTATCACTCCCTCTCTCTCTCTCCACATTTAACTCTATATTTATTTATTCTTACCTCCCTCTCTCTCCCCTTCCATATCCATCTCTATTTCCCTAACTCTCTTCACTCTCTCTATTCCTTTCTCTCCCACCTCTCTCTCTCTCTCTATCTTCACCTTCCAACTTTGTTACTATATGCATATATCTCTCCTTCTCTCCCCCCTTCTCTCCATATCTCCTTGTTTTTCTCTTTATCTCACCCCCAAACATACACACACCCTCTCCATCTCTCCCTTGTCACCCCCTCTCTCTCTTAACCACTCACTCTTTACGTCTTTCTTCTTCCCTCCCTCTCTCCCCATCTATCTCCATCTCCATATCCCTCCATCTCTCCCCCTCCAACTCCATCTCTCTATCGCTCCCTCTCTCCTCCTATCTCCCTCCCTCTCTCCTCCTCTCTTTCAAGTCCCCTCTCTCCCTTTCTCTTCTACCGCCCTCTCTCTTCCCCCATCTCTCTCTCTCTCTCTCTCTCTCTCTCTCCTACAATCCTTGATGTTGACTATATTAGCCCCTCCATTCAAGTTTTTGTCTTGCTGTCCCGTTTGAATCTGTTTAAAACCTCTGTCGTGGCCTAAGACCTCCATATCCTGCCTATCGCTACCATTCCCGCCCATGAAATACATCGGACAAAGGCTAAAAATCTGCACTTTAAAATATATCGGGCCCAACCCTTTTAGTCTTAGCCCCAGCACCTATTCCTCCCACACGACCTGGCCCTGAGACCAAACGCCAAATCCGAAGGCGCTTGTCATATACAACTATCGGGCGTGCTCCCAGCCATACGATCACTCGTAGATCTGACGGTCTGCATCTCTCCAGCCCTGGTGGACCCCGTGCTGCGCATCGATGCCAAAACTGGCCGGTTTATTTCACACCACCTTTGCTGGGCAGGCGGTATTCTGCAAATCGTAGTGATTCCATACGTTGCTTGCCACGCGTCCCAGGCCACTGTTCTAAAACCACTCCATTTCACGCGTTATAATCCGGTCATGGACGTGTAGCGAAATCTACGTGAGTCGTCAGATCCTGAGGCCTTCATCCGACGACGGCCACTCTTCGAAGCTGCATGTGTTTTAAACCAAGCTTATAATGCCCGTGACCCACCATCGCATCACCGCCCGACACAATATTAACTGTTGATTTCATTTTTTATTGTATGGCCCAGAATCATTTACCTGTCTTGCTGTTGACTCAAGCCTCCCTCCACGTCATCCCGCCACGCATTTCCATCGTGCATCCCTCAGCCTCCCATATATATTTTTAGGTCGAAGGACCACTTTCCACGTCTAATTTCACATATTCCTTCAATTCTTCTCCTCCATTCCTTTGTATTTTCCACCACCCCACATCGTTTTGACATTTCGATAAGTCTACACCACCATATCCATAGATCCGCCATGCCACCATCCCTGTGTCTGGTTTTCTTTAATGAGTTTGTGGGTTTTGCAGGTGTCTGGTGCTGAAGAACTATCATAATTTGCGGCCTCCATTACAGAAGCCGAGAACACATGACAGGACCCTATTTCAGGAGAAAAATTTATGGAAAAAGATCCGGGAGCTGCTATGATATGACCACCATTAAAGAAAGCAAGGATCTAAATCTATTAAACCCTCCAGGGTCATTCAAATGCACAGGTTGAGCAGATGAAGAATTAATGGCGCAGATAGAGAATATCAGTGAAGAGAAGGGGATTAAAGAAATGCATTTAAGGACTTTGGGGCTGTTACATAACCTTTTGGAGGCAAAGTACCAGATCGAAGACCCTGCAGATAACTAGAAATATCTTTTCACAGAAAACAATGCCCTCAAGGTTTATTTCCGCCGAATTTTCTTCAGGAAAGGATAGAATGTTCATGTGAATTTTTCTCTAAACCGTGTTCCTGAAGAGATTTTCTACCCAGTGCATTTATTTCTGCCGGCAGCAGAGTACACACAGCTCAGCATGGTCATCCAGCAGTGTGGGCGCGAAGGTTTTCTGCCATTTTGTTTAAATTAAGCCAATTAAATGAGCATCACCTACCTCATTTTCTAGAGTTTTCAGTCTCTCCTATAAAACTCCAGAAAAAAGACATTGTAAGGGTTCCAAATTTTTATCAGAGAATTGTGCTGTGAAAGGCATTTTTGTATACATTCTGTATAAGCTCTTGTGTGAAGGCTTAGAGCCCGTAGGGTCTCAGTGAGGAGGAGTTCTATCTGTAATGAAAATTATGGTATTTGGTATTTCACAGTATGTAACTTTCTCTTATGTGTTTAATATAACATTTCATTTCATCCACTTTCTTGTATCATGTTTTGGAATGTGAGTGGCTCACTGGTTTGGTAAGGATTCATCCTAGTTGATGCCCATACTTAAATCAGTCAAGCGCTTTAAATATGGCTCATGCATGATATATTGTTCCATATTCATCTCAACCATCTTTTTGCTATATTAGTTGCTTTGGGAGAGTGCTTTTAAAACGCCATTGTCATGTATGGATTCTTAGAATGATAAGCCCATATATGGTTTTGTTGTGTATCTGGGTATCAGTCCAAATTTAACTAATATCTTCTTATATTTCTTTCACCGCATACACCTTCTGATACTTATTTCTGTGGCATATTATTTGAATCGGCCCTCTTTACAGTAAATTGTCTCTTAACTGTCTGATGCTTTTGTGTTAGAGCTTTGCATCTTGTCTCTGCAGCATTACTTTCCCTGTGGCAGTTTTCTGTAAGTTCTGGTCCCATTTAAATCCAATTACTTATTTTACAAGAAATAGTAGGAGAGCCTTTGGATTGACACCCCAGCTTTTTTATATGCTCCTTGCTATGCTAAGATGTCCTAGGCACTGGTCTATGGCAACTCTAGACTATCTCTAGGAGAGACAATACCTGTCGACAACATCTTTTTGGCGCCGTTGCCGGGGACGAATTTAAGAATATCAGTTTCCCTGGGCCTCGACAAATCATATTCACTCTCTAATCAGGTGAGCACAGAGAGTTGAAGAGTTGCATATCTCTCACCTTGGCGAATTCACTGTTGTTTATTTGATAAATCTATTTGTAGTCCTGGCTCCCCGTAAGCCACACCTGAGTTCAGATACATCAAAGTCAAAGACACCTTCAGTGTCTGACCCTGAGAAGTTTATACATAAAAGAAGTTGGAAAGAAAAGAAATCATCCGTGCTGAAATCCCTGAATATTCTATAGAAGATTATCCATATTCTTCTTCTCAATAAATCCAAGTAGAAAATCCCAACTCCACTGAGGAAAATCCTGAATATTACTCAGATAGCCCACCCCGGGGAAGTGCTAGAGCTAAAGAGAACTTTCATCCTATCCCTGAGGCTGAGGAAGTTAAAGAAGTTACAGAAGTAGCCCCTGTTAATCGTGAATTGTTTCCGTCTACACCCCAGGTTTCTGTACAGTACATTCCCATTGTTATCCATACTCCACTTCCTCCTCCTCCTCTCCCTCCATTTGTACACCAGATTGTTGCACAACCCCCACCTCCTCCAATGGCTAATGTTCCAGCTTTTTTTTTTAAACAAATATGCTCCCCTGGCATTACCTCAAGTGTTGAATGATATGCCACAGGACTATTTGAAGAACTTGCCCAGATTCACTGGGGAAAATGAAATTGATGCTCAGAAACATCTTGAGACTTTCTGCTCTTTTGCAGAGAACTTTAATGTAGAGCATTTAGATGTATTCTTAAGACTATTTGTACAGTCTCTGGACGGTGAAGCCAGAAAATGGTTCAAAACATTAGGAAACCGTTCCGTAACCACTTAGGACGATATGGAAAGTACTTTTCTCAGGAAATGGGGAGAAAAGAAAGATCATGGACAATGTCTTACTGAGTTCAATACACTCAAGAAGAAACATAATGAAGGGGTGTCAGAATTTATCAAAAGATTTAATAAGTTATATCTAAACCTCCCTGCAGATATGAAGCCTCATCAGAATGCTGCCAAAGTTGTTTTCATAGCGGCCTTTGACTCAAACTTTGGTTTCTCTCTCAGGGAAAGAAAACCTGCCACCCTAGATGATGCTTAGTCAGATGCTCTTGAGTTGGAAACAAATTTTTCCTCCACTTGGAAATTAAAAGGGAAAGCTAAACAAGATACCAGAAGAAGAGGCAAAGAAGAAGTATCTACTTCTAATCAGGATAAGGATTCAGATAAAATTGAAGAAATGAGTAAAATGATTAAGAATATTTCTAATAAACTGGTCAAGCTTGAATTGGAGACCAATAATTCAGCTTCCAAGAACTTCCAGAATGCTCCAAACAGGGGTTACAATCCTCAGTATAGAAAGTCGCCCCTGCAAATATTGCCAAGGGAAACAAAAGAGCAGCAAGATTAGGTACCACACCCGTTATACTTGGAAGGCCCAGTAGATGACTCCACTGAAGATGCTGCTTATGAACTGCAAGATGCAAATCTTGCCTTTTCAACCAATGATGAAATAGAATGTCCATTGCAAGAAGAAGAAAAAGAGATCAGAGACACAGAAGATGCAGAAATTGATCATTATTGCAAACAGTTTAATGATTTCATGCAAGCACATTTCAACAGAAAATATGATCTCAGATCTTCAAGGAAGAGGACTCGGACTCAAGATCAAGAAGAGGAGCCACTTCAAAAAGAAGAATCCGCTCAAAAGGAGTCAACAATGAAGAAAGTCACAGACAAAGGTAAGAGTCCTCTGAACAAACCTTTGCAGTCTGATGATCAAATTCCTTCTTCTTCAAAATTAGTCACCCCTCCTAATGCTGAGTCTATATCAAAAGAAGTTAAACCTTCAGCTGAAAATAAAGAGTCAAAAGAAGTTGCAATAGGAAAGCCCCCTCCTGCTTTCAATTTGGAAAAAGAACTTGAGAAAGTCAAAATCCCAGTCCCTTTGACTGAACTGTTGAAACAACCTGCATATCAATCTCAAGTCACTTCTTTATTGTTCCCTCCTGAAGCACCAATAGTTCCAGACAGTCTTAATCTTCAAGAAGAAAGACCCATGGTAGTTTTTGGCCCACATGTCGAGGAGATAGACCCTTTTACTCCTCCTTTCTATGTGTCTCTAGTTATTCATGACCTGCTGTTACACAATTGTATGTTAGATTTTGGGGCTTCCCATAATCTTATGCCTTTTTCTGTCATGGAACAACTAGGTTTACAAATCACACGTCCATATAAATACCTATATTCATTTGATTCAAAAAGAGTTAAATGCTTGGGGATGATTAAAGATTTAGTGGTCAATTTGGCCCAAATTCCAGCAAAAAGTGTGGTAATGGACATTGTGGTGGCTGATATCCCAGCCCACTTTGGCATGCTGCTGTCAAGGTCCTGGGGAACCAAGATTGGTGGGTCACTTAAGATGGATTTAACCTATGCCACTATCCCTGTTTTTGGTGGCCACGAGAGGAGGTTATACAGAGAGACCAGATTTGTCAAAATGGTAACTAAGGAAGATGGCTCTGTCAATTCCCCAGTCTACAGTAAGGAAGGAGATTTCTCATGTTTGATGTTAGAAGAAGATCAAAATTATGTTCATGAACCTTCCTTCTGTCAAATCAATACTGAGCAGCCTTTAAAAGACCATGAAGCAGGAATATGGACTCTACATTTTGATGGAGCAAATTCAAGAGAAGGTAATGGGGCTGGAGTATTATTAATCTCTCCTACAAGAAAATGGGTCCCATTGTCTTTCAAATTGGAATATGAAGCTACTAATAATGTAGCTGAATACGAAGCATTCTTGTTAGGATTGTAGACAGCCAGGAGCATGGGTATACAGAGTTTAAAGGTTTTGGGAGATTCTGAGCTGGTGGTCAGACAAGTCAGAAATCAGTGTCAAACCAAACACCCTCGGCTGAGATCTTATAGAAATGAAGTATGGGACATGGTGGAGAACTTCTTCTTGGCATTCAATATCCAGTTCATGCCCTGGGAGCAGAATAGAATGGAAGATTCTCTTGCTGTAGCTGCCAGTACATTTCGTCCTCCTCAGAATCCCCTCCTGAGATATGAAATCGAGGTACATTATAGACCATCAATCCCAGACAATATCAAGCATTGGCAAGTATTTGAAGATGAGGAACAAATGAAGATATTCCTGGAAACAGTGGGAGAATTCTCTAATATGGAGATTGATGATTGAGAAGAAGATGAGGCTGAGAATGTTGCAGAAAATCATTGGGAAAAGAAAATGGCAGGAAGTAAAGTGCTGCAGCTGAAAGGAAATGTCATCGCTAGAGGGTTGGTGCCTCTAGAAAGATTATTTGATAAAAATGATGTCCATTTCCAGCCTAGTAAAGTGGTAGAGGAAGATCAAGTGGAAGATCTGAATCTGGGTACCAAGGTTGAGCCCAAAATTGTCAAACTATCCAAGAAGGTCCCAGAGGAATACAAGCAGAAATACCTGAAATTATTTCAGTAATTCAGGGATGTGTTTGCATGGTCCTATCAGGACCTAAAAACTTTTGACATTAGTATAATGCAGCATAAAATTCCTCTGAGGGAAGATGCAAAACCTTATAAGCAAAATCTTAGACAGATAAATTCACTGCTGCTTCCCTCCATTGAAAAAGAAATAAAGAAGTTGCTAAAAGCCAAAATAATTGTGCCATTAAGGTACTCAGAATGGGTTGCAAACTTGGTCCCTGTCAGAAAGAAAAATGGAGAAATAAGGCTATGTGTGGATTTTAGGAATTTAAACAAAGCATCTTTAAAAGACAATTATCCACTGCCCAAGATGGACCACATCCTGCAGGAAGTGGTGGGAGCCTCTAGAATGTCAATGATGGATGGTTTCTCTGGTTATAATCAGGTAGTTGTACTTCCAGAAGATCAGAAGAAGACTGCTTTCACTACACCATGGGGTACATTCATGTATGCCAGGATGCCTTTTGGACTGATTAATGCAGGGGCAACTTTTCAGAGGGCCATGGACATTGCTTTTGTTGGGGAGCAGGATAAATTTTTGGTGGTGTACCTTGATGATATTACAGTGTTTTCAAAAAATGATGCTGAACACATTGAACATTTGCGAAGAAATTTTGAAAAATGCAGAAGGTATGGTCTTTCTCTTAATCCACAAAAGTCTTTATTTGCATTAGAGGAAGGCAAAATTTTGGGGCATATTGTAACTAAGGATGGGGTAAGGATAGACCCCAAAAGGGTAGATGTTATAAATAACATCCCTCTCCCCAGAAATAAGAAGGAAGTGCAAGTATTTTTAGGGCGGATAAATTTCCTGAGAAGATTTACTCCTAACTATGCTGAGATAGTTAGGCATATAACTGATATGCTGAAAAAGAATAATGAAGTAAAATGGTCTCAGGAATCTAGAGATGCATTCACCAAGATAAAACAGGCATTTTCTAAAGCTCCTGTACTAGCTGGGCCAAATTATACTAAACCATTTATGATCTTTTCTTTTGCATCACCACATACACTAGCGGGAGTGTTATTAAAGAAGAATGAAGAAGGATATGAGCAGCCTATTGCCTTCTTCAATCAGGTGCTTCATGATGCAGAACTGAAGTATAATATATTGGAGAAACAGGCCTATGCCCTGGTGAAATCCATCAAAGCTTTCCGCATGTATATTTTGCAGTCTCACATCACTGCATTTGTGCCTACTACAGTTGTAAAGGATATCCTTGTTCAGGGGGACAGTGAAGGAAAAATAGGGAGATGGATTGCTAAAATACAGGAGTATGATCTAGATATCCATCCTACCAAGTTGATCAAAGGACAGGGGCTAGCAAGGATCTTATGAGAATCAAACTATCAGGCCCTAGGCATAAATCTGTCCATGATAGCAAGTGGAGAGTCTGAGAATGAAAAAGAGCAGCAAGGTCTGGAGATGGCTACTCAGGAAGTACACACGAAGTATCTCACTAGTCCATGGTATAAAGGAATAGTATAATATATTTTAACACTCAGTTGTCCACCCAGCTGTGATAAATCAAAATACAGAACATTGAGGCTAAAATCACAAAAGTATATAGTTGCCAATGGCCAATTATATTGGAGAGATCCTTCAGGCATACTACTATTATGCCTCACAGAAAATGAAGTGGAAAATATAATGATAGAATTCCATGAGGGAATTTGTGGAGGTCATTACAGCTGGAGGGCCACTGCTCATAAAATCTTAAAGGTCGGTTTCTACTGGCCAAAATTATTTGGAGATGTTTTTACTTGGGTTAGAGCATGTAATAAGTGTCAAAAATTTGCTGAGAGACAGAAGTTGGCTGCTCTGCCCTTTATTCCAGTTCATGTGAATGAGCCATTTCAACAATGGGGAATAGATTTTATTGGAGAAATACATCCCCCATCAAGTGGACAACATAAATGGATATTGACAGCTACATATTACTTTACAAAATGGGTGGAAGCCATACCTGCAAGGAATGCCACTGACACTATCATCATAAAGTTCATGGAAGAAAACATAATATCCAGGTTTGGCTGCCCTGCTAAAATAGTAACTGATAACGCACAGGCCTTCAAATATGCAAAATTTGTCAATTTCTGTCAACAATATAATATTGCACTAAATCATTCCATAGCCTACTATCCACAGGGAAATGGTTTGGCAGAATCTTCCAACAAAACGTTGGTGAGGGCCTTGAAGAAGACTATTAATGAAAATCAAAAGAATTGGGATTCCCAATTGAAATTTGCTCTATGGGATAATAGAATCACTAGCAAGAGAGCAACTGGGAAATCTCCGTATGAATTGGTGTATGGACGAGCAACATTGTTTCCTGTGCAGCTGGCCTTACGAGTGGCATGTTTCATGCAGGAAAGTCAAGAAGAACCAGATGATATGGTCAGAAGAATCAATAAATTGGTGGAATTAGAGGAAACACGGAACCAAGTGAATCAGAGACTAACAAAATGTCAAGAGAAAATGAAACATATATTTGATTAGCATGCAAAAGATAGAAAATTGCAGATTGGAGACCTAGTGCTCAGGTGGGATGTCAGGAGGGCTGAAAAGGGAAAACATGGCAAGTTCGATCCACTGTGGTTTGGCCCATTCAAAATTGTGGAACAGGGAGGAAATAACATGTTTGTATTGGAGAATTTGCAGGGTGACTTGTTGGATGCCCCTGTAAACGGCCAATTCCTAAAGCCCTACTTTCAATTCTGATTCAGGCAGGGAGTGCCTGTTGTACCATATTGTATATTAGTTTTTTGTTTTATTGATGTTTGAATGGTGCGAGTGTCATAATGAATCATGAAAGGAAAAGGTTTTTCAGAGCAGAGTCCACAGGGTTTACATAAGGTTATAATCAGGAGGTCTGCAGGTTCTCGACACGTCCAAGTATGAACACATCGTCCCCAGATGGAGCCGATGTTGACTATATTATCCCCTCCATTCAAGTTTCTGGCCTGCTGTCCCGTTTGAATCTGTTTAAAACCTCTGTCGTGGCCTAAGACCTCCATATCCTGCCTATCACTACCATTCCTGCCCACGAAATACATCGAACAAAGGCTAAAAATCTGCATTTTAAAATATATCGGGCCCAACCCCTCAGTCTTAGCCCTAGCACCTATTCCTCCCACACGACCTGGCCCTGAGACCAAACGCCAAATCCGAAGGCGCTTGTTGTATACAACTATCGGGCATGCTATCAGCCATACAATCACTCGTAGATCTGACGGTCTGCATCTCTCCTGCCCTGGTGGACCCCGCACTGCGCATCGATACCAAAACCGGCCAGTTTATTTCGCACCACCTTTGCTAGGCAGGCGGTATTCTGCAAATCGCAGCGATTCCATATGTTTCTTGCCACGCATCCCAGGCCACTGTTCTAAAACCGCTCCATTTCGCGCGTTATAATCCGGTCGTGGACGTGCAGCGAAATCTGCGTGAGCCGTCAGATCCTGAGGCCTTCATCTGACAGCGGCCACTCTTCGAAGCTGCATGCATTTTAAACCAAGCTTATAACCCCCGTGGCCCACCATCGCATCACCGCCTGACACAATATTAACCGTTGATTTCATTTTTGATCGTATGGCCCAGAATCATTTACCTGTCCTGCTGTTGACTCAAGCCTCCCTCCACGTCATCCCGCCACGCGTTTCCATCGTGCATCCCTCAGCCTCCCATATATCTTTTTAGGTCGAAGGACCACTGTCCACGTCTAATTTCACGTATTCCTTCAATTTTTCTCCGCCATTCCTCTGTATTTTCCACCACCCCACATCGTTTCGACATTTCGATAAGTCTACACCACCATATCCATAGATCCACCATGCCACCATCCCTATGTCTAGTTTTCTTTAACGAGTTTGTGGGTTTTGCAGGTGTCTGGTGCTGAAGAACTATCATAATTTGCGGCCTCCATTACAGAAGCCGAGAACGCATGACAGGACCCTGTTTCAGGAGCAAAATTTATGGAAAAAGATCCGGGAGCTACTATGATATGACCACCATTAAAGAAAGCAAGGATCTAAATCTATTAAACCCTCCAGGGTCATTCAAATGCACAGGTTGAGCAGATAAAGAATTAATGGCGCAGATAGAGAATATCAGTGAAGAGCAGGGGATTAAAGAAATTCATTTAAGGACTTTGGGGCTTTTACATAACCTTTTGGAGGCAAAGTACCAGATCGAAGACCCTGCAGATCACTAGAAAGATATTTTCACAGAAAACAATGCCCTCAAGGTTTATTTCCACTGAATTTTCTTCAGGAAAGGACAGAATGTTCATGTGAATTTTTCTCTAAACCGTGTTCCTGAAGAGATTTTCTACCCTGTGCATTTATTTCTGCCGGCAGCAAGGTACACACAGCTCAGCATGGTCATCCAGTAGTGTGGGCGCGAAGGTTTTCCGCCATTTTGTTTAAATTAAGCCAATTAAATGAGCATCACCTACCTCGTTTTCTAGAGTTTTCAGTCTCTCCTATAAAACTCCAGAAAAAAGACATTGTAAGGGTTCTAAATTTTTATCAGAGAATTGTGCTGTGAAAGGCATTTTTGTATACATTTTGTATAAGCTCTTGTGTGAAGGCTCAGAGCCCGTAGGGTCTCAGTGAGGAGGAGTTCTATCTGTAATGAGGATTCTGGTCTTTGGTATTTCACAGTATGTAACTTTCTCTTATGTGTTTAATATAACATTTCATTTCATCCACTTTCTTGTATCATGTTTTGGAATGCGAGTGGCTCATTGGTTTGGTAAGGATTCATCCTAGTTGATGCCCATACTTAAATCAATCAAGCGCTTTAAATATGGCTCATGCATGATATATTGTTCCATATTCATCTCAACCATCTTTCTGCTATATTAGTTGCTTTGGGAGAGTGCTTTTAAAATGCCATTTTCATGTATGGATTCTTAGAATGATAAGCCCATATATGGTTATGTTGTGTATCTGGGTATCAGTCCAAAGTTAACTAATGTCTTCTTATATTTCTTTCACCGCATACACCTTCTGATACTTTATTTCTATGGCATATTATTTGAATCGGCCCTCTTTACAGTAAATTGTCTCTTAACTGTCTGATGCTTTTGTGTTAGAGCTTTGCATCTTGTCTCTGCAGCATTACTTTCCCTGTGGCAGTTTTCTGTAAGTTCTGGTCCCATTTAAATCCAATTACTTGTTTTACAAGAGATAGCAGGAGAGCCTTTGGATTGACACCCCAGCTTTATTATATGCTCCTTGCTATGCTAAGATGTCCTAGGCACTGGTCTATGGCAACTCTAGACTGTCTCTAGGAGAGACAATACTTGTCGACAACACTCCCATGTCACTTTCTTCCTCTCTCTCAAGTCCTTTCTCTCCCTTTACCTTTCATCTCCCTCAATGTGTCCTCACCCCCTCCCCCGCTCTCTCTCTCTCTCTCTCTCTCTCTCTCCCTCTCTCTCTCTCTTTGCCCTCCAATCCTCTTTCTTTCCACATCACTCTATCTCTCTCTCCAAAAATGTTACTATATCCCTCCCTTTCTCCTTCTCTCCCCCCATGTCTCCATAATTCATTCTATGTCTCTTTATCTTACCCTTAAAAATGCACACTCTCTCTCTCTATCTCTCCCTTGTCACTCCCTCTCTCTCCACTTCTCACTCTCTATGTCTTTCTTCTTCCCTCTAATTCCATATCTTTATCCCTCCCTCTCTCCTCCTACTCTCATCCTTCCTCTCTCTCCCTTTCTCTCCTACCTCCCTATCCTCTCTCTCTCTCTCTCTCTCTCTCTCTCTCTCTCTCTCTCTCTCTACCTTCCAATCCTCTCTCCTTCTCCCTCCCTCTCTCCTTCTCTCTCTCTTGCCTCCCCCTTCTCTACCTCTCACACTCCTCTCCCTCTCTCTCTCTCTCTTCATTCCTCCTCTCCTCTCTCCTTCATTTTATCTCCATCTCTCTCTTGCCACTCCCCCTATTTCTCCACCTCTATCATATGTCTTTGTTCTTCCCTCCCATATATATCTAAATTTAATATATATATATATCATGACATATTATAATACAACAAATCTAATATTGTATTAATATAAAATTATTAAATTTAATAATACTAATATTATAATATATTAATATAAATATTAGATTTAACAATAATAATATTATTAATATTAATATTAATAGTTTAATATTAATGTTAGGGTTAATAATGTTTTTTGGCATGGTATTAATAATAATTTGGTCCATGGCATTTGTGTCATAGGCTTCATATATAATTAGATGTTGATTTCTAATCCTATTTGATATATTTTTATTTATTTACCTTACCTCTTTATAGCTCTTATTTATTTATTTATTTATTTATTTAGCATACCTCTAAGTTATTTATATTTTTATTTATTTACCATAACTCATGAGTAAGTATAAAAAGAGGTTTTATTTATTTACGATACATGTAGTTTATTTATATTTTTATTTATTTATCATATCTTTTTTTTAGTGTTAGTAAATATCTTCATATTTTAATAAACTTATTTTTTAAGCCGACATTATTTAGATTTTATATTTTTTTTTTAAAGATTTTTTTTGGCTTTCGACATACTTACACATCGAGGTCATATTGGGCTGTAGAATGCACCTCTGGGCACAATAAGAAATAAATATTAACATGTTAAAAATAATTAATATTATTACGTAAAAGTTTGATATCCTAGTTGTTAAGAGAACAATATATTCATATAAAATATTTCTCTCACATATCAAAATTCAGGAACTTAACAATTTAAATTTTCTGACTGATCCAAAACCTCGATCAATATTTCGGACCTCAATTTAAAATTAAGCAAACTTGAAAGTAAATACATGAAATTCGTTAAAAATTCAAGTTGCCCCTTGATTATATGGTTAGATACAGTTCCCATTTTCCCAGTAAAAACAGGCTCTATTTAGTCTCAGTTTATGCTATTCTGTATTAAGAACATAGCAGACATAAAGGGAAAACGATAGGAAGTTGTTGAAGAAAAGTTCCTATAGAACATTCTCAGTGCGTGGCAGAACATTCTGGCAAGTGCTACCTAAAGGAACAATAAGCATCCACTTGTACGAATGAACAATTTTCATTTTCACCATGTTTGAACACTCATATCGATCATGGAGGTATATGAATTGTATATATACCATACATGAAAATATGTGGAAACGCATAATCATAGAACTCAGAATTGATTTCCCTAGGGATATGAGCTCGAACTTGGTGCTAATCGAAAAAAGGGATAGGATAAGGGTGGTGAAGGTAGGTGGGGAAATATTTGTTGCCAGAGACAACGGTTTGGTTGTAGTGTTTTTTTTCTTTGGAGAGAAGAAAATGAGAAAATTAGAGTAGGAAAATGAGTAGTTTTTAAGTGTACTTTTTTGGAGTTTCTCATGGAGTTTGAGTTAAAAATTGGTGAAAAAAATTGTGGTCAAATTTTGATTTGTGTTGTTTAAACTGGTTTTTTAATTGTATATATTGATTCAACACTCTCAAAAACTCCTAGGGCACTTTGATTGTGAAAAGATCACTTGTAAAACTCTTGATTTCAATGAATCCATGTCGAATTCTAAACAAATTAGATAAGAAAATAAACCGGAAAACTTTTCAAAAAATCACACTTAAAAACTACTCATCAAAAAAATCTCACTGACCTGATTCTACCAAAAACATTGACAAGTGGCATGGTCCCTCACCGAACAGATGCAAGCTGGGTAACAAACCTGTCTTTTGAAAAAACCTCCCACGTCATGTTCTTTGGACATGAGAGTTTTAAATCTTCCAACAGTGATAATTTCAATGAGCATGACATGATTCTCAGCCTAGTGTTGGATCATAATGGTCTTAATATTTTTCTTGTTGGATCATAATGGTCTTAAAAATTTTCTTGTGAACAAAGGTGATGTTTGTGAATACAATTTGTCTGAAATGGAAGTGTTGAAAAGGTCATTTCATCCTAAACCAGATTGTCTCCTCTGCCAATTGGATAACTAGATTTTTGTTCGCAATTAGAAGAAACATGCAGGATATAGAATTATAGATTCAACTCTTCTTGTTATATATAGCCTAGTTTGCAGTGGGGAGGGAAAAATGATTTTTATGCAAAACTCAACCAAAATTTTCCCAAAATGGTTACTTCAGGACTCATTACAGAGAAAGAAGAGTTACTACCTGGATGGCTTCTTTTACCTAGAGTCGATTCAATGACCAAGCCTCTTATTCCACAGTCTACATCAAAACAAATGTTTGTGGTTGAATGGGCACTACAACTGCTAAATATGTTAACTAATATTTTGGATCACATTGTAAATTATTAGTTAGATAATACTTTCTTTTTCTGTTAATAAGTTACAGAGAGGTTATGGAGACATAATTGTCTCCTACCTATTTCTCATTTGTATAAACAAATGATTTCAATATCAACATATCAATTTCGATTGTGGAGTTTATTCACGGACCTATTTATAGTGGTATCAGAGCACCGATGAAATTAGAAACTCTATGTTGTAGTAAACACTGGTTTGGCAAGGAACGTTATTTGCTAGAGCACTACATTGCATGGAAACCCTTGGAGACGTTGAAACCGAATCTATCGGACTTTCATTGAAAATTTTTCCTACGAAATGCAACTCCATAGCGATGTGGTGGACAAAGGATTGTAGATAGAGTAACAAGATCTGTCTTCATCCCAGTAATGTGTGCAGTGATTTTATCCTTGCACTCGTCCATGGTTGTCTATTTCTGTTGTCGACATTCCACGCTACATGGTATTTCGAATTGAGATTCTATCATACAGAGGTTTAAAAAGTGTTGAGCTATAGGAGGAACTGAACAGTCAAAGAGTAGCTCGCAGTAGGTAGGCCACAAAGGATTGAACTACTCACAACAAAAGAGGTCAAAGACACCGACAGTTCCTAGTGAACAACATAGTCGAAAAAGGAGCCATTTGCACACATAGGTATTAGTTGTCGAAGAAAGGACACAAGTTTCGAGTGGTGTGGAAAGAGCCTGGGTCAATCACCCTTTGGTGAGTCCTCTGTGTAGTTGATTTAGGTAAATTTCTAATACCCTTTTAAACAAGACCTTTTACTTCTACTGATGTGTTAGAATTGCATTTAATTAAAGCATTAATGAACATAAATGAACATCTGCATGCTCTAAAGAGAGGAACATAACAAGCACTAACAACATAAGAGATTGATAACGGAGCTCATCCCGGAGGGACTACGTCTCTGGGCCTCGGTGTCAAGAAGGTGTAGGCTGCTGCACTAAGCATTGTAAATAGTGATGATGTATATGGATGGTGTTTTCTCTGCCATAGAAGGAAAATTCCCTCACGCAGGAGTGGCTGGATATCTCCACGAGATGTTTTACTACAAGAACTCTCATTCACAAAAATGCCTCCTATTAGTATGACAATAACTCACACATAATGACTATGAGTATCCCGCCAACATGGAAACAAAGGGATCTCAATCAAACATACATGTGAAAGTGAGTATCCTGCCAGCATGGCAACAAAGGGATCTCAAACAACATAAAACAATCCATGATAGAAAATTACATCTCACATCAAGACAAAAACAAGATCCCACATCAAACATCAAACATGGATCTATACAACATAATGCATCTCAGAGCAAAGAGACAAAGAAGTACATTATCGCACTGCATATACCTCACATCCTAGAGCTATCTGAAGACAAAGATGATAAGTTGTTGGATCTTGCTGTACCGTTAATCTCTTGGCATCGAATATCCTGAAAACGACTGCTCACACATTGAATGCTGACACCTGCAACTCCATTTGAAAAGTGGTTGAAAAACATAAGGCTCAGATGAAAAATCTGACTACATCACTAAACTCGTGTCGCCGAGAGGTGTAGGATCAACTGTCAATTTTTTGCATTCTGACAAAGTGAAAATATGGGCCTTAGGGAATCTTTTAGATTCCCCCTAGATTCCTCAAAGATGCTGCTCTATAGTGAATCAGGAAATTTTCAACTCAAAATAGGAATTTGAACTCACCATTGAGATCCTTGTGAAAATCTGAGAAGAATGAGTATAAGTTTGACCTCATTCTGAGACCAACGAATTTCAGCCTCCAAGGAATTTGAAAGATTCCCTCAAGATTCCTAGAGATTCTCCTCCACAGGGAACCTGTAAAATCGCTGCTCAAAAGGAAAATCTAGGCGCACCATCGTGCTCCCTATGAAATTCTAGTTAAAATTCATATAAATTTTAATACATTTTGAAAATTTTACCTCCTTGGGATCAAAAGATTCCCTTGGCATCAAACAGGAATCTATTTCGAAATTCGTGCTTGCTCCTACCTCGATCTGCGTTCTCCAACCTCTGTTGCCTTGGCCTTGGCGCACTATGAAATCTTGAGTTTATATTGATGTTCATGGACAGAGTTAACCAAAGGGTTTGCTTGGCGCATTTGGCAAAATCCCAAATTAGTAGGGAGAGGTTAGGGTAGTCAAGCCACAACCCTCCCAAATGGCATACATTGGTTTTAAAATACAAAATTAATATGATTTGGGGGGCAGAACCCACATTGGGCAGCTCGCCCCCAACCACCTCCGCCTTTTGTATTTATGATATAGTGGGTTTGTTATGCTAACATACATATATGGTATAAGTTATACCATCCACCATATATATTTGTTGATTTCTTAATTTAAATCAAACCAAATTTGTTAATTTTCATGGTTTGAGAGCCATATGTTAAATTTAACATAAATTTTTGTTATATGGTTATTATAACCATTAAAATTTTTTAATTTGATTTTTAATAATCATTTTAAATATGTATCTTTTTTAATGATTTTTTTTGTCTTTTGTGTTTTGTCTTTTGTGCAGGTGTAAGGGCTAGTGTTGGAGCCCCATCTGTCATCAGCTGAGGGGTTACCATGTGGGTCCCATGTGCTTACTAGAACACCATGTGGCACACCATAGGCCCCAAGTTCCATGCCTTATCAAAACTTCAAACTGCTCTAACTTCGGCATATGAGCTTGGATTGACACGTTGTTTTCACTGTTGTGATCAGGGCGATGAGCTCTTTAATCTGAGGTTGAGTTTTCCATATTTCTACCACTTTAAATTTTGAGCCTTTTTCCAAGCCACTGGTGTCTGAAGATCCACCTCGATCAATCCTCCCCACTGAGGAGCTTTTAGTCCTCCAAAAGCATCAGCTTCTATCCATCATCAACTGCATGCAAATGTCTTTGAAACGCACATTCCCACATGACTCCTTCACCTGACATAGTCGGAATTGAAACATAATGCCAACACCTGCAACTGCAATACAAATGTTTGAAAAGGAACATCCCTTGAAGACTCCTTAACCTGACGTACTTCGAAATTAGGATGCAAAAACCCACATCTTCCTAAATCTGTAATGAAAATATGACCAATTATGACCCAAACATTTCCATATTTGCCATGAGTTTACATGCTCAGTGGTCAATTTTACATCAATGGAAATCACACCCCAGATATAATTACAAGACCAAAAACATCATCGTGGCATTTCGAAGTGATGAAAAACACAACATCACTTTTACATAAAAGAAATGAACATATGATTTGACGAAACAAGGCCAAAAATATCATTGTCGCTTAACAAGTGATGGGAAAAACACATCATCACTTTTACATAAAGGAATAAAACACATGATTTACAAAAATAAGGCCATGATAAACTACTACATCTAGAAAAACCATCTCTCACTTATCAAAGTGAATGGATCATCTCCCTGTGGCACATTTGCTTTTTCGATGCCATGATTTACGTCCATGATTGGCAACATTATTATAATCAAAATGAACTCAAGAATATTGAGACTTGTTATACATTCTCTAGTGGTCTCTGGTGCGATCATGGTGATGAGAGCTTGCCTCAGCTTTTTCATTGGAGCATGCACTTCTGTGGGATGATGGTGAAGTGTTCCCATCAATCCTCTTCCCTGGTGAGTTCAAAAATATATGTTTTCCTATGATGTCCTTCGAACATTCTCCTTCAGTGTATCCCAAACCTGCGTAGCGAGGTCTTTGCACAACCTCCAATGGCTGAGTTATGCCTTGGCCATGAATGCCAAGTCCTCCTCCTTTTCACCCCATCTTGGTGAGGAGTCTCATGCCGGTTAATGTAATGTGTATCTCCACACTTCCAACATAAATGATATCATGTGAAGATGAAACTGAAGAGAAATCAACATTGTTTACCTCAGCTGTCGATTTTGAAACATGTGAATTGGGATTCTCTAAGCCTTCGCTGCACTTCACTTTCTCCAAGGCCTCTGTTGTGGCTTGTAGTTGAAGCTGAAATCGATGCTTCTCCTCCTTCTCTTCCTGTAGGAGTGCCTTAAATGCATCATGATCTACTTGAATAATTCCATTGTTGCACTTCAATTCCTCCAATGCATCTATCATGGCTTGCAATTGAAGCTACAATCAATGTTTGTCCTCCTTCTCCTCTTGTAGAAGTGTTTTCAACTCAGCGTTGTCTACTACTTGTTTCTCATAAGCTTCGTACAACATGCCCACTTTCTCGGACACCTTGAGCATGGTCTCGTACATGTCTTTGACATCCTCCATTGCTCAACTCAGCGAACGTTTAATGGTTCACGCCTGCAATCCAAATCAGAAAGAAGACTGCTCTGATACCACTTGATCCGGGTAAATTTCTGATACCCTTTTAACCAAGACCTTTTACTTCGATCAATGTGTTAGAATTTCATTTAATCAAAACGTTAATGAATATAAATTAACATATTCATGTTGTAAAGAGAGGAACATAACAAGCATTAGCAACATAAGAGATTGATAACGGAGTTCGTCCAAGAGGGACTACGTCTCCAGGCCTCGATTTCAAGATGTTGTAGGTTGTTGCATTAAGCGCTGTAAATAGTGATGATGTATATGGATGGTGTTTTCTCTATCATACAAGGAAAATTCCCTCACGCAGGAGTGGTTGGACCTCCCCATGAGATGGTCCACTACAGGAACTCTCATTCACAAAAAGGACTCCTATTAGTATGACAATAACTCACACATAATAACTATGACTATCCTGCTAACATGGAAACGAAGGGATATCAATCAAACATGGAAACAAAGGGATCTCAAACAACATAAAACAATCCATGATAAAAAATTACATCTCACATCAAGACAAAAACAAGATCCCACATCAAACATCAAACATGGATCTATACAACACAATGCATCTCATAGAAAAGAGACAAAGAAGTACATGATCACACTACATATACCTCATATTCTAGAGCTATATGAAGACAAGGATGATAAATTTCTAGATCTGGATGTGCCATCGATTTCTTGGCATCGAATATGATCCTGAAAAATGGTTGCTCACACATCGAATGTTGACACCTGCAACTCCAATTTGAAAAGTGGTTGAAAAACATAAGGCTCAAATGAAAAATCTAACTACACTATTGAACTTGTGTCGCCAGGAGGTGTTGGATCGACTGCCAATTTGTTGAATTCTTACAAAGTGAAAATATTGGCCTTAGGGAATCTTTTAGATTCCCCCTAGATTCCTCAAAGATTTTGCTCCATAGGGAATTTGGAAATATGAAACTCAAAATAGGAATCTGATCTCACCATTGAGATCCTTGTGAAAATCTAAGAAGAATGAGTATAAGTTTGATCTCATTCTAACACCAGTGAATTTTGGCCTCCAAGGAATCTAAAATATTCCCTGAAGATTCCTAGAGATTCTCCTCCATAGGGAATATGTAAAAGTGTTGCTCAAAAGGAAAATCTAGGCCCACCATCGCGCTCCCTACGAAATTCTAGTTAAAATGCATATAAAATTTAATACATTCTGAAATTTTACCTCATTTAGATCAAAATATTCCCTTGACATCAAACAAGAATCTGTCTCAAAATTTGTGCTTGCTATTGCCACGATCTGCGTGCTACAACCTCAGCTGCCTTGGTCTTGGCGCACTGTGAAAGTTCGAGTTTATATTAATGTTTGTGGGCGAAGTTAACTAAAGGGTTCGTTGAGCATGTTGGCCTATGATTGCACATAACATGGAGAAGTGGTCCCTATAAGGAAATCACAGGGCGGAGGTAGAGAAGCAGTTACCATTAGCGAAGACAAAGGCAACATAGAAATAATTAAGACAGAAAAAAAACAAGGGCAAAGTCTTGAACGAGGTTGGGTCAATTTGTGCAAGCGTTCAGGTTGAGTCGTGAATGCTAAAGTAGGTCAAGTCGTGAACCTGAGGCAAGTATTCCACGAACAAATAAGAAATGACTGGGCGCAACCAAAGAGACAAGGTCAGCAAACCACAACAAGGAAGCAGCAAGGACCATTGATTCGAGCATCTGGCAATGACAGAGATTAAAGTCGCAATCGCAGATTGCAAGTGTTGCAATATAGTTGCAAAGGGTAAAAGTTAAAGATGCCGAAGTGCGATGTACAATGGCGATGGGATCTAGCCACCCGCCAGACTTCCTTTCATTCCATTTCCCTTGAAAATCACTACAACCCTACCTTTTCTGCCTTTGTGCTTCATTTCTCTACTTTACCTTTTCCACCAATATATCATTGTTTCTCCTCCTCTTTTCCTATCTCACTGATTGCAATTAAAGTGGGCTAGTCCCCTTGACACGTCACCCCTTTCTCCCCTGCCATCCATCGCACTTCGCAAACATTAGAAATTACCATTTAGGTGCCCGCAATGTATTTCTTTTAATTTTTGATGCGGCGTTTGGCCCCACCATAGCGGCTCCGCCCCCCACTTCTCATCCGCTTATAACAAGAAGCTAAGATTTGCAATGTGCGATGTAGTCGACCCCACTTTCCCCTAACACATTGCTTACCTCATCCCCTCATTTCACATCCTTTAAAGTTTACCTCCATTGTTTAGTGTTAAGAGTTGTGATCTGCCGGCAGCAGTCGGGTCCCACCTTCCTCCACGTCACCCTTTTCTCCCCACCCTCCATCGCAGATCGTATATTATTATATCACATCACAACTAAAACTCAAAACCTACGATTACCGATTTGTGATATATCACATCACATTTGTTTTAATTTACCTTTGAAGTGCTCACAACCTATTCTGTTTAACTTGCAATGTGGTCAGGTCCCACCTTCCCTCCACGTCACTTAACTTCTCCCCGCGCTTCACACATCACACATTTTAGAATTTACCTCCACGGCTTCGTGGTAAATATTTTCAATTTGCGATTGGCCCCACCATAATACTCCCATCACCGCCCTCCACCTTTCCTCCATCTCCAATCACTCCCTCCTCATCTAACGGTCCTTGTTTCATTCGCACCCCACCCCCTCTGAAATCTGGTTCCCGTTTTGCAATTCAAAAACATCGCATGGGCTTTTAAGGCAGAACATGCAGTTATGGTTTATGCGGTCTATTTAGGATATCTCTGCTAAAGAACTAGGTACGCGCAGTACTACAAGCCTCTTCATAATGGATTAAGTGGAAATCACCAGACTGAGGGAGTGGAGGTTTGTAAGCAATAGATGGAATCGTAAAATGACAGTCAGCCTGTCCACCTACGACCGCTCCTCGCCATACCATCTTGAAGGCTCCCATTATTGGCCTTAATGGGTGACCATGTCCTTTCTGTTTTCAATTTAATTTTGATGATTTTGCTGGTGAAATCTCAATTTCACCCCATTCATGTTTTAATTCTCCCAGTACAGAAGTAATTACTCAATGTATGCTCTGCAAGTTAGGTAGGATGTTTTTATTTCATAAATATGGGTCGGTTATAAATGATTAAGTACATTTAGACCCTCAAGGAGAACTCTATATATAGTAAGTTCTAAGATGAAAGTAGGGTTCTGGAATTTGGAAGAATTTTGTTGTAGTTTTGTATGATTGTGCTCCTTGTGCTTTGAAATACATATTTGGGAGCGCTGCCTAAACTTAATATGATATGGAGCTATTATTTGGATTCCAGTTGGAGCAATGAGTAGCATGTATCTGTTTCCTTCTGTTATCAGTAGTCTCTTGTTTATGTATAATCAGCTATCATGCTATGTTGCTTTGATGGTCCGTGTAATGTAGCTGTTGGTAGCTTGCAATTCTATTCATGTATTTGTGTTCACATAACACTCAGGTATTAACGCTCATGTATTAAACTTGTTGCACTCTCTTAATTCACACCCCGCATGTAACAACCCCAATTTTAACATGCAATTAATTATATCACATAAACAATGAATAATCAACCCAAAAACTGTTTAACTAATCATTGTGGAATTTTCAGAAACATGAGCAAGACGACTTACCTGTAATGGTGATTTTTCTTACTTGAGACTCCAAGGTTGAACGCTATTTGAATCCCACTGACCGCAACAAAGTTTTGGGGACAACTCTCCACCCAACCATAGGCTCAGCTGTATATAATCTTTCCACAGCTGGCCACCTCCGAGCCCTCAATCAACGTACTACTACCAGGGTATGCTTTGCCTCACCATACCTTCTTCTCTAGAGAATCGATGAAAGAATGAATGATCTTTGAATCTTCCTCAATGTCTATTAAATAGACAAAACAATTGAATGGGAACCACATGCACACATTCACTGTGTCAACATGCAACTTAAGTTTTACTTAATTTAGTGTTCTCTTACTTTTTGTTAGCTTTACTTAATTTAGTGTTCTCTTAGTTTAACTTTTTTTCTATTAGTTTCTTAGTTTAACTCTTTGTTAATTTATTTACTTTTTTTAATTAATTCTTTCTTTAACTTTACTTATTGTTTATTGTTTTAGGACTCCAATTTATTATTTACTATTTTATTTAGAACTCCAGTTATTGTTTAATGTTTTATTTATTATTTATTTATTATTCTCTTGACTATTTATTTATTTACTTATTTATTAATTTATATTATATTATTTATATATTATTTATTATTTTATAATTATTATGGGACATTACATACTCCCCCTCTTCAAGGAACTTCGTCCTGAAGTTAAGCATTTAATGATATTATATTATTTTTTTATTTTTTTATTACTTCATGTGTGACCAACACCCTCTGCTGAACTAGTATAACCAACAGGCATCGAAAGTTCATCACAGCGCCCAGGAATCTCAAGAAATCTATGTCCTTTTTCCCACTTTCGGAACAAGGCATAAGCCTCCCCAGTCTGTCCCTAGTCAAGGCTGGCCCCAAGGCTCGCGCCCAACTCAGACCTCATCTGCCCCAAGGCAGGCATCCGGTCCCAGTACTTAATGACTCCGGCCATCTCGCAAGGTTGGCCCACTCCCTCCACAACTCCTTAAGGTGCACAGCCCCAGGCATCGAAGTCTTACACCCACTTCTAGACTTCGGTGTTCCCATCAAATACCGGGCACTTGGCCTACAATATCAGGCCCTTGGCCTCCTCAAGATGGTCCCATAGCCCTTCAAGAGCTATCCATCAAGAGATATACAAGACAAAGGAACCATTGGCATATGTAGTGTTGATTGAGTTCATCCCCAGCACATATGGTGTTACATATTCTCCCTCGTAGGTATGGGCTCCCATGAGATCATCAAATAAACCGACCCTCTCAGCCCATCTGTGGATTTCCTGCCAGTCACCACATCTCAACTTGTATCCAATACATTAGTTATAATCATAACATCATAAAAATAATTTACCTTCTAACTCTTGCATTTTGTCATAATAATATAATATCCACATTAAATAGTAAAGAACTGCATCCTCATGCATGTCACAAAATCTGTATTGATTTTGCATGCTTCACTTCATGAAATACCATCATAAGTTATAACATCAACATATTTGCATCAAATATATATCATGACATTACATAATAAATGAAAATATGCCCATATACATCATATCATAACATCATGATCCCTATGCATATCTTATCCCTCATTAGCATACAACATCATTATCATAAAAAATAAATAAATAACCACCACCTATGCATCGTCAACCTCTCATCATAATTATATCCATTTACCACATACCATCACATCATGAAACATCATTAATATGAGAATCATATCTATACTTATCAAATATAGAATAATAACACACTATAAGCATTCTTATCATGGTTTATCAGAAAATCAATTTTCCATGTATAGTACTTCAAATCTAATGGTCTCTTTTCAACATTCATGTCAAGATTTTAGTTTTACATTGTCAAGCACATAATATGCATATGTACTATTAAATACATGTATACCTTTGTGAAAACCCTCATGCTATAGGGAGCATATAAAAAGGTGACATCCCCCATTTTAGTCTAATTATAAGTTGCTTCTTCTCTTTAACCTATGGGATTTCTAAATGTGATGAATTACTATACAAAAATATACATGTTGTTAAAATTATTGTTTCAATGTTGTGTTATTTTCCTTCCAATATTTAAGATGTAATGTCCTTGGAGCAAAACCAACGATATCCATTTCATTATGATTTGTCTACTCATAATTTAATACTCTAATTAGTAGCTTTGTCCAATAATTCTCACTTTCTAGGATTCAACAATATAATTCCCACCAATCTTAGTTAACTAAGGAATTAAGAAACATGTCTATTTTTATTTCTTTTCATTTTTGAATGCATGATTGTATCCTATAAACACTTTCAAGGAGGTTAAATATCCTAATTTTCTATGGATTTTATATTGTATCCAAAGTATCTTTACCTAAATAAAAGGAAAATATGATCGTTTTTCCTCTTCTTTTTGAGACTCAATGTCCTCAAAACATATTTGACCCAATCATAATAAATCCATATTATTTAATCACTTAAAAGTTTTATAAATAGAAATCAACATTACTTAATATTACTAATAGTATTTTTTTTTGTAATTAATAATTTATATTCTAAATTTTTACATTTTGAAAATAAATCTCTAATACCGTGATATTTATTATCAATAACTCAATAAATTAATTTATGTCATGAAATATTTTTTTATATATTTTTTTTCATTATTAAAATGCCTATATATATATAGGCATATTTTTTTTTGGGGGGGGGGGGGTTATGTTTCATAATTTATTATTCTTTATAACTTTGGGAGGTCGTCTTTGTACTTTACGGAAGTCGTTAGTTGATTTCCTTCTAAGTTTTACACCCGATATTGAGTTTAACCTAAGAAATAGAACTTAAGATGCATAGATTAATTTGGAATTTTGTTTCATAACGATTTGATATTATAATGGGGATGAGGTTAAACAGTTTCATTGAATAAATTTGATAGCCACTTCATAAGTTAAATATTATATAACAATATTTCGAGATGTAAAAATTAAAGAAGAAATGGAAGGGAGAGACATCTGACATTCCAAATCTTTAAACAACTGGCTATTGCCTATAATCAACCACTTCATAAGTTAAATTTTATATAACAATATTTTGAGATGTAAAAATTAAAGAAGAAATGGAAGGGAGAGACATCTGACATTCCAAATCTTTAAACAACTGGCTATTGCCTATAATCAAGAAGCAGTCTAGGAGTTGAGCTATCAGTTCTCAAAAAAATTCATCTACATGCAAACCAGGTCTTCAAAATTCTAAAAACTTCAAATTTGGCATCAAAACGGAAAATTGAGCCTTTTCAGATGCTGCTTTTGAGCTAACGCAGAATGATTGCGTCAACTTCATGAATAAGCTGAAAGTTCATGCATAATCCACCGCTCTTCAAATTCAGCTTATATAATTAAACTGGCGGCAATCCGACAGTGTCAAACATGACAAAAACGAAAATAAAACGAAAATCAAGATAAATTACTTTCAACAGAATCGGAGACAGCGACTATAATTCTCTTTTAATATGCTCTGGCTTGTTGGTAAGCGGTAGGAGAGGAATGAAAATATTTACACTCCTTTCTTATGGGTTCGGTCGTGAAGTTCTTGACGCAGCTGTCCAGCCACGATAAGGCTATTCGGTTTTTTTTAAAGTTGGGAGTTCTGCGCAAGTGAATCAGCATCTCCAGGGCTTACAGTACAAGATCATACAAACCTTTATTTCAATCATACCCTACGGATCTTTGCAGGCTTCGAATTGAAGCTGTTTCTGGTCCGATCTCTCAGATCACATGTGTCAGGCGACGTTCTTTTCAAATTTTTTAATAATTCGGATTGTATCTTCGATTGTTATAAATCTGAGTGCATCGACGGTTCGAATCTCTCGGGCAACGTTTTCTAAAGACTGCTCCTATGATTGGCATTCATTCACCTCTATCGATTGATTAGAAAAAAAATCAGAGAGGTTAAACGCGGACAGTGCCTTATAATGTGCCTTAAAAGCGGACAGTGCCTTAAAAGCGTGGCTTATTGGTATGGAGGTATGGAGGTATGGCTCGGGGGTGATAAGTTGCACGAAATGGAGGTTTCAAGTTCCAGCTCCGCCCGCTTGACGAGTGCGTCAGAATTCTCAGGGGTGGAGAGGCTCTTACTCACGGGAGGCACGAGGGCGGAGTCCAGGCAGTCACTAGCGGCTGTCGCCTGACCCTGGCGCTCGAGTGCGAGGGCCTTTAGGACGTGAGAGGCGGCGTCCAAGGGATCTAGGGTGATGGCCTTATCGGCCTTCGCAGCGGCCTCGCAGGCGAGGGAACGGCTGCTGTTCTGCGCGGTGGCGCCCCTTGAGCGGCCCAGCAGCTGCGCACCCCGCACGAAGTGGTGACGGGCCTGCTCCCGGGACCGGTTACGGCTGCGGAGTTTGGAGATCAGGGACCCCAACTGGCCCTGCAAGGTTCTCTCTAAAACTCGGTTTGATATTAATGCTGAGACTGTTTGAAACACAGCAATGGCAGGCCGACTGATCGTTAAAATTATTAGCAGACAAAACCCTCCCATCAAGTCTAAGAAATGTCGCGGCTATTTCGGCCCTTCAGAGCAAAAAAATTTCAACGGCGGTCGTGACGGTGCAAGATAGAGAGAAGAAGGATATTGAAGAAACTCCGAGAAGACGCTGTCAGAGCCCGCCATCTGAGGACTGATTAGGCTTCATAGAATCCCATACCATTTGCCGAAGCATTAGCAAGGCTTCCCAGCACAGACCTGCTGAGTGTAGCCTGCAATAAGTGCATTCCATGAAACGACATTCTTTCACACATTCTTTCAAACACATCGCGAGCACTCTCTATGCGTTGACATTTTTCATACATATCAACGAGGGTGTTGCTTAAAATCAAATTACAATGGAGTCCACACTTTTAATTATAGAGGCATGGATCTTTTTGCCCAATTTGAAATCGCACAGCTGAGCGCATGACCTTAGAACTTCAGTAAGTGAGACATCTTGCAATTAATTATAATATATTGTCTCAATTCGAATTTGGTAAATATATATGTATATATGATTAAAAAAATCTGGAAGTAGGATATTATTAAAAGATGTGTTGCATGCAGGATTTATAAAATTTCTTTTAATTTAATATTTTAATCATAAATTTAAGAATATGTATATAATTACATGCAGATTTTTTTTCTTTCTCAAATTTATATTTAATATTAATAAAGTTTATTATATTAAATTCATAATCATTATAGTACCAATATGAGCCTTTGCTCATTATCATCGCAATCAAAATCTAGTTTTAACTTTTATCTAAAGGTCACATAAAATCAAAACCCGCTTTGATATCATATGTAACAACTCCAATTTTAACATGCAATTAATTATATCACAAAAACAATGAATAATCAACCCAAAAACTGTTTAACTAATCATCGTGGAATTTTCAGAAATATGAGCAAGACGACTTACCTGTAATGGCGATTTTTCTTACGTGAGACTCCAAGATTGAACGCTATCTGAATCCCGCTGACCGCAACAAAGTTTTGGGGACAACTCTCCACCCAACCGTAGGCTCAGCTGTATATAATCTTTCCACAGCTGGCCACCCTCAAGTCCTCAATCAACGTACTATTGCCACGGTATCTTTTGTCTCACCATACCTTTCTCTCTAGAGAATGGATGAAAGAATGAATGATCTTTGAATCTTCCTCAATGTCTATTAAATAGACAAAACAATGGAATGGGAACCACATGCACACATTCACTGTGTCAACATGCAACTTAAGTTTTACTTAATTTAGTGTTCTTTTACTTTTTGTTAGCTTTACTTAATTTAGTGTTCTCTTAGTTTAACTCTTTGTTAATTTATTTACTTTTGTTAATTAATTCTTTCTTTAACTTTACTTATTGTTTATTGTTTTAGAACTCCAGTTTATTATTTACTATTTTATTTAGAACTTCAGTTATTGTTTAATGTTTTATTTATTATTTATTTATTATTCTCTTGACTATTTATTTATTTACTTATTTATTAATTTATATTATATTATTTATTATTTTATAATTATTATTGGACATTACACCACAAACCTCTGTTGTTTCCCATATCTTATTCATATCCGTTTCCTCTGAGTTCACGGGGAACATATTCTTAATCTTCTTAAGCCTGTCTCCAGTGGTTCCTTGTTAGTTCTTTCTCAACGCTCCTTGCATATTTTAAAACTTCTTCTCATTGTTTTATACTTGGCCCATTTAAAAGCCATTAAGCCTCACAGCCTCTCAAGCCCTCTCATAGTATAAGGAATTCACATGAATCAACTCCAAGGTCCTCTCCATCCATGAACCACCAAAACCATTGTTCTCTTTTTCCATATTTTGTCAGAGGCATTTATACACTTGTCCACATTTAACCTCTGATTTTAAGATGTCTTAGGCACTGGTCTTTTGCAACTCAAGGTTGTCTCTAGGCATTAGGGGAATTTTGAGGTCTAAAATAGGCCTCCTAAGGAAATTATAAAATAATAGTGGAAATAATAAGACAAGATTTGAAGACATCATCAAATTTTAGAGAGAAAAAAGAAAAAACTACTTTTTCAACTTGTATTTTCAACTTATCTCCCAAAGTTTTTACTCAAATTTCGAGCAGAAGTACTTTTTGGATGAAAAATTTAAATCCTCATCCAAGGAGTACCCATGTTGTATACTTTCGATGGACTCTTGTATACTCCTGCTTGAAATTTGAGTAAAATCTTTGGGAGATAAATTGAAAATACAAGTTGAAAAAGTATTTTTATTATTTTATTATATTTTAATATTTTTACCCTTTTACTTAAAAAATGGTAAATCATCCCCCATAGTTGACATCATCATCTTGAATCCTATTGGTTCTTATAAAGTTTATTTTGGTTGTACATTTTTCTTAGGAGGCCCATTTTAGACCTCAAATTTCCCCTAATGAGATACAACATCTTTTTGGCGTCGTTGCCAGGGAAACGAATGAAGAAATATTTTCCCTGGGATACGACATTATTTTCACCCTTCAATTAGGTGAGTGCAAAGGGTTGAGAGTTGCACTTTCCTCACCTTAGCGACTCCACTATAAAATAGTCCTAATCAAAAGTAATCCTGGCTTTCATTAGGCCTCACACCAGATTCAGATCCACCATCTACCTCCACCTCTAAATCAGATGGTTGTACATGTCTTCCTCCTCAATAAATATGCTCCATTGGCTTTACCTCAAGTATAGAATGACATACCTCAAGATTATCTAAAGCTCCTACCTCGGTTCACCGGAGAAGATAGTACTTCTGCTCAAAGACATATTGAAAACTTATGCGCTTTTGTTGAGAATGTAAACATAGAGCACTTAGATGTGGTATTAAGGCTTTTCGTCCAATCCTTGGAGGGAGAAGCCCGAAAATGGTTCAAGTCTCTAGCCAACAACACAATCCACACTTGGGAAGAAATGGAAAATTTATTCACAATGAAATGGGGAGAAAAGAGGGACCATGGATATGTCCTCACAGAGTTTAATGCTCTCAAGAAGAGACACAATGAGGATGTAATAGAATTTATAAAGAGGTTCAATAAGCTCTATAATAACCTCCCCGCTAAAATAAAGCCTCCCCAAGCAGCTACTAAGGTGGTTTTCGCAGGAGCTTTCGAGCCTGATTTTAGCTTCACCTTAAGAGAAAAAAGATCCACATCTCTTGATCAGATCCAGATTGATGCATTGGTGGTAGAAGCAAACTTTGCTTCTACTGGTAAATTCAAAGGGAAGACAGAACATGAAGCTAGAAGAAAGAAGGGGGAGGAGGCTTCTACCTCTAATCAAGAGAAGGAATCACATGAGTATAGAATCGAAGAGATGAATAATCTGGTCAAGAGCCTCTCAAATAAGCTAGTGAAGCTTGAATTGGAGGCCAAGAATTCCCCTCCTCATCCTAACCAAATGATTCCAAGCCGTGGGTTTAATCCCCACTACCGGAAGCCCCCTCTACAGTTGTTGCAGCGAGAAAGGAAAGAGCAACAAGATCACATCCAACCTCCTCTATACCTAGAAGGGGAAATGGAGGGATGGGACGAGAAAGTCACAGACAGTTAGGAAGATCAATTCCTTGCTTACTCAAAGGATGAAGAAGGTGAAATCGCCTTGCAAGAAGAGCCAGAAGAGAAGGAATTCCACCTAGAGGATTGAGATATTGACAATTACTGCAGGCAGTTTATGGATTTCATGTAAGCTCAACTCCACAGGAAGTATGATCTCAGGTCCTCCAAGAAGAGAACCCGAGTGCAGGAACAAGATGAAGAGTCGACATCAAGAGAGCAAACCCTTCTAGTTCTGCTAGTAAGGGGAAAAAGCCTTTAGAATATTATGTTCATCATAAAGCCTTTGCGACCACCTCCTCGAAATAGGACTCTGATCCTCCTTAAAATGAGATATCCACAGATATATCCTTGAAACTTCTTGACCCTCCTAAAGGGCAGTTTAAAGAAGTTATCACAGAAAAAGCTCCCACAAACTTTACCCTCCAGAAACAATTAGAAAAGGTCAAGATCCTGGTCCCCCTGATCGAGCTCCTAAAACAACCCTCATACAAGGCCCAAGTCTCTCAGTTCATGATGCCCTAAGGCGTAGGTCCTCTCCCTAACAACTTCAATCTCCAAGAAGAACAACCCATGGTGGTTTTTGGACTGAATGTAGAAAACCAATTTCTAGCCTGTGCTGAAGAAGAGGGAGGTGAGCTTACCCTCCCTAAAGAAGGGGAAGAGTGGAAGTATTTCACATAGGACAACACTAAAAATCAACGGCAGTCTAGTGATTCGGAAATAGAGGCAATCGAGCTTAATTGTTTAGATCCACAAGAGCACCTTCTGCCAGTAGTGTTGTATTCAAAGATTGAACACCAATCAAGTGTGCCCAGTGAAGGCCAAGAAAGCTTTCCAAAATAAGACCAATCAAGTTTGTTGATTGAAGATCACTCAAATATTATTTCTGGGTGTGCAGACCTTCATAAAAGTTCTGCATCGTTAAGTTTTTTGTGGGATATTGGGGAAACACAATATATTGTTATTAGTCAAGATCCTTTACCCGATATGATCGAGAGTTTGTAGCTCCCCTACAAGCCTCTGTATGACAAAGAAAAAGATGAAGAGCACACAAAGCAGTTGATTATAATGGAAAAGGAGAAGAAACAAGAGTCATCCTCTTCGTTTGAATACAATCAGTGGAAGCACACAAGAAAAGCAACAATTTGGAATGAGGTTTGTTTTCTTGTTACAAATCCTCCAGAAAAAATCATGTTGCATGATTACCATGATCCTTTGGGTAGTATATTGCAGCCATCAGTGAAGGAGGAATTTTCTAGGTTCATAAATAGAGATATGAAATTCAATGGAAGAGAAGTTGCCACATTTTGAACCCATTTCTCTACCTACAGGAATGGGATGTTGATTTCAGTTGAGCACTCATTTGCTTGACTGGTTACATTGGAAGTCTGATTATTATTTGATGGGATAATTTTTTATCAGACTAGGTGTAGGTATGAGTTCCAATAAGCTCAGTACTATAAGCATCTTTCCAGTTTAGTTTCAAATTGCTTTGTAGTTTTCAGTTCAAGTGTGTTTCATTTCCCCAATTTCAGCATGGTTTAGATTTCAGCATTTAAGATTTTCAACGTACGTCAGTGACTTCTGTTTTATATATTTGGCAGTGCACAACTCAGTGGTGGTTTCAATTCAAGCTTACAATATGCATTTGCGACTCCATGAGCCTAATAAGGCACAAACATTTAGGTTTGCAGGTTCTCAACGCACTTAGAACAACACGTTGTCCCCAGATGGAGCCAATGTTGGCTTGTGATCGCACATAACATGGAGAAGTGGTCCCTATAAGGAAATCATAGGGCAGAGGCAGAGAATTAGTTACCATTAGTGAAGACAAAGGCAGCAGAGAAACAATTAAGATAGAAAAACAACAAGGGTAGAGTCCTCAACGAGGTTGGGTAAATTCGTGCACGCGTTCAGGTCAAGTCGTGAATACTAAAGCAGGTCAAGTCATGAACGTGAGGCAAGTATTCCATGAACAAATAAGAAATGACCGGGCGCAAACAAAGAGACAAGATCAACAAACCACAAAAAGGGAGCAACAAGGACCGTTGATCCGAGCATCTGGCAACGACGGAGATTAAAATTGCAATTGCAGATCGCAAGTGTTGCAAGATAGTCGCAAAGGGTAAAAGTTAAAGATGTCGAAGTGCGATGTACGATGGAAATGGGACCCAGCCACCCTCCACACTTCCTTTCATTCCATTTCCCTTGAAAATCACTAAAAGCCTACCTTTTCCTCCTTTCCGCTTCATTTCTCTACTTTACCTTTCCCACCACTGTATCATTGTTTCTCCTCCTATTTTCCTATCTCCCCGATTGTGATTAAAGTGGGCCAGTCCCCCTGGCACGTCACCCCTTTCTCCCTCGCCATCCATCGCACTTCACAAACATTACAACTTACCGTTTAGGCGCCCGTAATGTATTTCTTTTAATTTGCAATGCAGCGTTTGACCCCACCAAAGCAGCTCTGCCCCCCACTTCTCAACTGCTTATAACAAAAAGCTAAGATATGCAATGTGCGATGCAGTCAGCCCCACTTTCCCCTGATACGTTGCTTACCTCCTCCCCATGCTTCGCACTTCTTATCCTTTAAAGTTTACCTCCATTGTTTAGTGTTAAGAGTTGCGATTTGTAGAAAACAGTCAGGTCCCACCTTCCTCCACATCAAACTTTTCTCCCCACCCTCCATCGCAGATCATATATTATAACCTTTCACATCACAACTAAAACTTAAAACCTGCGATTGCCGATTTGTGATATATTGCATTACATTTGTTTTAATTTACCTTTGAAGTGCCCACAACCTATTCTATTTAACTTGTGATGCGGTCAGGTCCCACCTTCCCTCCACGTCACTTACCTTCTCCCCACGCTTCACACATCGCACATTTTAGAGTTTACCTCCACAAATTAGTGGTAAATATTTTCGATTGCGACGTGGTTTGGCCCCACCATAATACTCCCATCACCACCCTCCACCTTTCCTCCATCTCCAATCACTCCCTCCTCATATGACGGTCCTTGTTTCATTTCGCACCCCACCCCCTCCAAAATCCGATTCCTGTTTTGCAATTCAAAAACACCACATGGGATTTTGAGGCGGAACATGCAGTTATGTTTTATGCAGTCTGTTCAGGAGATCTCTGCTAAAGAACTAGGTATGCGCAGTACTACATGCCTCTTCATAATGGATTAAGTGGAAATCACCAGACTGAGGGAGTGGAGGTTTGTAGGCAATAGATGGAATCGTAAAATGACAATCAGCCTGTCTACCTACGACCACTCCTCGCCATATCGTCTTTAAGGCTCCCATTATTGGCCTTAATGGGCGACCATGTCATTTCTTTTTTCGATTTAATTTTGATGATTTTGCTGATGAAATCTCAATTTCACCCCATTCCTATTTTAATTCTCCCAGTACATAAGTAATTGCTCAATGTACGCTCTGCAAGTTAGGTAGGATGTTTTTATTTCATAGATATGGGTCAGTCATAAATTATTAAGTAACATAGACTCTCAAGGAGAACTCTATATATAGTAAGTTCTAAGATGAAAGTAGGGTTCTGGAATTTGGAAGAATTTTGCTGTAGTTTTGTATGATTGTGCTCCATGTGCTCTGAGATGCATATTTGGGAGAGCTGCGAAAACTTAATATGATACAGAGCTATTATTTGGATTCCAGATGGAGCAATGAGTATTATGTATTTGTTTCCTTATGTTATCAGTAGTCTCCTATTTATGTATAATCATCTGTCATGCTATGCTGCTTTGATGGTCCATTTAATGTAACTGCTAGTAGTCTGAAATTTTATTCATGAATTCATGTTTGCATAATGCTCAGGTGTTAATGCTCATGTATTAAGCTTTCTGCACTCCCTTAATTCATGCCCCACGAACCTCTGTTGTTTCCCATATCTCATTCATATCCGTTTCCTCTGAGTTCACGGGGAACAAATTCTTAATCTTCTTAAGCCTATCTCTGGTGGGTTCCATCTTAGTTCTTTCTCAACGCTCCCTGCGTATTTTAAAACTTTTGCTCATTATTTTATACTTGGCTCATTTAAAAGCCATTATGCCTCACAGCCTCTCGAGCCCTCTCACAGTATAGGGAATTCACATGAATCGACTCCAAGGTCCTCTCCATCCATGAACCACCAAAACCATAGTTATCTTATTCCATATTTTGTGAGAGGCATTTATACACTTTTCCACATTTAACCTCTAATTTTAAGATGTCCTAGGCACTGGTCTTTTGCAACTCAAGGTTGTCTCTAGGAGCTACAACATAGCACATTTGGCAAAATCCCAAATTAGTAGGGAGAGGGTCGGGCGGTCAAACCCCGCCCCCTCCCAAATGGCATACATTAGTTTAAAAATAATAATAATAATATGATTTGCGGGGCCAAACTCGCATTGGGTGGCCTGCGCCCAACCACCTCTACCTTTTGTATTTATGATATAGTAGGTTTGTTATACTAACATGCACATATGGTATATGTTATACCATCCGCCATATATATTCGTTGATTTTTTAATTTAAATCAAACCAAATTCGTTGATTTTCATGGTTTGATAACCATATGTTAAATTTAACATAAATATTTTTTATATGGTTATTATAACTATTAATTTTTTTTTTAAATGATTTTTAATAGCCATTTTAAATATGGTTTTTTTAATGATATTTTTTTTGTCTTTTGTGTTTTGTCTTTTGTGCAGGTGTAAGGGCTAGTGTTGGAGCGCCATGTGTCATCAGCTGAGGGGCTTCCATGTGGGTTCCAAGTGCTCACTGGAACACCATGTGGCACACCGTGGGCCCCACATTCCCTGCCTTATCAAAACTTCAAACTGCTCTAACTTCATCATATGAGCTCAGATTGACGTGTCATTCACACCATTGTGATCAGGGCAACAAGCTCTTCAATCTGAAGTTGAGTCTGCCATATTTCCGCCCCTTTCAATTTTGAGCCTTTTTCCAAGCCACTGGTGTCTGAAGATCCACCTGGATCAGTAGTAGTCTCTTAATTTAAAAATTTTGGGTTGGAAGATTTAAAGGGTCTTTAGTTTTAGTCTTCTAATTACATGGATGAAGTATAATTTTAAACTTTTTTATGGATATGAAAAAATTAGTTTTGTGATTTGCATGCATGTAGACCCCCGCCTTTCATTAATTTTGGTAAAGAGTTCAATCTATGGTGTAGTTTCTATTAACAAAATTAATTTTCACTGCCAAATATTTATGCAAATATGAATTCTTTGATCTCCATAGTAGGAATTGTTCTTTGTGGGAAGGACAATCATCAAAAATGGGTTCGAAAAATAAAAAATACTCTTATTTTTAATGATTTATGGGAAGGTGTTTGTGAAAGTAAGGATGACAATGAACCAGAACAGCTTGAAGATGACTAGCAACTTGCAATTTGTAAGATTAAAGATAAAAGAAATATGCTATAATTTCAGCTTATGTGACAAAAGAGGTAATTCGACACATTCTTTCCAGCACCACAACATTTGAAGCATTAAATAAATTAAAAGATCTTTATGACTCCCATTTAGAGATGGAAATCATACAATTATTGTTGAAATTATTTAATTTGGAATTGATTCGGGGAAAATAATCATCAAGGTGACAAGGAGAAAAATCATTTTCAGAATGATAAATAGTTTGTTAAGTGTTATAGATGTGGTAAATTTGGTCAGTGACTTCCCCTCATTGTCACACTCCTTGGGAAAAGATTAGTGAGAAGAAAGAGCAACAACCTTTAGACAAAGGAAAAACACTTGAATCTGCCCACTATATTGTTGCACATTGTAATTTTATTATAAATGATGTTTTAAGCACCAACTTTTCCTCCTGGAAAGACACATGGATATTAGACACTGGATCCACTTGGCATATGAACTTTAGAAGAGATTTATTTGAAACATTCAATGATCATATTGATAAAGTAGTTTATTTTGCTGATAAATCACAAATAAAGCCTTCAAGAATTTGATCTATTCGGCTAAAAATACTAGGACTTGTTGATTATATTTTACATGATGTTCTTTACATTCCTCTATTTCAAAGAAATTTTATGTCTCTCAGACATATTAGGCAGCGAAGACATTTTATACATATGTTTTACGGTATGGTTGAAATATGTAGAGCATCTGATAATGTGATTGTTAAGACTAGTGTTGAAGAAGAAAAAAATTTGAAACTCAAAGGAACATCGTCTTCTACATTCAATTATGCTCATTTGACCCGACAAATTGATACTTTGTCTTTCAGTTTATTGTAGCATGCTCGTTTTTGTCATATAAACTATTATAGTATTATGATTATAAAATAATAAGGCATTAAAAGGGCTTCCTACTATTGCAAGAAAACTTACTCCATGTGATGTTTGTATTTTAAGCAAACATTCTAAGCACCCTTTTCATAACTCTACTTCTAGAGCTTCTAGAAAGTTAGATCTCATAAATTCTAATTCATGTGGGACCATGCATGTTCTATCCACTAATGGGAATAAACATCTGTTGGATTTTATTGATAACGACACGAGGATGTGTTGGGTTTCTTTGTTGAAAGAGAAATCTAAAGTTTTTGCAACTTTTAAAATTTTTCATTTATGGATTAAAAATGAAACTCAATTTAACCTTGGCACTCTACGATATGATAATGGTGGTGAATACACATCTCATGATTTTAAAAAGTATTTGTAGGACAATGCCATTAAACATCAAACTACAATTCCTTATAATCTGCAACAAAATGGTGTTACAAAACGTATGAACAGAACATTGCTAAATATGGTGAGATCAATGATGTTTTTTAGGAATGTTAAGTTGATGTTTTGGGGAGAAACAATGCTTTGTGCAATCTATATTCATAATTGCAGATCCTTATTCTGCCATCAATAATAAGTCTCCTTATGAAATGTGTTATAATCATCTTCCTGTTGTTCAACATTTTAGCAGGGAAGATTTTAAGGATGGAAATTTATCTTAAAGTTTTGAGATCTTGGCGAATTTCACTAATGTGTAATATGAAAAATATAAATTTTTTGTTGATATATTTGTAAGAATATTCAAATCTCTAATGATTTTATATATAGTTTCTATATAATTTTGGCGATTTTAAAGTTAAACTGGTTTTATATTGTAAAAATTGGGCGAATAATTTTTAGAGAAAATGGGAAATTGCCGAATATTTTTTTTGGAAAAACCATGGAAAATTAGCCCACTTGCAAATATTAGCCCCTAAAATTTTCTATGCATTTTAGAGTTTTTGGTTCTCTATGCTATGCGTTGATTCCTAAAAATCAACGTAACAAATTAGATGCCAAGAGTGGCAAATGCCTTTTCTTGGGATATTCTAATACCTCCAAAGGTTAGAGGTTGTATGCTGAGGAGAGCAAGAAATTTATTGTTTGAAGAGATGCAATTTTTCTTTCATCTGCTAAAGATGCTTCCACTATTGATAGACAACTCAGTCATTTGGATAAATTCACTTCCAAAATGTTTTATTATGAATGAGATAATGATCTTCCACACCTTGAAGGGGGGATTCACATTATAGATAAGTCTGTGGATATTCATTCAATAAATTTTCCATCTTCAATAGAGAATGAAGAAAAATTGGATGATGATAATGCTTTTGCAAAGTAACATTTGGATGACGATATTGTTTCTACAAGATCAGAAACTTCTCTTGAAGAGCCTATTCTTCAAGATGAGCAACCACCACAATAATCACTACGAAGATCAACGTGGATTGGTCATTTCCAAAAAGGTGTGATGACTTTTTTATAGGAAGTTCTACTAAACAGAGAGATTTCGAATTTAATTTTTTCTGTTATTAATGAACCTACTACCTTTGAAGAAGCTACTAGTTATAATGAGAAGAAAGATGCAACGCAAAATGAGAATGATGCTCTCATTAAAAATGGCATGTGGAGGTTAGTGGATCCTCTTGTTGACATGAAACCCATTGGTTTTAACTGGGTTTACAAAATTAAATATAAGGATGATGTTTTACTTGACAAGCACAAAGCATGCTTGTAGCAAATGAGTATGCACAAAAAAATGTTGATTATATAGAAACATTTGCTCCTACAACGAAATGGGGCACTATTAAACCTTTATTTTCTCTTACAACTCAAAAATGATGTAAAACACATTATATGGATGTAAAAACAATTTTTTTAAATGGAGATTTAAAAGAAGATGTCTATATGCTTTAGCCAAAAGGTTTTTCTGTTAAAGGAAAAGAGAAAAATGTATGTAATTTGATGAAAGCTTTGTATGGTTTGAAATAAGAATCTCGTGCATGGTATAAGACATTAATTGAACATTTTCTCAAATTGAATTATAAACATTCCAAACTAGATGATTCAATTTTATTTATTAAGAAAGCCGAAAGATTAGTTGTATATCTAGTTGTCTATGTTGAGGATTTACTTATCATAGGGAACAATGGTGATTATTTAGCATATGTTAAAAGGGAGCTACAAAAGGTTTTTAATATGACAGATTTGAGTTTACTTCATTATTATTTAGGAATTGAAGTTGATTAGAAACCCAACATATTTTTATTTCTCAAAAAACAATATTGGATAGTTATTGAGTAAATTTGGAATGCAAGATTTTAATCCTGTTTCTACTCCAATGGAGCAGAACCTAAAGCTTACTTCAAATGAAGGAAGTACATTTGAAGATCCAACAAAGTGCAAAAAACTTGTTGGAAGTTTAAATTTTCTTACTACTACTCGTTTTGACATAGCTTTTGTTGTAGGAATACTTTCCAGGTTTATGCATCAGCTCTGTGAAGGTCAGTGGATTGCAACAAAACGAGTGCTCAAATATTTAAAAGGCACTCAGTCATATGAAATCAAATATTCCAAAATATTAAGCTTCCATTTCACTGGTTATTATGATTCAGATTTTGATGGAGATAAAAAGCACGAAGTGTCTAGTTTTAGTTATTTGATGAATCTTGGATCAACAAATATCACCTTGAGTTCATAAAATAAATTTGCTCCTGTTGATTCTACCACCAAAGCCAAATATGTTGTAGCAACACAAGCTACAAAAGAAATAAATTGGCTTCACAAAATACTTGAATATTTGCAGGAGAAACAAAAGACTTCAACCTCTCTATTCATTGATAAATTTTCTACAATTCAATTGGCCAAGAATCCTAAATTTCATGATCGAAGCAAACATATCAACACCAAATATCACTTGATTTGATATTATGTAGAAGCCAAAGTCATTCATTTTACACATTGTCCTACTTTAGAGCAAATCACATATATCTTTACCAAAACAATGGGACGATCACATATATCTTTACCAAAACATTGGGACGTGAAATGTTTGAAAAATTCAGAGGTTATTGAAACATAACTTTCTGCTACCTACTTCTCATTTGTATAAATAAATAATTTTAATATCAATACATCAATTTTCGATTGTGGAATTTATTTACGAGTTTGTTTATAAAAGAGGCATATGCAGACAAATAAAGAACTTCAATTGAAAAAACATACTATGCAAAAAGTTTGCAACTATGAACATGAACCTCCGTCTTGAAATGAGATAGCACCAATTCATTCTCTTAAAAAAAAGTGGGTTTCGTTGCAGTCAACAAAATGACTAATAAATTTGTTTGTCAAAATAAAACCTGCGGGATAAAACTATGAACTTCCAAAACCTAAAACCCATAAATTAACTGTCCCTGAACCAAATTTACCATAACACCCCTTACTTTTAATTTAAAACCCATAAATTGACTATTTCCCTGAATCAAATTTATCATAACGCCCCTTACCTTTAATTTACTCAACTACTCTTCAAACGACTCACTTCAGTAGATGCATGCACATGCCAAAATATAATAGTTCTCTCAAATTCTTTGATGGTCTAATTTTCAATGCTCGTGACCCCAACTAATCTATCGATATGATTGATGGACCTAAACTCTGTTCCTTGCGGCCTTGCGCAATTTGATTTGTGTCACCATCATAGAACCAGGAATTGATTACTCAAACTTGGTATCAATCGATACCAGGGCAGTGAGGAAGGGAAGCATTAAGGGCGGTGGAGGAAGTTCACGAAATATTTGTGACGAGAGACAGCTGGTTCGTTGCAGTGTGTTTTTCCTCAGAGAAGTACAAAACGACGAGAGGAAAATCTCACCTGCCTGATTCCACCAAAAACATTGACACATTGGTGGGCTCACGAAATATTTGTGACGAGAGACAGCCGGTTCGTTGCAGTGTGTTTTTCCTCAGAGAAGTAGAAAATGACAAGAGGAAAATCTCACCTGCCTGATTCCAACAAAAACATTGACACATGGCATGGGCCTCTGTGAGCGGATGGAAGTCGGGTAACGAGCCTGCCTCTTGAAAACGCCTCCCGCGTAATTATGGAGCCTGCTGCCCTTATCTACTTTTTCTCTTTTTAGGAAAAGAAGAAAATGTATAACTTTGTTTCTTGCCATCATTCATTCTACTTTTGCATCAGCATTGGAGATTGGAATTGGAAACACAGTTTTGCATAGAGCTATGTTTTTTGGAATTTGGTAATTAAAAAAAGGAGTCGTCTTTCGTTCGACGAATCGGGGGCTGATGTGACAGCTCCCGATCACCCTTCTCAGGCGACCCCTCCCTTCTCCGGCTTGGTGGTGGACCCCGCAGAAAACGGAAACGACACTTTTCCTCTTGGCGGATGGCGACGGCAACGGCAGCATGCATCTCATCTCCGCCACATCTCTCCCTAGCGCCGCTCCTCCCCATCCGCCGCCCCACGACCACCGGCCACGAACCTCCATCAATGCTGCACAGCACAGATTGATACTTCCGCGAGAAAAGTACGCAGTTTGAATTGTGAAATTTGAATATGAAAAACCGCTCTCCAACCCACCAGGCCGAGTACTCATTATCTGTGTTTTCCTGGCGATTATGAAAGAATTCCAGAAGGCGTGTTCGAGGTCGTTCCCCTTGACGTTGGCTGGCTTCGAATCGTGAATGGGTGCCGGCGAAATCACGCAGGAGTTTCCTCAGCAGGAGTGCCCCTACGCTCAAAGCCCAGCCACCGCTTTGCCACCAAGCACCAGTAATGGGGTTGTCTCTATCCCCAGCATGGAGAAGATGGCTATATTTGGAATCGCCTTGCTTGGAGGAGTCACTTTCCTCATTTAATCTCTCCAGATTAGATGAGATGGCTATTTCTCTGTTTCTTACTCTTTTCTATGATTCCACTTCTGGTTTGACAGAGCTGATGGCCTCCATATTCATTGGGCATTCTTTATTGTATAATTTTTTTTTTTTTTTTTTTTAAATAAGTATTCTTTATTGTAATTCTGGTATAATTTCTTACTCAGTTTCGGCGTATTAACTGATGCAATTTTTAGCAGTCAAGCAATGGAGCAAAATATTTTGGATAATTTGGAAAACAATAATGCATCTGATTTAATGATACGTCACAATGATAAGTTTGAACCCTAACTTAAAAGAGTAACAACATTTTTTCTGAAAATTGCTTGAATAGCTACAATGATACGCTTTTAAATCTTATGTGTCATTATAATGACTGCAAGTTATAGTCATAATAGGGCATAGCCGGTGAAGATAAATGGTTTTTGAAAGATCTTTGTGTAGTCCTTACATAATACAGGTATTTTGTATCAGCCTCTATATTATTATATCGGCTAATTAGGTTTTGCATAGATGGATGACACCTTTCTGTGATAAATTGGTGATGGTTTTTGCATGGGCACCTTTCTGTCATAACATGGTGATGAGTCACCTAGACTATTGATTATAATCTTGACACCCATGTTCAAGGTGACATGATACTCCATTGAAGTGGCCTTTGTACTGGTTATCTTGATTATTGACCTTGTAACTCGTCATTCCTTGATTCCAGCAGGAAGAGTGATATCTAATAAGCAAAAGAAAAAAAATTCAGAATTTTGGAGCTTGCCAAATCACGAATACTTTCTGAAGATAACAAAATATGTATCTACCACTTCAAAACCAAATCTTGATAACCGCCCAAATATTCTTGTTAACGGAATTTTGATTAAACAAATAGGATGTTAACGGAAACCACGCTGGAAAAATAAGTGCACGGAGTAATTTCTGGACTGGATTCGTGACAGAATTCTACCTAATGATGCTTGCCTGTCATGATGTGAAATCTGGATGTAGTTGTGTAAAATGCTTGTTTCAAGAGACAAAATGATTTTGGAAGAAAAACAAAGCAAAAAGGAGAAAGTGATTACTGAGCAAAAATAAAGCAAATAGAGAGCTGTAAATCTTGAGAGCGGACACCAAATTTTGATATAGTTTGGTTTGGAGAAAGAATATATCACATATACATTATATCTAACAAAAACATGGGGGCGAAATTGCATTTTTCGAAATTTTATTAAAGCAAAGAGCCCAGCTGTAAAGCTTGGGAGCGGACACCAAATTTTGTTATAGTTTGGTTTGGAGAACGAATACATTGCATGTACATTATATCTAACAAAAACATGGGGCGAAATTAGAATTTTTGAAAATTTATTTTTTTATTAGAAGTTAGGTGGGCTAATAAGCGGAGGGAATTCATTTGGTTAGATACATTGGATTTGATAATTTTTTTTATTTTTTTTTTATTTTTTTTTTATTTTTTTTTAAAATAAAGTACTTTTCTATTATTTGGTAAGTTTGAGTTGATTTTTAAAAGAAAGTTTTTATTTTGTAAGTTTGAGTAGGTTTAATAATTAAAAGTATGTAAAGAGTATAAGTTCAAATATAAAATAGCTTCTAACTATTATAAATATATACATATTTTGGATAGCATGAAGTGAGTAGTATATTTTTAATGGATAGTATGAAGTGAGCAGTATATTCTTAATAACATTAATATGGCACTAGTTTTTTAAGTTTGCACCCAAACTCAAATAGTAGCAATTTTTTTTTTTTTTTTTTTTTGAGAATTGCTAATGCCTCAGTAGTTTTTTTAGCCAAAAAATTACTAATGCCTAAGAGTAGTTACAGTGGTATGCTTTTAAATTTGAGTAGGTTTAATAATTAAAAGTATGTACTTCCTATTTCAAGAATATAAGTTCAAATATAAAATAGAGTCCAACTATCATAAATATATACATATTTTGGATAGTATGAAATGAGCAGTATATTCTTAATAACATTAACATGACAAATTTCCTAAGCTTGCACCCAAACTCAAATAGTAACAACATTTTATTTTTGAGAATTGCTAATGCCTAAGAGTAGTTTTTTTTCCCCAAGAAAATTGCTAATGCATCGGAGTAGTTACAGTGGTATGCTTTTAAATTTTCCTAACCATTATAATGATCAGTCTGCAACTTATAACCTATATATCAGGGCATAGCCAGTGAAGATGAATGGTGTTTAGATAGGCATATAGACAACGTGATTTACATATATCAAAGAAATCGAGAGGAGCGATTTAGCCACCGGCTTCCCAAAATCGTTAATAGATATTATAAGAGCTACCTTCATAAAAATATATGATTTCAAGGAGGAAGATGGTAGTGGCAAAGCCATGGAAGGATATCTCGAAAAATATTCAATACAGATTATTGTGGATCTCTCAAGACTCTGTTCAAAAGGCTTAATTTTGAAATTCTTGGGCTTTTGCCCTTGAGAAATACCCTAAACTCCTAGGTGAAAATATTGTTGTAAATCAAGGTGTGGTAGTGAGATATACCAGATAGGTTACGGTACATTTTTTAGTGTTAGCATCCATCATAGATAGAAACTGGATGTTCGATGGTGATCAATGGTTTACGAATCTAACAAGGTGCTTCATTAAGTGCCAGCGACTAGGTTCTTATATAGGATTGAGTGTGTTCTTGTTTGTTAGAAGGCTTTCATGATAACTTCCTCACTTAAATTCAAGTCTCGTTATTAGTCCCTCAGGCACTATAGGGACTCTAGTGATCCCTAGAGTATTGATCAGCAATTAATCCTTCCTTTAACTCACATTTCTCCATCCTTATTACAATTTAACGAAAGTTTCCTGTGGCAATTTGGGTTCACCAAAATTTTACCCAAACTTTTGAATTGACCTCTTTTTGAGTAATTGACCTCAGAGGTTTGAGGTCCAAATCTCAAATTCCATAACCAGTTCTCATCTTTCATTTCTTCTTGAAAGACTTCTTGTGTGACTGCTACTACAACACCTCATTCCTTCAAGTTTGTTCTGATCTTGAGAGGAAAGATCTTATTGCTTGTCATATGCACTTTTGCAATGACTTGTCTACTTGGAGGTATATCCATGATTGTGCACCCATCATTCTTAAAAAACACATTTTAGCCCTTATTCACGAGCTATCCAATGCTTAGGAGGTTACATTTCAGGCCAGGTACATAATAGACATCTGACAAAAAATTCTTCTCTCCCTTCTTTGTCAGTATTTTTACTCTTCCTTTCCTCATGACAGAGACTTTACTATCAATCCCCATTGTCACTTCAGATTTCACACTCACATCCAGATTGGAAAACATTGCTATGTTTATAGTCATGTGGTTACTATAACATGAATCTAAGAACCATACATCTTCTTGTTTTTCTTGTGCTACATTACAAGTTAAAAGCACATTACCATGGTTTTGATTTTATTTTGTGAAATTTACACTAGGTTTATTACTCATGTCATTTTGCTTCTTTATACATTCATTGGAATAATGCCCATACTTTTAGAAATAATGACATTGGACTTGAGATTTATCATACCTCTGTCCTTGTGCTTGATTTTGGCTTGAGCCTTCGCTTGGATTCTAATTGCTGCCCCTTCCACTTATGCTTGAAGGGCTGCTTCTTCCACCTCTGCGTGGACTTCTTCCTCTTCCTCAGTAGTTTGATCTTCCTCGACCTCTACCTCGAACAAAAGACATTTGTGTCTTGAATGCATGCTCCAATGAGGAGTTCGTTTCTCTATTCAGTCTATGCTCATGAGACATCAGTGATGCATGAAGCTTGTCCACTGAAAATTGTGAGAGATCCTTTGTCTCTTCTGTGGCCACTACTATGGCATCAAATCTTGATGGTAGACTTCTTAACACTTTCTCCACTATTATTCTTTCCTCAAGTGTCTCTCCATGAGACCTGATTTGGGTAACCAACCCAATCACATGTGTGAATAATGAGTCTATGCTATCAGACTCTTTCATGCAGAGAGTTTCAAAATCTCTCCTCAGCATTTGAAGTTTTGTTTTCTTTACTTTTGTCGTACCTTGGTAGGTTTTTTGGAGGGTATCCCATGCCAACTTAGACTTTTTTGTTGCTGCAATCCTTGGGAAAATACTCTCATGTACTGCTTCGAAAATATAGAAGAGGGCTTTGGAGTCATTCTTACTATTTTCTTTCAACAAATCTCTTTGTGCTTGTGTCAAAGCATTAAGTACTACTGCATCTACTGGTTCTTGGAAACCATTATCCACCAGCTCCCAAATAACTTGTGAAGCAAACTGAGCCTTCATTGTAATGGCCCAATAATCATAATTATTACCATTGAACTGTGGTAATTGTGGATTTGTCAGGCTTGTGCCTACTGCTGCCATCTTGACTGTGTAACAAAAAAACTTTCTCACTACTGTAAAATATTTCTCACTACTGTAGACTTCTTCTTCTACAAAAAATCTTACAGCTTCTTCAGTAAAGAGAGCTCGTTCTTTCACTGAGAGCCTAGACCTGCTCTGATACTATGTTGGAAAAATTGAACAAAACAATACACAGAGGGATGCGTTCCCCCACAACACAAAGAGTGCTATAATGTGAAAATAACATTCACATATAGACATATAATGATAAACACAGGAGAGGAATTCTCTTTCGAATTTATTCAACTCTTCTCTACATTCGATTCATTCCACTCTAAAAACATAAGGAAATTACATTAGGTTTTATACAAAATGACCGAAGCCTGAAAAACTAAATGCTATTCAATGTTGGATTGGACTGATATCCATTGAATCGTCCTTCTGCAGCGAAAGCCCAATTCTTCAGTTTCTACACAAAAATGCGTACAAAACACATAACAACAGACCTAAAATATTATCGGTTCTGGCTCTGAAAACACATCGCGTTCGAGCCTCCATCGCAAATCGCATACCGGCAATTATAACTTTTAACATATGCGCGATACGGGAAAAACATAAGATTTGTGATATGCGATGTGACGTGGCACATCGTATCACAACTTCAAGATAATAACTTGCGGGCGCTATCCATTTAAACTCCTGAGCTTGTGATGCGCGTTATGTTCTATCCTCTTGAGCTTGACATGTGCCCCTTTGCGATCGCATCGCATCGTAAATAACTTATCTTTCAAATGACTTTAAAAGGTAAAACTTAAACTTTGCGAAGTGTTGGCTGTGATGCAGTAAAGCGCGGTAAGGCGGAAAAGGTAAGGAATGAGGAATACAAAGGTTTGCAGTGGTTCGCAAATGCGGCAATGTTTTGTGGGTCCCGCTGGATTACATCGGAGGAGATTTAACATTTGGTGAAGCATGAAGTGGTAAACGCTAAATGTAGCGAAGTGCGAGCTGCTAACTACGGGAAAATGGTAAGTAATACGGTGGGTAAGAATTAAACACAAAGTGTGGGATCTGCTCTATGAATTACCTCTGTTTGTTTCTTCACGTGTCTTTTCTTGCATTCTTTATCATTTTTTTAGCAATTGAATTCTTGTACCAATAGTGGTGAAGAAATGTTGCAAGAAGAATGCTTGCATTCTTTATAATTTTTTTAGCAATTGAATTCTTGTACCAATAGTGGTGAAAATATGTTGCAAGAAGAATGCTTTCATCCCTAAAAACGAGCATAAATATGGTTTCAGCCATAAAATCTAGCAGAAATAGTTCCAACATACTTACAAAATGTGAGTTGGGGACTCTCTGGTAAGTTGTAAGAAAATTTTTAATAGAAAAAGAAGATTTAATATAGCATAATTTAATATAGAATATTTAATATTGCAAATATAGAATATTTTTTGTTTTGGAAAAAGAAGATTTAATAGAAACTCGATATTAATAGAAATTGGTATACTATTGACCCACCTTTTGCCTTTGAATAAGTCAATCCGATGATTCCTGCTAAGTACTTGAATTTACTTGAATTTTGTCATTGTAGGTGAAGGTAGAAGTGAGTAGATCTGATCATTCCTCCCTGTGAGTAAGTCTGATTATTCGTGATAAGTACCTAAACATTGTAGCTAAGTAGCTAAACTTTAAGAGTCGTGCCCTATACCAACTCACTAGACGGGTTGGTCGCTACATGTATGACTTTGGCTAAATGATAATAGAAACTTTGGCTAACTTATAATAGAAATGTATAAGTAATTGCTAATGGAATGTAGATCACTATGAAATGAAATTAGTTAAATTACTAATGGAATGTAGATCACTATGAAATGACATTAGTTAAACTGCTAATGGAATGTAGATCACTATGAAATGACATTAGTTCACTTAAATGTAGATATTCAATAGGTTATCTGTCTATTTTCTTACCTTTACAATGCAAGTTTCTATCTTTGATAACATACATGCAGATACAGGTCCGATATATGCAATAGGTTATATGTTTATCTCTGATAACATACATGCACATGCAGGTCAGATAAATAATAATTCACTAATCAAGCTCAGATAGTTCATGAAGCATCAATAATCATTACATGCACCAATGTCCATGGCAAATGGCCTATTAAAGAGCCACCAAAACACACATGTTAGAAGGGAAACATGCATGAGTTGTGCTAATATGCACTGGAAAACATGTAGGAGATTCTCTCTGCACTGGACACTGCAACTTTGGTAAAAATTTCCTTCCTTATATATGAATTAATAGACGAGAGATCAAATTTTGGTTATGTATTAATAGGCAAACGAGAGTTTCTTTGAATCAATAGACAAGACATCGACAAGACATCAAATTTGGTTAAAGTTAAGTACCATTCTTTCAAGCTTTGGATTTCTCCTTGGGAGACTTGAAGTTTCCTAAAAGAGGTCAATTCAAAAGTTTGGGTAAAATTTTGGTGAACCCAAATTGCCACAGGAAACTTTCGTTAAATTGTAATAAGGATGGAGAAATGTGAGTTAAAAGAAGGATTAATTGCTGATCAATACTCTAGGGATCACTAGAGTCCCTATAGTGCCTGAGGGACTAATAATGAGACTTGAATTTAAGTGAGGAAGTTATCATGAAAGCCTTCTAACAAACAAGAACACACTCAATCCTATATAAGAACCTAGTCACTGGCACTTAATGAAGCACCCTGTTAGATTCGTAAACCATTGATCACCATCGAACATCCAGTTTCTATCTATGATGGATGCTAACACTAAATAATGTACTGTAACCTATCAGGTATATCTCACTACCACATCTTGATTTACAACAATATTTTCACCTAGGATTTTAGGGTATTTTTCAAGAGCAAAAGCCCAAGAATTTCAAAATTAAGCCTTTTGAACAGAGTCTTGAGAGATCTACAATAATCTGTGCTGAATATTTTTCGAGATATCCTTCCATGGCTTTGCCACTACCATCTTCCTCCTTGAAATCATATATTTTTATGAAGGTAGCTCTTATAATATCTATTAAAAATTTTGGGAAGCTGGTGGCTAAATCGCTCCTCTCGATTTCTTTGATATATGTAAATCACGTTGTCTATATGCCTATCTAAACACCATTCATCTTCACTGGCTATGCCCTGATATATAGGTTATAAGTTGCAGACTGATCATTATAATGGTTAGGAAAATTTAAAAGCATACCACCATAACTACTCCGATGCATTAGCAATTTTCTTGGGGAAAAAAACTACTCTTAGGCATTAGCAATTCTCAAAAATAAAATGTTGTTACTATTTGAGTTTGGGTGCAAGCTTAGGAAATTTGTCATGTTAATGTTATTAAGAATATACTGCTCACTTCATACTATCCAAAATATGTATATATTTATGATAGTTGGACTCTATTTTATATTTGAACTTATATTTTTGAAATAGGAAGTACATACTTTTAATTATTAAACCTAATCAAATTTAAAAGCATACCACTGTAACTACTCTTAGGCATTAGTAATTTTTTGATAAAAAAACCACTGAGGCATTAGCAATTCTCAAAAAAAAATAAAAATAAAAAATTGCTACTATTTGAGTTTGGGTGCAAACTTAAAAAATTAGTGCCATATTAATGTTATTAAGAATATACTGCTCACTTCATACTATCCATTAAAAATATACTACTCACTTCATGCTATCCAAAATATGTATATATTTATAATAGTTAAAAGCTATTTTATATTTGAACTTATACTCTTTACATACTTTTAATTATTAAACCTACTCAAACTTACAGAATAAAAACTTTCTTTTAAAAATCAAATCAAACTTACCAAATAATAGAAATGTACTTTATTTAAAATTAAAAAAAAATTAAAAAACAACAACAACATTTTCTTTTAAAAATCAAATCCAATGTATCTAACCAAATGAATTCCCTCCGCTTATTAGCCCACCTAACTCTAATAAAAAAATAAATTTTCAAAAAATCTAATTTCGCCCCATATTTTTGTTAGATATAATGTACATTTAAACCTACTCAAACTTACAGAATAAAAACTTTCTTTTAAAAATCAAATCAAACTTACCAAATAATAGAAAAGTACTTTATTTAAAATATAAAAAAACAACAACAACAACAACAACAACATTTTCTTTTAAAAATCAAATCCAATGTATCTAACCAAATGAATTCCCTCCGCTTATTAGCCCACCTATAAATTTTCAAAAAATCTAATTTCGCCCCATGTTTTTGTTAGATATAATGTACATGCAATGTATTCGTTCTCCAAACCAAACTATAACAAAATTTGGTGTCCGCTCTCAAGCTTTACAGCTGGGCTCTTTGCTTTAATAAATTTTCGAAAAATGCAATTTCGCCCCCATGTTTTTGTTAGATATAATGTATATGCGATATATTATTTCTCCAAACCAAACTATATCAAAATTTGGTGTCCGCTCTCAAGATTTACAGCTCTCTATTTGCTTTATTTTTGCTCCGTAATCACTTTCTCCTTTTTGCTTTGTTTTTCTTCCATAATCATTGTCTCTTGAAACAAGCATTTTACACAACTACATCCAGATTTCACATCATGACAGGCAAGCATCATTAGGTAGAATTCTGTCACGAATCCAGTCCAGAAATTACTCCGTGCACTTATTTTTCCAGCGTGGTTTCCGTTAACATCCTATTTGTTTAATCAAAAACTATCTTTGACATGTTATGAAACAAGAATATTTGGGCGGTTATCAAGATTTGGTTTTGAAGTGGTAGATACATATTTTGTTATCTTCAGAAAGTATTCGCGATTTGGCAAGCTCCAAAATTCTGAATTTTTTTTCTTTTGCTTATTAGATATCACTCTTCCTGCTGGAATCAAGGAATGACGAGTTACAAGGTCAATAATCAAGATAACCAGTACAAAGGCCACTTCAAATGGAGTATCATGTCACCTTGAACATGGGTATCAAGATTATAATCAATAGTCTAGGTGACTCATCACCATGTTATGACAGAAAGGTGCCCATGCAAAAACCATCACCAATTTATCACAGAAAGTTGTCATCCATCTATGCAAAACCTAATTAGCCGATATAATAATATAGAGGCTGATACAAAATACCTGTATTATGTAAGGACTACACAAAGATCTTTCAAAAACCATTTATCTTCACCGACTATGCCCTATTATAGACTATAACTTGCAGATTGATCATTATAATGAGCAGGAAAATTTAAAAGCGTATCATTGTAGCTATTCACAACAATTTTCAGAAAAAAATGTTGTTACTCTTTGAGTTAGGGTTCAAACTTATCATTGTAGCGTATCATTAAATCAGATGCATTGTTGTTTTCCAAATTAACCAAAATATTTTGCTCCATTGCTTGACTGCTAAAAATTGCATCCAGGATTAATACGCCGAAACTGAGTAAGAAATTATACTAGAATTACAATAAAGAATACTTATTTAAAAAAAAAATTAAAAAAATTATACAATAAAGAAAGCCCAATGAATATGGAGGCCATCCGCTCTGTCAAACCAGAAGTGGAATCATAGAAAAGAGTAAGAAACAGAGAAATTTAACCATCTCCTCTAATCTGAAGAGAAAGACGCAGGATGCAGATTAAATGAGGAAAGTGACTCCTCCAAGCAAGGCGATTCCAAATATAGCCATCTTCTCCATGCTGGGGATAGAGACAACCCCATTACTGGTGCTTGGTGGCAAAGCGGTGGCTGGGCTTTGAGCGGAGGGGCACTCCTGCTGAGGAAACTCCTGCGTGATTTCGCCGGCACCCATTCACGATTCGAAGCCAGCCAACGTCAAGGGGAACGTCCTCGATCACGCCTTCTGGAATTCTTTCATAATCGCCAGAAAAACACAGATAATGAGTACTCGGCCTGGTGGGTTGTAAAGCGGTTTTTCATATTCAAATTTCACAATTCAAACTGGGTACTTTTCCCGCGGAAGTATCAATCTGTGCTGTGCAGCATTGATGGAGGTTGGTGGCCGGTGGTCATGGAGCGGCGGATGGGGAGGAGCGGCGCTAGGGAGAGATGTGGCGGAGATGAGATCCATGCTGCCGTTGCCGTCGCCGTCCGCCAAGAGGAAAAGTGTCGTTTCCGTTTTCTGCGGGGTCCACCACCGGGCCGGAGAAGGGAGGGGTCGCCTGAGAAGGCTGATCGGGAGCTGTTATGACAGCTCCCGATTTGTCGAACGAAAGACTCTTTCATTAAAAAACAAAAATCCGAATGTTGAGTGTTTGAATGGTTTTTTTTAAGATGGAGAGAGATTCAGCACAGGTACTCAAAATCCTGAAATTTCACATCTATAACTCAGATTTTCAAAATTTGTACCTAATCCTGAAATTTCACATCTATAACTCAGATTTTCAAAATTTGTACCTATAATTTAATTTATAGGTATAATTTCCATTATTAATGATTTGTAGGTTGTGGGTTCTAAACTCTTTAGCACGAAGAGCTTGACTTCTTACGATGGTTGCAGAGATTAGTAATGACGTTGACCAACTGTGCTCTGCAGCGTCCTTACTGAAGTTACTCTCTACAATACTTTCATGGCAGGCTGCAGGGAGCTTGACTTTTTTACGCCATAGAAGTGTTGGAGAGATTAACTTTAGTAATGAAGTTGAATTGAGCATTTTTCTTTTGAGATCCAGTAAACCTATCACCCCAGTCAGGCCATAACCGATAAGATTTACACGGCCAAGATTGAATCCAAGTTTAGGGATTGAATTCCCCTTTTAACAGCCGGGCTGTAACCCTTGGACGACATTGAAGCGATGATTTCAAAACACATCCATTCCAATTACACGAATTTCGATCAGATATGTACATCCATTCCAATTACACGAATTTCGATCAGATATGTTCCAGTTGCCCAAAGCATTATTTCTGTTAATTCGATCCAGCTCTTTTATCTGCATATGGATCCTTCCTTCCTTCCTTCCTGAATCCTCTGAGATATTCTTGGCATAGCACTGAACTACCACTTGCAAGAGATTCATGACGAAGAAGCAGAACAATATGGATTTGAAGGATCGGAGCTGCAAGCACAAGTATGACAATCATTTACAGTATATATGCAGGAGATATATTGTAATCGATTAACCTAACAAAGGAAGCGTGACAAAGAAAATGTTAGCAGATATGCCAGACATGTTTTCTGTTCAAGAGCTGGTCAGAAGGCACAGGAAGATCGGACTGACTTCTAGGGTAAGCACTTGAACTTCTAGGAAGGCCATGATTGTCCTGGAATGTTAAGGAACTGGACACGCAACCCGGACCACTCTCCATCGTTTTTACTGCAAAAACACTGCATTAATGGCATCAATACAAAGATCCGAATAAATATTTCCTGGTGCAAATCCTCAACTCTCCGTTTGTGGTTGAAGAGCGATAAAAATGGGTAAGATGTACATTCGCATCACTAGACTAACTTTCATTTGATGAAAGTCTTTGCCACAGTATCAGTTGAAGTCCATGCTTCTGCAGTCCCTTTCCAATAGAAGAATGGTATGCAGACTGAGATTATGTGCAAAGAACAAGTTTCTAGTGCCATATGAGTGAATAAATATCGAGTCTTAAATGCAGTATCCCATATGGATGACCACACATGGACCATTGGACTGTCTTCCATTGTTTCTTGGATTAGAAGATAAAAGAGTCGAAAATTCCAGGGGCAAATTTATCGCAGTTGTGGAATTACTTGAATTAAAAATAGCGTGTGGCTCTTTGTTTACAGGCTTAACAATTTATCTGATTGAACAGGTGTACCTTCAATTCAAGACAGCTCATAGATCTTGTGTGCAAAAGGTGCTGGTAGAAGAACTAAAACTGTGTCAAAGTGGATTCTCGGAGCTAGGAGACACGATGCCGTAAGGTATGGGATTCCCCAACTATATGTGCCAGAACAAGGGATCAAGCATGGAATTTCATAAGAGACGGGTCTTGATTCATGATTTTGTTAATTTCAGGTTTTCAATGGCATTAGCCAGATCTTGTGCTAAGAGATTACCTTGCAGTTCTTCTGTACTGATTGTTGAAAATGGGACAGTTATGTCTGTGTCTGACAAAGCTTACATGAGTGCAAGACAAGGATTCTTGTTTGATTCTTTTGTGGTATTAGCCGAATATTGTATTAAGAAATTACCATGCGGTTCTTCTGTACTGATTGTTAAAAATGGGGGAAGGTCATCTTTGAGAGGCGTAGAAGAGAGCATCTATCAGGTATGTCTGTTCCTGACAAAGCATACATGAGTGCAAGACAAGGGCACTGATTGGCTGATTGTATGTACTAATAATGAATGTGCTCATTGTGCTGAGGTTCTTGAGGTTTTTTTCGGCCTTGGCTTTCTTGTCTGTTCAGTTGCAGAGAAAGCTGTTACTCCTCGGCTAGGATTGTTGAATCGAATACGATAGAGAATTAAAAACAAGAACTGCAAAATTTTAACCAGTGTTGTATCATGTTCTTTGGACAGGACGGCTTTAAATCTCCCAGCATGTATAATTTCAATGAGCATGACAAGATTCTCAGTCTAGTATGGGATCATGATGGTCTTAAAATCTTTCTTGTGAACCTTGTGAACAAAGGTGATGTTTGTAAATACAATTTGTCTGAAATGGAAGCTTTGAAAAGGTCATGTCATCCTCTGAACCAGATTGCCTCCTCTGCCAAATGGATAACTCGACTTTTTTTGGCAGCTAGAAGAAATATGAGGGATCTGAAGTTATAGATTAGGCTCTTCTTGTGATATCTAGCCTAGTCTCCACGAAGGAGGGAAAAAAGATTCTCATGCAAAACTTAACCAAAAATGTTCCCAAAGTGGCTACTTCAGGACTCATTACAGAGAAAGGAGAATCACTACCTGAAAGTAGAGCCGATTCAGTGACCAAGCCTCCTAATCCACAGTCTACATCCAAGCAAACGTCTGTGGTTGAATGGCCGCTACAGCTGCCAAATAAGCATACACAGACAAATGGAGAGCTTCGATTGAAAGAACAGATTACGCAGAAGGTTTGCAACTATGAACATGAAGCTCGGTCTTCAAATGAGGTAGCACCAATTCGGACAATCTCTCAAGAAGGTGGGTTTCGTTGCAGTCAGCAGAAGGACTCTAATCGAAAAGAAAATTATTTGGGCAAGAAGTTAGAGTGTGTTTGTCGAAGTAAAACCTGCGGACATTTTACATATCGGGAGTTGCAATCTGCCACTGCCGGCTTTTCAACAGGTTGCATTTCAAGGTTTCCTCCTGGAGCTTTTCATTTCTGTGCTTTTGCTTTGAATGGAAAATCTCCTTTTTAAGGGTTTTTTAATCCCGTGAATCCATTTGAGTTATGTGACATCCATGTTCTTCGAGGGAATTTTATAGGAAGAGGAGGCTGAAGTAAAGTGTGCAGAGGATTTTTCCTGATGGTCTATCGGTGTCAGTGAAAATCTTGAATTTGACAACCAAAACAGAGCAAGAGCTTCTTTCTGAAGTTGAGTTTTTATTTTATTGAACCGCAACAGCATCATTACACTTATTCGTTACTGTGAAGAAAGCCTTAACGGCCTTCTGGTGTATAATTTTGTTTCCAGAGGAAGCCTTGAAGAGAATCCTCATGGTATGTACTTATTAATATTGCATTTAAAGAGTCATTAAATCATGTAGAAATATCAAACAGTGGCCATTTTAAGAATCGCAGCGTCATGTGTTTTATGGCGGGGTCATTTTCTATTTTCTGAGATTTGGTTATAGCCCTCGGTATATGTTTCAGGAGGCAAGGAGAAGCCGGTCGTTTCTTGGACGGTGCGATTGAAAGTGGCTGCAGGAGACGGAGTTGCTGAAGGATTATATTAATGGCATAAAAGCTTTATTCAATCTGTCCTTCACGGAGATGTGAAGTCTTCCAATACCTCAAGCTTTTTTCAGAGTTTGAACCGCAGCTACAAGTATTTTTACTGCAATAAGGATCAAGAACAAATTTGACAGTTCAGTATTCAAAGAAGTCTTACTGATTGCAAATTAAAACTTGCAATTCTACACCAACTAGTGTGGATTTTATAAAAGTGGTCAGATTTTTAGGCTGGCAAGGTGGTCACCAACATTTTTTTAAACTATGGTGAATTCACAATTCTTTGGATTAATTTAGTGAATATCTAGAATTAATTGTTTTGGTTACTTTGTAACACCAAAAATATATTTAGTAATTTGTAAGCTACATATATCAAATCTTATAATTTAAGAAGAACCTAAACTTACGTATCAAATTTTATGATATTCCAAATCTTATAATTTAGCAAGAACTTAAACTCGCAGATAAAGAAAATTACTCAAATCCTAAATATAAATGATAGCAAACTATACCCTCAATAAAATTTTAGTTAGTTTCACCCAACAAAACCCTTATGATTAAGCTATATCACTGTATACCAACATCTTTATATATCACTTGCCGCGATGCTTTAGGAACATTTGGGTATGTAAGCATCTTCCCAGTTTCAACTGGCCATTTTCAGAGTAGGGCTATCCAATTTGTAACTTTACTGTTTGCTAATTTTAACTGGAGTTTAGCAGGTATTTTGCTTCTGGTAAGAAGGTTTAATGACAAGACGGATGTGTATGCATTTCATGGGTTCTCCTTGAGTTAATAACCTGGAAGGAAGCCAATCGATCCCAGAAACAAGAAATCCTTAGGGTCAAGAAAGCCGGATTACGTGGGTAAGTTTTGGTTTTCACAGCTGAGATTTTTTTTTTTAATGATTATTTTTTTGGTTTATGTTTAATTTTTTTATAATATTTTGTTTTTGTTGTTGTTAGGTAATGTAACTTTTGAGATGATATGCAAGTTTAATCTGTGTCTTGAGTAGTTGTCACTTAAAGATATTTAAGGAGTTAAAATTATTTGACATGATAGTGGGTTTAGGTTACACCAGATAGTATCTTAACAGAACACCATGCCACATTGACTTTTTCACCACAGAGTATCTTAACAAAACACCTTGCTATTTCTGGTTGGCTAATCTTCTTTTAATATTGAAATCAAAATAAATTCATTTTGATTTTGGAGAGAGATCAAAATTTTTAATACATAATTTTTTAGCATATGTCCATTTTAATTCCTAATGTACCAAGTGTCAAAGAGATCAAAACTCTCAAAATGCAAACCTCTTTTGAATTCCGATTTTGATAAAGGAATTGCACCTCCAATTATTTGATCTCTTTCAAAGCTTGGTAAATCTAGAATTCAGATGGATCTATATTAGCTTTCCACATTTTTCATTAATATGTTTTGTAATTCTTTTAATTAAATTTTTTAATATGATATGCATAATATTGATATATAAAGTCCCGGATGCGGGTGCTATCGAGCGTGATGAAGGTGATGGGACGGAGGTCTAGCCGGACGGGAGGCCACCTGCCTTCCCGCAAGGGGAACGTCACTCCAACCATAAACATGTTAATGCTGAGATTAATTGCATTAATTCTGGGCGCAATTCACAAACAGATCGCTGCTCCTCGATGCAATTTCGACTGTTGTGTAATGGATCAACCTTCGGCTCACATTAATTTCCATTCATTGCAAGTGATCTCCCGCTGCAGCGCAGATCTGTTAAACACCATGGACTCGTCTTCTCCCTTACCGGTGAATTGGTGGTGTCGACCAGCTGCTGGGATTGCAAATGAGCGCACCATCACTGGTAAGCGAAGCCGCATCAACTGTTGTCTGGAGCTCGGGGATAACCTTCGTCTCTCGCTTTCTGCTTCCTGCATGTTGGCCTCTGGCTTTCTGAATCCCAGCTCGACTTTGTCCCCGGTCATCTCTCCGGTTCCTTGGCACTCCAACCCCGATTCTAACATGCCTCGCCTCAGGCAAAGAATGTTGTGGGCGCGGGTCTACTAGGCGTGGTGAACCAGACGAATACTGGTGCAGGGTCGAACAAGTTGCTCCTGATGAGTAGTTCTGCTTTTCGGTCATGGTTTCTTTACTATGTTTCCGCCCTATCTAATGGGCTTGTTTTTCACTTTCCTGCTGTTTCAAAATATGTTTTGGTTTTTGTTAGCTACAATCCTCAGTACTTTCAGTATCTCGATCCCCTGCGTGGAATTTTTTGTGGTGAACTCTACAGGCTGGTTTCCCTCCTGCAGGGCAGTCTCAAACCTCGTTTTTTGTCTGTCTAAAATGCCTCAAAATTGGGCAATGTTAAGGCCTCGGCCCGCTGTACACTACTTTTACTGTTAATAGATCAGTTTTACTTAGAAAAAAAAAATATTGATATATAAAGAAATAATTTATTTTATGTACTAAGTTTTTATATACTTATTAGTTAAATTTAAAATATAATAATTACAAATATGAATTTTATATATATATATATAAGTTTGTATCTAATTTGAAATGAATTTTTAAAAATTCAATTTAATTATCAATAATTATTAGGTAGATTGTAGTGGTAGGAATTTAACCTCCATGGCATATTTTAGAATTTTTAGTAGAACTCACAGATTGAAGTTTGAGATTTATATCAAAAGTAGTTCTGCTCTTTTTCCTTTTAATTAAATTGATTAATTACAAAATAATGTCATATTGGCATGAATTATAATTTTTTTGGGCCTGTGGTATTATTAAGCCATGGTATTGACCCATGGTATTGTAACAAAGCCTATTTATAGGTTAACAATCAACATCATAACATGGTATTGATCTGTGGTATTGTAACAAACCCTATTTATAAGTTAAGAATTGACATCATAAAATGGAGATCAATTTGGATGATATCTTGTCACTTTTTTTTTTAAAAATACATATATTAATTATTTTTATATTTTTCTTTTTGTAATTTTGGAAGGACTACATCTTCATCATGTCTAATATATCACCCCCATTGGGGTGGAGAAATGACCAAGTGACTTCACATCAAAGAGTGCCTTAACAAAGCACCCAATCACCATTTATCCAAAATCCCATGGACATATTAATGATTTTTATAATAATAATTTAGTTAATATTTATGGTTTTTCAAATCTTTGTTTAATGCTTATGAAGTTTACTAGCCATTTAATTTATATGGCTATACTAGTTATATGTTTTGAAATACCATGGTTACTAATATGAATTATTATTATTTAAATTTAAATAAAATGTTATTACTTTTTAAATATATTCCATTGATGAGCACTCTTGACAAACACTCTTTATAATAAAGGATTTTTTTTTTTAAAAATAATTTTAGCTCGTCATTTCAATTGAATATATATTTACATATATACTAGTCAAATTTAACAAAATGTATTCCAATTCATATGTCATATATTCAATTTAACCATAAATTAAGATATACATAATTGAATATATAATTACATATATATGATTTAATTTTAACAAAATATATTCGAAATATATTTAACAAAAGATATACCCATTCATATGACACGTTAAATACATATTATTTACCAATAATAATAATAATAATAATAATAATAATAATCATTACAAACAACATCCTTTTTAAGTATTATCCAAGGACCTTGTAAAATATTACAACATTGTAAAAGGACACAAAAACAAAGCCGAGGAACCTTAGAATGAAAGATAACCTAAAAGAAGATAAAAGTATTGATGCCCATTGAAATCAAGGAGATAAGGGAGAGAAGAATAAGAATTTCAAATCTGAAGTACTCATTGGTTTTTGTAACTTTAATGTCCATTTCAATCATTTTAACAAAATGGGAAAAAGTTTCGCTGTATTTGATAAGAAAATCAATCTGTAACCGAAAATGTTCTCATAAAATTGCGTCCTTGGGAGAGAATTGATGGCAGTGTGGGTGCAGGCCTTAAGGAGAGTTGTTCAAACTTTTGTACAATGTTTTCTAACTCTGGAGGAATCTGTTCCAGATCTCCTTTTCCACTCTCATTCATCAAAAGTTATGAAATCTATTTGATAAAACTTTATAAAATGCACATTTATCCAAGGTTTATAGAACTTCGGAAAAATATGATACTTGACTTTAATAAAGTGCTTTTAAAACCATATTCCAACCCTCGGCATATCATAAAGCACTTAAACCACCCCTTTGAAAACCTTTCGGAAATATAATAAACCCACTTTAACCAATGTATAAAAACCCTTTCGGAAGAGTATTATAATGCATTTTGAACAATGGTAAAGACCTTCGGAATAATAATAAAGCACATTAAACAAGTTAAACCCCTTTCGGAAATGAAATTCGGTCTCAACACTTTAATGAAACTTTATTGTTATAAACTTTCGGAAATAATACTTCGGATTTCAAACCTTGTGATAAAACTCTGTTGCATAAGTTATCGGATCAAAACCTTTGGTTAAACCTCCACATATCATGCGATGCAACCACTGTTGGATATCCATCGATCACGATCGGACGGATATCACATCCAATCGACCACCAAAATTTATCTCTCAAAAGGCACGCGAAATGGGTTGTTTTGGCACTGTGACGTGTCAAGCCCTTATTTAATCACGTTCAAATGGTTTAAAACCACTCTCGGCTAAAAAGCTGTGTGACAACAGTGCAGGTGGTTTCTCAAAACCACTTATACTTCAAACTTTGTTTAAAGCATGTTTTAAACACAATTTTTGATGTTCCTTCATTTCTCTTATAAACCTCACGGACCTTATGTTGTTCCTTGTTTAAATTCAATGATCTTTTGTTGTTCCTTTCCTCTCTGCTTTGTAACAGTTTGATCGAGCAACAAAGAAAGCAGAGTTCTAATTTTCCTCAAAACCCTCTATACAGAGGTTTAACATATGTAAATCCTTCTGTGCAGAAAACCTAATTTACCATCAATTTCTACACAGAGTTTTAATACATGTAGACTCTTCTTCGCACAGAAACCAATCTACATTCAAATTCTACACAGAAACATGTATATCAAATGAAATTTCGAAGGAATGAACCCTTCGGGGATTGCCAAGTATAACAACAGTTTAACCAAATACTGCAATTTTATTAAACAGAAGCCAAACCCTCACAAGCAATTCTTCTACGGCCAATTCCGAATTCCTCTATGGCAGAGGTTACATTTATAGTTCTTTTACATAACTATCGACCTCCTCAATAGGATTGAATTCTCTAATTTTAGAAAAATCCTAATTACACAATATCTTCCTAAATTCTATCAACTGAAGCTAAATATGTTGAAACAAATCTAAATCTGTTCAAACCTCCTAATTACTAGTTTAAGCCTATCTATTACAACTGTAAATGAAAGCTAAAGGTACCAACACCTTTTCTTGTAACATTTTTTTGGATTTTTGAAATAATTAATGAAGCCTTTGTCTCTAAGCCTCATGCCCCTGCATCAGACTCCTGAGGAAAAAAATCTTCATGGGCTCCTGTCCATGAGCTCCTTTATAGAACTGCCCAATTTTTGCAGCATGGTTTTTGTCATCCACGTAGCATCTTCAATTGGCTGATCCTTCCACTTGATCAAGTATTGAAAATACTCTCATCCTCTGGTCTTCTTAAACACTTTCTTGTCTAAGATCCTCTCTGGTTGTAATGGTTTTGCTGTAGGTAACTGTTTTACCCAATCAATCTGTTCTTTGTCTTCTGGTTTGTCATTTGTGCCACCATCTTCATACCTGTGCAAATCAGCAACATTGAATATTGGAGATATTCCAATATCAGAAGGAAATTCAATTTCATAGGCATTTGTAGAAAATTTCCTCAGTATCCTGCATGGTCCTATCTTTTTGAATTTTAATTTGTTATACTGCTTCTTTGGAAATCTTTCTTTTCTCAAGTGTGCCAAAACCAAATCACCAACTTCAAAATTAACTTCTCTTTTGCTCAAATCTGCTCTGCTTTTCTACTTGATGTTGCTGTCTTGTAGCTGCTGCTTTACCTGTTCATGTATTGCTTGTATCTCTGAAGAAAATTCTTCTCCATCAGCACTCCTCATTTCTGCTTTTCCCAAGTTCCTCAATTCAGATACTCCTCTTGGATGCATCCCATAAACTATATGGAATGGACTCCGCCCTGTGATTATGTTAGGTGAATCATTGTATGCATATTCTGTCTGTGGTAAAATATGATCCCACTGTTTAGGATGTTCTCCTGCAAGACTTCTCAAAAGATTACCCAAACTTCTGTTCACTACTTCAGTCTGCCCATCAGTCTGAGGGTGATAAGCTGAGCTGAAACTCAGTTTAGTACCAAGCTTCTTCCACAATGTCCTCCAAAAATGACCAACAAACCTGGTATCTCTATCAGAAACAACACTTTTAGGTAACCCATGTAATCTAACAATATCTTTGAAAAACAAATTGGCAACATGAGTAGCATCATTGGTTTTATAACATGGAATAAGATGTGCCATTTTTGAAAATCTGTCAACTACAACATAAATTGTATCATTCCCTCTCCATGTCTTAGGAAATCCTAAAACAAAATCCATACTTACCATATTCGAAGGTCTGTCTGGAATAAGCAATGGAATGTACAAACCTGCATTTTGACTTCTCCCCTTTGCATATTGACAAATTTTACAATTCTTCACATACTTTTCCACTTCAGATCTCATCTTTGGCCAAAAATAAAAATGACTTAGCTGCTCATAAGTCTTATCAACACCAAAATGTCCAGCAAGTCCACCACTATGCTTCTCTCTGATTAAATTTTCTCTCATGGAACAATTTGGTATGCACAACTGATTTCTTTTGAACAATAAACGCTCTTGCAAGAAATAATCTAACCACTGACTTCTGTCTATCAAAAAAGGATTACAGCATGCTTCAAATGCTTCTTTAAAATCCAAATATGTTTTATAGAGTTCTTTAAGAAAATCAAAACCTACCACTTCAATTTTACTTTCTTGAACAAGAATGTTTTTCCTACTCAAGGCATCAGCTACCTTGTTTGCTTGACCACTTATATGCTTCAAAACAAAGTTAAAACTTTGAATATATTCAACTCATTTTGTATGTTTTTGATTCAATTTAGGCTGCTGCATAATATACTGTAAAGCGTGATTATCTGAATATTGCACAAATTCTTTAGACATTAAATCATGTCCCCATTTCTTCAATGATTGTACAATTGCATAAAATTCTTTGTCATAAGAAGAGTACTTTCTTCTTGTCTCATTTAGCTTCTCACTGAAATATGCTATAGGTCTGTCTTCTTGGCTTAATACGGGCCCAATAGCTTCTCCACTAGCATCACACTTTACTTGAAATGGTTTATTAAAATCAGGCATAACTAAAACAAGTTTTTCAGTTATCTTTTGCTTCAAAAACTGAAAATTTCTTTCAGCTTCAGCAGTCCATTTAAATGGTTGTTTGTCTTTCTTTATGGTTTCAATGATAAGTGCATTGATCTTGCTAAAATTCCTTATGAATTTCCTATAAAAACTAGCAAGTCCATGGAAACTTATTACCTCAAAAACATTCTTTGGTGAAGGCCATTCCACAATTTCCTTTACCTTCTCTGGATCCATTTTTAATCCTTCAGCAGAAACAACAAAACCAAGATATACCAATTCTTCTTTCATGAATGAACATTTCTTTAAATTTATCAGTAATTTCTCTTGATGTAACTTCCTTAAGACATAATGAAGATGTCTCAGGTGTTCTTCTTTTGTTTTGCTGTAAATTAATATATCATTTAGATATACTATTGCAAATTTACCGATAAATTCCTTTAACACTTCATTCATGAGCCTCATAAAAGTGCTAGGTGCATTTGATAAACCAAAAGGCATTACCATCCATTCATATAATCACTCATTTGTTTTAAAGGTTGTTTTCCATTCATCACCTTCCCTTATCCTAATCTGATGATACCCACTTTTCAAGTCTAATTTTGAAAAGTATCTTGCTCCACTCAAACAGTCCATCAAATCGTCAATTCTAGGTAAAGGAAATCTATACCTGATTGTTATTTTGTTGATTGCTCTTGAATCAGTGCACATTCTCCAACCCCCATCTTTCTTCGGACTTAACACTGTAGGTACTGCACAAGGACTCAAACTTTCTCTGATCAAACCTTTGTCAACTAATTCCTGCACTTGCTTTCTGATTTCTTCATTTTATGTAGGAGTCATTCTGTAAGCTGCTTTGTTTGGCAGATTTGATCCTGGAATCAAATCTATCTGATCGCTGATTCTTCTTACAGGTGGTAATTCATCAAGCAAATCATCCACAATAATGTCACAATAACTTTCCAACATTTCTTGAATTTCAATTGGAAAATCAAAAATTCTAGTAGAAGTAAATACTACCTTAGGTTCACAAACTAAAGCAAAATTTACCTCATCATCTTCAATCTGCTGCAAGTATTCTTTCCCACTCAACAATAAAGTCTTTGGATCAGACTTTTTTCTTGATGCATCTCCTTCTTCCATAGGTAACAATGTTTGATTCATACCATCCTTGAAAAATTTGTAAGTGTTTCTCTTACCATCATGCACTGCTGCTCTGTCATACTGCCAAGGTCTACCCAGCAATATGTGACACACATCCATAGGCATCACATCACACATGATTTTATCCTTGTAGCTGCCCATCTGCAATTCTATTTCACATTGTTATTTTACAATCAGCTGATGTCCCTTCTAAAGCCATGACACCTTGTAGGGTGTTGGATGTTCCCTTGTCTTCAATTTCAATTTCTCTATCACCTCTGTAGAGACCAAATTATCTGTGTTGCCACTATCAATGACCAATTGACAACATTTACCTTGAACTTTGCACACACTTCTGAACAAATTCTTTCTTTGTATTGGCTCAGCAACTTCCTTTGTTTGTTTCAACAAAACCTTGTTAACCACCAAGGATTCTCCTTTCGCTGGCATAATTTCTTTCTTTGTTTCAGGCAACTTTGCTGCTTCTTCGCCAGTCTGAGCAACAATTTCATTTCTCTGACTTGTACCCACATTCTCTTTCTCTGGGCATTCATAGGCTCTATGTCCTAATTTGTTACATTTGTAACATCTCACTTCTCTTCCTCTGCTTATGCCTCCTCTTCCTCTCTAGGAACTCCTTTTGCCATTTGCATCACCTTCTGTGGGTTTATGCTGAGGTGAGATGCTACTAGCTCCATCTCTTGGTGATGTAGATATTCCTCTACCACCTTGACTTCCCTTTCCTCGGAAAGTACCTCTTCCTTTGGCAGATTTCTTTCTCAGGAGTTTTTCTTCAGCTTTTAAGGCCATATGGTAAGCCTCTTCTACTGTCTTAGGAGACAATATACTTATCTCATCTTGAATCTCCATTCTGAGACCATTTATGTACCTGGAAATCTTCTCTGCTGTGTCTTGGATTTGTCCTGCTCTTATGCTCACTTTGTAAAATTCTTCTGTGTATTCTTTCATTGTCATTAATCTCTGTCTAAGAGTCTACATTTGTCTAAATAATGAAAGCTGATAATCACTAGGCAAAAACTTACCTCTCAACTTTGCCACCATTCTGCCCCAATTCTTGATTGGTTTTTTACCAACTCTCCTTCTCTCTGCTTGCACTCCATCCCACCAAAGTGCTACATGTACTTTCAGCCTTGTGACAACAAACTTAACTCTCTTTTCTTCACCCATCTCTTCATAATCAAAGCATTTATTCATCTCATTGATCCAGTCTGTCAACTCTTCTGGATTCAATCCTCCTGCAAAAGCTGATACTTCAAGTCTAGGCCTGGATGTAGAGCCTAAAACCGATTTAAAGAATCTCATATCAAGGGTAAGCTCAATATTCTCTTCTTCTTCTTCTTCAGCTTCAGGTTCACTGACATCTTCAGGATCTCTCAGGTGTCCTACTTCAATTGCTTCCAATCTGGCTTGAATCTGTTGCATAGTCTCCAATGCTTCTGCATTTGCAACTAGTCTACCTCTTCTTCTACCAGCAGCACCTCTACCAATTCTGACAACCATGCTGGATTTCTTCATATAACTTTTAGAAGCCTGTTGAATATCTAAAAATGCTCTGAAGATGGATCTGATACCACAAATGATGGCAGTGTGGGTGCAGGCCTTAAGGAGAGTTGTTCAAACTTTTGTACAATGTTTTCTAACTCTGGAGGAATCTGTTCTAGATCTCCTTTTCCACTCTCATTCATCAAAAGTTATGAAATCTATTTGATAAAACTTTATAAAATGCACATTTATCCAAGGTTTATAGAACTTCGGAACAATATGATACTTCACTTTAATAAAGTGCTTTTAAAACCATATTCCAACCCTCAGCATATCATATAGCACTTAAACCACCCCTTTGAAAACCTTTCAGAGATATAATAAACCCACTTTAACCAATGTATAAAAACCCTTTTAGAAGAGTATTATAATGCATTTTGAACAATGGTAAAGACCTTCGGAATAATAATAAAGCACATTAAACAAGTTAAACCCCTTTCGGAAATGAAATTAAGTCTCAATACTTCAATGAAACTTTATTGTTATAAACCTTCGGAAATAATACTTCGGATTTCAAACCTTGTGATAAAACTCTGTTGCATAAGTTATTGGATCCAAACCTTTGGTTAAACCTCCACATATCACGCGATGCAACCACCGTTGGATATTCGTCGATCACGATCGGACGGATATTGCATCCAATCGACCACCAAACTTTATCTCGCAAAAGGCATGAGAAATGGGTTGTTTTGGCACTGTGACGTGTCAAGCCCTTATTCAATCGCGTTTAAATGGTTTAAAACCGCTCTCGGCTAAAAGGCTGTGCGACAACAGTGCAGGTGGTTTCTAAAAACCACTTATACTTCAAACTTTGTTTAAAGCGCGTTTTAAACACAGTTTTTGTTGTTCCTTCGTTTCTCTTATAAACCTCATGGACCTTATGTTGTTCCTTGTTTAACTTCAATGATCTTTTGTTGTTCCTTTCCTCTCTGCTTTGTAATAGTCCGATCTCAACAGAGAAAGTAGAGTTCTAATTTTCCTCAAAACCCTCTACACAGAGGTTTAACATATGTAAAACCTTCTGCACACAGAACCTAATTTACCATTAATTTATACAGAGTTTTCATACATGTAGACTCTTCTTCGCATAGAAACCAATCTACATTCAAATTCTACACAGAAACATGTATATCAAATGAAATTTCGAAGGAATGAACCCTTCAGGGATTGCCAAGTATAACAACAGTTTAACCAAATACTGCAACTTTATTAAACAGAGGCCAAACCCTCACAAGAAATTCTTCTATGGCCAATTCTGAATTCCTCTATTGCAGAGGTTACATTTATAGTTCTTTTACATAACTATCGACCTCCTCAATTAGGATCGAATTCTCTAATTTTAGAAAAATCCTAATTACACAATATCTTCCTAAATTCTATCAACTGAATCTAAATATGCTGAAACAAATCTAAAGCTGTTCAAACCTCCTAATTACTAGTTTAAGCCTATCTATTACAACTGTAAATGACAGCTAAAGGTACCAACACCTTTGCTTGTAACATTTTTTTTGGATTTTTGGAATGATTAATGAAGCCTTTGTCTCTAAGCCTCATGCCCCTGCATCAAGAATAGACAATAATTAATTGTTGTTTAGAAGCATCACCCAAAATTTTTTGTCACAAACCTTGAAAATAACATTAGTACGCCTTCAATGAATCTCGAATATAACAAAAAATTTGTGGATTATATGGCGGATCTGTTTTTTTTTTTTTTTTTTGAGGAAAAATCATAATTTTATTCAAGGAACAAAATTACATTTTTGCAGATGCTAAAAGCATTTGACCATCCCAACCAAAGGTTGGAATCCAAAAAGAAAGTCAAAAGTAGAAAATTTTGGGCCTAAGTGTAAAAAACACTTAGCTACCCCTTTCCACCTTTATTTTTCTCAACCTTTTTCCAAACTCTCTAGGAGGGAGTGTCAATTACAATTTCTAAATGATTTTCATCTGCCTTCAAAGATGATTCTTTTTTCTAAGTCCAAAGTCTTAGAGACATGGGATTTTTTTCTCCTCCCACCTTCAATTGATGGGGTGCTTCCTCCATATGTTGCACCATATTCTTTGTGTTTTTAGAATTCCTCTAGCTTTGGATCACTATTCCTCCCTGCTCTTCCCCTTTGTTCTCTGGTGTGCTTTGTTGTTCCTAAACCTCCACATTTATATAATTATCCAAAATTTCCTCTTCCTCTTCATTTGAGAGCTGCAGATTTGGAACTTGCCATCCCTTTGGCATTTTGGGCTATTTATTTTTCCTATTTGGAGCTTTCTTTGCCTACAGGCAGGTGTTTTTTAAATGTTTAGTTTGTGATGCCATTTTGAGGCCCCCAAGGTCTAAGAAAATTGAAATGGATCTGACAAGATCTGCAAAATTAGAATGCCAGAAAAAAGAGAGAATACAAAGAAAATAAAACAAAAAAGAAAACTTGTTTTATTAAAACAAAGAATAACTGTAGAAGCTAAATTGTGGCAGAAAATCTGTCCTTTTACAAAGTGAGGCTTGTTATTTATAGCCTTTTTTTGAGAAAGAATACCATAGGTGGATACCATGGGCCAATACCATGGGTAAATCCCATGTGTGGATGAATACCATGGGTGGATACATACCATGGGTCACCTACAATACCATGGGCAAATAAATATCATGGGTGGATGAATACCATGGGTCAATGTCATTTACAATGCCATGGGTAAATTCCATGGGTGGATGGATAACATGGGTAGATAAATACCATGGGTTGATGCCATTTTCCATTCGGATCATTCCTCCCTCCTTAAGAAGCAATGGTCCCCATTGCGTGAAGTTCTCTCCTGGGAAGCCTTTGTTGAATATGAAGAGCCACTGAAGAGAATGGTTTTGTGTAGTTAACCCATAACCCTGATGAACGAAGATCCGAGGATAGAGATACCCTCTAATGCTTGTGACCAACTGTGATATTGACAGTGTGCGGCCTAGAAAATGGACTTCGATGAAGTGTGGGTTTGTGGATGAACCAAAACCATGACAAATGAAGATCCAAGGATAGAGATACCCTGTAATGCTTGTGACCAACTGTGTGACTAACAGTGTGTGGCCTATCAAATGGACTTCGATGAAAATGATTTTGTGCGGTTGACCCATAACCGTGATGCTGATTGTTGACGAAGTAGCAGGTGCCTACATAGCTGGGGGTGGGAGGGCATGTCTCCAAATAACCCAAGCCGAATGCTTCTATGTTGAAACTGATGAATGTGAAGCAGGTGCCTACTAAAGCGGGGTGGGAGGGCACGTCTCCAAAGGGAACCCGCTCCAAATGCTGCTCTAGATTTAAAATGAAATAACTCAGAATATTTATTATAACCTGTTTTTGGAAATGGAATGATCATTCTACATCTTCTCGTGTGTTTGAAACCACTAGATGGAGACTCTAGACTCTTAGATTCGCACTGAAGCTGTCTCGCCGTCACAAAATTTGTGAAAAAAATAGTTGATTTTAAATCAACGATAACTCCCACATATGGACTCCGATTTGACCGATTCTTTTTTTGAACTTGGGTGATTTTTCAAGAGGAGCTCAGATCTATATCCATTCTTCTAAAATTTTCACTAAAAATTGTGAAAAATGACAGGAGAGCCGCCGTCCATGGATTGTCGTCAGAAAAATTGCTTCAACATTACTGATTTTGAATCAGCGATATCTCCCTCATCCGAACTCCAATTTGGCTGATTTTTTTTTTGAATTTGAGTATTTTTTCACAAGGAATCCAGATCTGATCTTTGATTTTGCAAATTTTTCACCAAAAGTTTCAGATCTGATCTGAAAACTCGCCGCCCAAAAAAATTCATAGATTTCGTTGAAGATTGCTGCAAAACATTGAAACTGAAATATGTTTCAATGTTTTGCAGCAATCTTTAGCAAAATCCGTGAATTTTTTTTGGGCGGCGATTTTTCAAATCAGATCTAAAACTTTTGGTGAAAAAATTACAAAAACAAAGATCAGATCTGGATTCCTTGCGAAAAAATACTCTAATTCAAAAAAAAAAATCGGCCAAATTGGAGTTCGGATGATGGAGATATCGCTGGTTCAAAATCAGCAATGTTGAAGCAATTTTTCTGACGACAATTCATGGATGGCGGCTCTCCTGTCATTTTTCGCAATTTTTAGTGAAAAATTTCAGAAGAATGGATATAGATCTAAGCTCCTCTTGAAAAACCACCCAATTTCAAAAAAAAAATCAGTCGAATCGGAGTCCAGATGTGAGAGTTATCGTTGATTTAAAATCAACTATATTTTCAGAAATTTTGTGACGGCGAGACAGTTCCAGCGAAAATCTTAGAGTCTAGAGTCTTCAGATAGTGGTTTCAAACACATGAGAAGATGTAGAATGATCATTACATTTCCAAAAACATGTTATAATAAATATTCTGAGTTATATTGACCGAGTTATACTCATTTTAAATCTGGAGCAGCATTTAGAGCAGGTTCCTTTTGGAGACGTGCCCTCCCACCCTGCTTTAGTAGGCACCTGCTTCACATTCATCAGTTTCATCATAGCAACGTTCAGCTTGGGTTATTTGGAGACGTGCCCTCTCACCCCAAGCTATGTAGGGACCTGCTACTTCATCAACAATCAGCATCACGGTTATGGGTCAACCACACAAAATCATTTTCATCGAAGTCCATTTGCTAGGCCGCACACTGTTAGTAATACAGTTGGTCATAAGCATTACAGGGTATCTCTATCCTTGGATCTTCGTTTGTCATGGTTTTGGTTCATCCACAAACCCACATTTCATCGAAATCCATTTGCTAGGCCGCACACTGTCAATATCACAGTTGGTCACAAGCATTACGGGGTATCTTTATCCTCGGATCTTCGTTCATCACGGTTATGGGTTAACTACACAAAACCCTTCTCTTCAGTGGCTTTTCATATTCAACAATGGCTTATCAGGAGGGAACTTCACGCAATGGGGACCATTGCTTCTTAAGAAGGGAGAAATGATCCGAATGGAAAATGGCATCAACCCATGGTATTCATCTACCCATGTTATCCATCCACCCATGGAATTTACTCATGGTATTGTAAATGGCATCGACCCATGGTATTCATCCACCCATGATATTTATTCGCCCATCGTATTGTAAGTTACTCATGGTATGTATCCACCCATGGTATTCATCCACACATGGGATTTACCTATGGTATTGTAAGTGGTATCTACCCATGGTATTGGCCTATGGTATCTACACATGGTATTGTAACTCAAAAAGGCTATAAATAGCAAGCCTCAGTTTGTAAAAGGACAGATTTTCCGCCACAATGAAGCTTCTACAATTATTCTCTGTTTTAATAAAACAAGTTTCTTTGTGGTTTTATTTTCTTTGTGTTCTCTCTTTTTTCTGGCATTCTAATTTTGCAGATCTGGTCACATCTATTTCATTTTTTTTAGATCTTGGGGACCTCCCCCCAAGACCTGGATCAGTTTGTAAACAAATGTGACATATGAATGTCATGTCCTCAAAATCTAGTGGTTGCGTCCAATGAAAACTATTATGAATCATGTGAATACGACCAGGTAAACCTTTGTGAAGGTATACCTCTACACATATTCTGGGAAAGGTAAAGATTCCCTTGTCAACTCTTTCTATATTTTCCTTTATGTATTTGCCCAATTTATTTCCAATTCCATCTAGTACCTGGTAGTGCCAAGAATAAAGAGGGAGTTTATGCAATCTCACCTAGACTGGAATTTCAGAAACCACCATTGTATTGACAACGAAACCTGGAAACCATGGAGTTATAAAAAGGCCTTCTCTCCCCCAAAACCATGGCCCCTCATTTAAAGCATAATCCAGGTCCTTATGTGTGTCAAATTATACAATAAAAAATCCTTTTGAGCACAAATGAATTTCGCAATTGGGAGTCTGGTTAAAGAAAACCCAATGATGTAGATCATCTGATTCGGGCCAAAAACCATTGAATTTGCATACAATGGATCGATATTGGAGAACATTAAACATATCGATAACCTCTGGTAGATTGACTGCCATAGCTAAAGCATGTTCCATTTGATCAACAATATAAGGACTCGATATATTTTGGCTTTACACAACTGTACTATGCATCTTCCATTTTCTTTTAGCGAGGGATGAACCATAATTTTTTGCGTGATCAACTGGAGCTTGATGCTCACCCTTGCTTTTCACTGCTATTAAATTGTAGCAAGAAACGACTTCATTTGGTTTATGCCTTATTCAAATGGAGAAATTTGAATTTCCACATCAACAGGTTGACTTGAGTTGCAGTTAGTGGGAGTGACATGGCCAATTCACTTAGTTAAATCAATCAATTCAGGTTTGTGGGCTAGAAGTAGAGTTGTGCATGAGTTGATTGCTAAGATATAGCAATCTAATGGAGTTATAGTTAGTGAACATCATTTATCTGAGATCTAGTCATGAATAGAGTTAGTAGGAGTTTGACTGAGTAGTTGTAATTGTTGTTAACTCACCGATCTCCCAATCAACTACTCAATTTACTAAAAATAGCCCTAGTCATGCATGGAATTCGAATTTCCTAGTTGAGTGGAGGAAAAAGACATCATTGTAATTATCAATGTACACGTTTTGCATTGGAGGAGGTGAACAATTTCTCTTGGATTTGTGCAAGGATATAAGATATTTTCCTATTTTTTAGGATCTAATTTCCTCAGGAATTGTGCAAGGAAATAAGAGGAAGTTGGAAGTTTATTTTGGCTAAGTGTTAGACAGAGTAGGAGGAGATCAGTATTGTAATGCAGGTTGAGCTTCAAGGATTGAAGTTGTCATTGTAATAGATCTATATTCTCATATCATATAATAAAAAACAAAGGAGATTTTTTTCCCAATTGGGTTCCCCAGTTAAAATATTGTGTTCATTGTGATTGAATGATTGCATGCATTTCTATTGTATGTTTTCTGTTTTTCAGATTGAGTAAAAGAAGTTTGTGTCTATTGTTTTCATTTTGAATTCATTATGAAACATAACCCTTGGCATTTTTGATTCACCAAAAACCTCCTTGCAGCCTCAAGTTTATGATAATGAAGGATTTGTGATTGATGTAGTAATATTTCAACCACTTAACATCTTATAATGATTTACCCTCACAAATAAAGTTTTGGAAACTCATCAAAATTCCCATTATATATTGAATATTCCACTTCAAATATTTTAAGAAATCCAAGGACCGAACCCTAAAGAGAACAAATTTTCCATTTAGGGTTTTCACACAGATTTGGAAATGCTCCTTTGCGTCCATACCTATTTCCGTAAAATCCAGATATGGGTTAAAATAGTACGAAGTAGGCGAGACCCCATTGAGACTTAGATCTAGTAAGTAATCCTCCTTCAGAAAAAACACTTGCATCGACTCAAAAATTTGGATGTGGAGAAAAACAAATCTCATAGCCTCAGAGTCAGCAACTGTGACCTTGATTAACCACCAAACCAATCTATCTTCGTTCACATCCATATCTAAGGAATCACCGATTACGACTGGAAATATTTGATTGAGATCCACGGGTCTAAAAACCTTGTTTTCCACGAGATAGGAAAACATACCTAGACGAATATAATGATAAAACCACCATATCCGATCTATGTAGATCCATTTTACAAATTTGTTGTGGATCTCATAGAACAACGTATAATCAACCAATAAAATCTTGATTCATCCTTCGTAGAAAATGTTTCCATGGAAAACATAAACCATTCATGCTCACACCTCTACAAACTCCCAAATCTAAAAGCTCCACCCTTCTACGCAAATCATAACAACCTCATATGACATTCCTCCTCGCATACACCTCAGCCTATGCCCTGGCTTGTTAAAACTTCCAGAGACTAACCTGCAATCTACGATGGCACTTGGAAAACATAAACACATTATAGAAACCCTAGGTCACTTTACAAACACCATCTTTCCTCCTTCTTGTTGACTCCTTTAAATATCCTGCATGGCGTATCTGTTAATCACAAGTCAACTGAAATTCATTTGAAAAATTATGGATTTCATAGCGGATACATTAATTTGAAGATAAGAATCATCAACCTTACTATAGGAAGTTCAATCAACAACCCTCAATTAGTGGAGTACCATTAGCCACAACAACCAAAGTGGAGAACCATTAGCTACGACAACCAAAGAATTCCTTCACTATATTGCATGCTATTTATGACCATTCCCCCATAACACTTGTGTGGCTTTCCTTAAAATTCCGCCACAATAGAGACTTCTTCCACTACATTTTCGGTTTATAATTGGTATTGTATAATTAAAGAATTTTGACAAATACACTTTGGGCATTTATGAATTTTATGAATGGACCTTAACTTTGGAAAATTTAATATAGGTATAATTAATCAAAGTGATGAGAATTGTTATTATAAATTGTACTTTGAAATTATATAATATTTACTATTTTAATTTAATTCAATCTATGATATGTTAAAGATTGTAGTTGTAAAAGTAAAAGTGTGGAAAATAAGTAAGCTAAGAAGCATGTGAGTAAAAGGGAAAACTTAATATTACCAATCTACATACTTAATTATTAGACAAACAAACACACACACACACACACACACAACATATACGTTGCCACAAAAACAAACTTTCCTCATAAAACTCTTATTTTAACCCATTTTAATTACTTGTGTCATAACCGGTGTGTGTGTGTGTGTGTGTTACACACACTTACGTGGGTTATGACACTACACACACACACGCAGGTTATGACACAAGTAATTAAAATGGGTTAAAACAATAATTCTATGAGGCAAAGTCTGTTTTTGTGGCGAAGTATCTGTTATTATTAGGTGTTTGTGGAGTCAAGAAATTTGTAAAATGAACCATAAGGAATATATTTGCTGGACTTACTTATAAACTAGGAAGATATTAAATGTGTATGTGAAGAACTTTGAAACTAAATATTATCCTCTTATCTATAAATAAATAAATATAATTCATTCATATCATTAGAATCAAAATAAATGAATCCTTGGAAAAATAAAATTTATTAAAAAAATGTAAACCATCTAAAAAGATTAAAACTTACATATTTAGCATCAAGCCATGCATTGTGCTTGACTAGATTGGTATATAGAAATGGATTACACTTCAATTGAATACTCATATGATATTTATAGTTTTCCATAAAGTTTGAACATGCATAATTAGCAATTGAAAAGTCAATTTCTCTATGTTGAATTATCGAAAAAATACTTGTTATGTCTTAGAAAAATAAAAACTCCTTGTTATGTTATGGAAGCATCAACAATTTATGTTAAAATTCTTTATTATCTTAAAGATTTACTACACTATGCTGAATGTTAACTTTCCAATTTTAAGAGTTAGAACTACTAATTGGAATTTTAAAAAATGATTTGAGTGTCATTAATGATGTCTAAAATTTTAAAATGTCAGTAAATGACGAATAAATAAGTGAAATGACGAATAAATAAGTGAAATACCCATCAAATTCAACCACTGATTCCACCATGTGTTTTATTATTATTATTTTATGATATAAAGCTTCATTTTGGTGGACTTACAACATCTACCCCATATTGAGTTGGATGATGCAATAATGTTTTCAATCAAAACTAACCAATATGTACATTTATTTTTGGTTTTTACTATAGTTGCCATTGTTATTCTATTTAATGAAGTATTTATTTTTATTTTCAAAGGAAACATGTCAACTCCAAGTTGAGCACAAAAGGAATTACACCTCCTTCATATTGCGCTATATAATACACAACTAAATAGCCCCGATGATTAGCTCAATTGGTTGAGTTATCATTGCCATGCTTCAAGAGTTAGTCTCATTCTTTGTTTGGTAGTTATTTTAGAGGTGACAAAGCATTCTCTAATGTGGAATGTCGCTACTGATAGATTTTGATGGATGAATGAATAGAACCGTTTTCATAGAGTGCTTCTTCTTATGGCAATGAAATTTTATTTAACTAGTACAATTGTTGTTGCATAAGAGAGGAATGAGAAATGTCCGAGCAAGGAAAGGTATTTCAGTGTCTATGTTGATTTGTTTTTGGTTTTTGTTTTTTTAAACCACAGTGATGAATCTTACTAGCAATGTGAATTAATTTAAATATAAAAGCATATGTTTGCTTAACTATTATTTACACAATGAGGTATTTTATACATATTTTTCTCAAGTTTTGCAGTAAAAAAAGAGGGTTTCATCTTGAGAGACTTGATTCCAAGATGGATCTAGGCTAGTTTTTAGTAAATTCTTTATATCAATTTTATATCAATTGTTAAATGAAGTACACCTCCCTCTTCGACATCGAAATATTTTATTATGGTCAACATTTTTTTTAATTGTCTTTATTTTTATACGAAGTTCATATTGATTCTTTCTCTTTATATACATATATGAAGTCAATATTGAAATATATTAGTTAATATGGATATTCAAATATTTTCTTCAAATATTTTTAATAAACATAATAATTATACATCCTCCTCAAACTTAAAAAGTGAAAATATAAGCCTTTTTTTCACTTTTTTATTATTATTTTATTTCTCTAAAGTTGATCTAAAGTTATGTCACTTAAGATGGAGATCAAAATAGTTTATTTATCACTGAAAGTGAGTGAATTTTTTTTAGCACATTTCCTATAATATCAACAATGAATCTAGAGAGCACAATAGTGAGATTATTGATGACTAACCAAATATGTTTATTCATTTTTGTGTTTTATTATAGATGACATTATTAATTATTTTTATTTTAAAATGGATACATGTTAACTTGAGGTTGAGCACAAAAGGAATTACACATCACTCTCATATTGAGCTATAGAGTGAGCCTTTCATATATAATGTATATTGCAATTATTGCCTCTGTGTGTTTTTCAAAGGTTAGGCTGCAATAATGGATTTAGGGTACAAATTGTCTTGTCTTTTCCTCAAGCTATAAAACATATGGTTTTAACCGCATGAATTAAATATGATTCATGCATGCAGATTTTGAAATTAATGTATAGAAAAAATATCATTGAAATTCTAAAGATAGGCCTAAATATTGACCACAATACACATTAGTAGAGAACCCCTCTTCAGCTCATAATGGGGGATATTTTCAAGTTTGATTATTAGATCTTAATAAAAAAAATTGACTAAGTTAAAAAATAATAAAAATAATAAATCAATTCAATTTAATTTGGCATAGTGTTGATCCAAGTGGATTTTGGTGGCCACCTGCATATTGCACTTGTACCCCCACCATTGTCTCTTTCAGTGTTTCATTTTCCTTAATTGTAGCACAATTTACTATTTTTGGCAGTTTTTCGGGTCCTAAAGTTCCGGAGCTATTTTGAGGCACTAAACAACCATTTTTTTGAAAAACCGAGGCAAGAGGTAATTTTTTGTTTGTCGCTTAAAAGTTGCAGTCCTCAGATAGATATTTCTAACGAGGTATTGTGCACATCAAACAGAGATCATATGCCAAAGTTACAACCCCGGGAAGTTGATGTATCAATTTATCCAAACTAGGCCCATATTTTTGGCGCTTAATCTCCTAGGGTTAGGTTTTTGGATGCTTAGGGTTTTCATTTGTTTCTCAATAATAAATAGGCCTTCAAGCTTCATTGTAACATAGTTCAGAGGTATGTAGCTTCCACATGTAGCTTCCACATCTCTTCTCAGAGATAAGCTACCATCGCCCAAGCTAGTTTATTTCCATTATATTTGTAAGCTTATTTAAATATTTGATATTAATGAAATGAAGTGTTATTTATGGTGCACCTGTGTAGTTATGGTTATATATGTAATTTGTTGTGTTCTTGTTTAAGTTTGGATCAGTGGAATCAGAGCGGTCTTCTCTTTCTTGGTTTTTCTTTACATGTCCCCAATGAGGTCAAGATATAAGGAGTTAGGGCTCGAATTCGTCTAACCTTTGCAAGACCAACCTCGCAAACCTCGACGACCTATCATGGTGTAAGAGAAGAAAGACAAGGGGGCAGGAGATATTTTAAAAATCTTGCTTGAAGAAGCCATCGAACGAAAAAGGAATGCGATGATGGACAACTATTCCCAGATCCTTTAGTGACAAACCAAAGACGATGTATCTCCTTCCAGCAACCACTTTGGAAGCACCACACCTTTCAAGGTAAAAGTTAACTTTGACATTCCCATATTTGAAGGTTAGATAGATAAGAATTTCGTAGGTAAATGGTTAAATCTGCTAGAAGTATATTTTTCTATTCATGATTTTTCCATTTGGGAAAATATTACCTTTTCAATTCTCAAAGTCACCCCCCATATCAAGGACTAGTGGGAAACCTACTATGAGAAGAAGGACAAAAGTACGCCCTCACTATTTTCAGCCACACCCACTTGGAATTCGTTATGGGATGCCATCAAGGAGCAATACTAACCTTTCAGAAGCTATGAGGATAAATACATAAAGTGGACCACGTTGCGATAGGGAAGGGACCAAGATGTGCCTGAGTTTATGATCCGAGTAAATTTTTGCTACCCTTCTAACCAAGACCCTTCGCTTCGGGTGATGTGTTAGAATTGCATTTTACCAAAAGAATTAATGAACACACATGCAAATATAATTAAGAGGAAAACATGTCACCAATCATACGACAAAAAAACGCAAGAGGTTTAATAACAGAGTTCTTCTAGTGTGGATTACGTCTTCGGGCCTCGGTGTCTTAATGGTGTTGGCTGCTTCATATAGTGTTTTAATTGGTGATAAATGTACATGGATTCTATTGACTTGCCATCCAAGGAAAAGCCCTCAACATGAGTGGCAAAGTCTCTCCACGAGACTTTTCGTTACAAGGAACTCTCACTCATCACAAACCTCCTATCAGCATGACAACTTCACACATGGGTGACAAAGAGTATCTTTCCATCAAGGCAACAAAGGGATCTCACAACACAAATCATCATCCATGATAAACACATACCACATCAATACACATAAAGATTATGCATCTTACATTAGTAGGAATCAACAACAAAAAATAAACATAAAGATTATGAATCATACATCAAGCAAGAATTGACATGACAGAAAGCATCCTACAACAAAAATCAATGAAGTACATGGCTTCAACACTTCATATACCTCAACTCTGATTTTGGCTAAAGAATAGGTTGCTCAATCGTTGGATCTGAATGCATCATCGCAAACGTGGCGTCGAATGGAAAGAGATCGATTGTCCACATGCTGAAATCTGACATTGTCATCCCCATTTGGAATATGGATGAAAAATCAAGACCTTTGTTGCAAAAAATGACACTTCCATCAAACTCGTGTCATCGAGAGGTGTAAAATCCATATGAAATTTGTCCAATTTGGACACCGAGAAATTTTGACCCCTCTGGAAATTTGCTTCAATCAGAGTTCCACTGCCTCCACATGATGGTTCAGCGTTCCGCACCTGCCTGGAATTAAAATATTATTATTACTTGAAATACATGATCCTCCTCTGACTGGGCGCATATGAAGAATTGGATTTAAATATTAAAAGTTGGGTGAATTTTATAAAGTCGAGTTTGTTGGTGTAATGGTAAGTTTCCGCAATAGTGGGGAGGAGGTCGGGTGGTCAAACCTTGCCCCCTCCAAAACTGGTGCGCAATTTTTTTTTTAAACCCAAATAATAGAAATGTGGGGGGTCAGACCTACATCGGGCAACCCGCCCAACCACCCCGGCTGTCATATTGCATACACGATGTGGGGGGGGGGGTCCACCGTTGGTGTCCCACCCCTTGTTTGTTATGTTGGATGGTTGGGGCGGTGGGGTCGTGGCCACCGACCCCACCAATTTAATATGTTTTTTGTTATATGGTTGGGGTAGGGGCGGGGGTCACGACTCGCCCCTTTTTTTTTATATTTTTTTGTTTTTAATAAACAAACCCCTTTTAAATTAAAATTTTGGTTTTTAGGCCGAAGGAGACATTTTAAATGTCCCAAAATTTTGACCGAAAATCAACCAGAGCTGGCCGGAATCCGGTCACCAGAAAACTTCCAAATTTTTGCCTACTTAACCTGCCACATCATCAAGTCAACCCAAAAACTTTGACTGCCTCTAACTTTCGCATACGAACTCAGTTTGACGAATCGTTTACACCGCTGTGATCAGAACGACGAGATCTTCAACCTGAAACTAAGTTTGTCACGTTTCTACCACTTTGATTTTTGAGCTTTCATAAGCCCTCTTTGTCCTGTGTGTGTCTCTGGAGCCACCTGGATCATTTCTCCCCACTGAGGGGCTTTTGGTCCTCCAAAAGCATCAAAAATAATCTGCAACTGCTATGTACTATGTCTGCATCACAAGTGTCCTGAAAGGTCACCCTTCCTTCTCCTTCACCTTTGTCCTTAGGAGCCATAAGTGATGAACCGACAACTGCATCCCCTGCAAACCTATAGTACAATATCCTGCAAATTACATGCTCAAATTATGACCAACTATGACCCAAACATTTCCATACTTGCCACGAGTTTACATACTCAGTGGTCAAGTTTACATCAAATGGAGATAACACCCCAGCTATCACTACAAGACCAAAAACATCAGTGTCGCATTTCGAAGTGATGGAAAACACATCATCACTTTTACATGAAAGAAATCAATCACATGGTTTACCAAACAAGGTCGAAATATCATGGTTGCTTAACAAACAATGGAAAATACATCATCACTTTTACAATTAAAAATGAAACATATGATTTACAAACATGGCCATGACACACTACCACATCTAGGAAAACCATATTTTACTCAACAAAGTGAACCACAATGAATGTGCTGGATTTTCTTGTTGAACATTTTCACTGACTGGTTTCTACACAGACGCTTTGTCCTTCATATGCTGCTTTGGATGGAGTCTCCAATACATGGCTTTTTGATGGCCACTTCTGTCGCAATAGCTGCACTGAGTCTTCTTCCTCCAGACCTGCCTTAGCTTCTTCTTTCCTTGCAATGGAGAAGGCATTTCACGCCTCATCCTCCTTTGTGCTGCCATTCTCTTCCAGCACTCAGCAATGACATGGTTATGTAAACCACAAAAGTGACAAGTTTTCTTATGCCATGATTTACGTTCATGATTAGCAACATGCTTATAAAAATGAACTTGCAAATATCGAGACTTATTATACCTTTCCTGGTGATCTATGGTGTGATCATCGTGATGAGAGCTTGTCTCCGCTCTTCTATTGCGACATGCACTTCCATGGGATGATGGTGAAGTGTTCCCATCACTCTCTCTCCTCAACGACTTCCACAATGTTGTGGAGGCTTCTAACACCTTCGAACATTCTCCTTCAGTGTATCCCAAACCTGCATCACGAGGTGTCTACACAACCTCCAATGGCTGAGTTATGTCTTGGCCATGAATACCAAGTCCTCCTCCTTTGTACCTTGTCCTGTTAAGGAGTCTCATGCCGGTTCCTTTAATGGGTATCTCCACACTTCCAACAGAAATGATATCATGTGAAGCAACTGAAGAGAAATCAACATTGTTTACCTCAGTTGTCGATTTTGAAACACGTGAAGAGGGCTTCTCTAAGCCTTCGTTACACTTCACTTCCTCCAAGGCATCTATCGCAACTTGTAGCTGAAACTGTAATCACTACTTATCCTCATTCTCTTCCTGTAGGAGTGCCTTCAATGCCTCGTGATCTGCTTGACGAATTTCATCGTTGCGCTTCAATTCTTCCAATGCCTCTGTTGTGGCTTGCAACTAAAGCTGCAATCGATGTTTGTCCTCCTTCTCCTATTGTAGAAGTGTTTTCAACTTAACGTTATCTGCTGCTTATTTTTCATAAGCTTCATACAACATGTCCGCTTTCTCGAACGCCCTGAGCATGGTCTCGTACATGTCTTTGACATCCTCCATTGTTGCAAGTTCAATGGTTCACGCTTGCAGTCCACATCAGCAAGAAGACCACTCTGATACCACTTGATCCAGGTAAATTTTTGCTACCCTTTCAACCAAGACCCTTTTCTTCGACTGATGTGTTAGAATTTTATTTTACCAAAAGCATTAATGAACACACATGCAGATATAATTAAGAGGAAAACATGACAAAAACATACGACAAAAAAACACAAGAGGTTTAATAACAGAGTTCGTTCAGTGTGGACTACATCTCCGGGCCTTGGTGTCTCGATGGTGTTGGCTGCTACATTCAGTGTTGTAACTGGTGATAAATGTACATGGATACTGTTGAATTGTCATCCAAGGAAAATCCCTCAACATGAGTGGAAAAGTCTCTCCACGTGACGTTCTGTTACAAGGAACTCTCACTCATCACAAACCTCCTATTAGCATGACAACTTCACACATGGTGAAAAAGAGTATCCCGCCATCAAGGCAACAAAGGGATCTCACAACATAAATCATCATCCATGATAAATACATACAACATCAATACACATGAAGGTTTCGCATCTCACATTAACAGGAATCAACAACATCAAATAAACATAAAGATTATGCATCATACATCAAGCAGGAATCGACATGACATAAAGCATCCTAGAACAATAATCAATGAAGTACATGGAATCTACACTTCATATACCTAAACTCTGATGTTGGCTGAAGAATAGGCTACCCAATTGTTGGATCTGAATGCACCATCGCAAATGTGGCGTCGAATGGCAAGAAATCGACTTTCCACATGTTGAAATCTGACACCGTCATCCCCATCTGGAATATGGAAGAAAAATCGAGACCTCTGTTGCAGATTCTGATACTTCCATCAGACTCGTGTCTCCTAGAGGTGTATTAAATTATTATTATTACTCAAAATTCGTGCTCCTCTTCTGCCTGGGTGCATCTGAAGAACTGGGTTTAAATATTAAAATTTGGGCAAATTTTACAAAGTCGAGTTTGTTGGCGTAATGGTAAGTTTCCGCAATAGTGGGGAGGAGGTCCAGTGGTCAAACCCCACCCCCTCCAAAACTGGTGTGCAATCATTTTTTTAAAACCAAATAATAGAAATGTGGGGGGTCAGACGCCCACCCAACTACCCTAGCTGTCATATTGCATACACAGTGTGTGGGGGTGGGTCCACTGTCAGTGGCCTACCCCTTGTTTGTTATATGGTGTATGTTGGATGGTTGGGGCGGTGGGGTGATGGCCGTCAACCCCACCAATTAATATGTTTTTTGTTATATGGTTGGGGTAGGGGCGGGCGTCACGACCTGCCCCTTTTTTTTATATTTTTGTTTTTGTTTTTAATAAACAAACCCCTTTAAATTAAAATTCGGTTTTTAGGCCAAAGTATACATTTTAAATGTCCCACAATTTCGCTTAGAAATCAGCCGGAGCTGGCCGAAATCCGGTCACCGGGAAACTTCCAAATTGTTTCCTCCTTAACCTGCCACATCATCAAGTCAACCCAAAATTTTTTACTACCTCTAACTTTCGCATACGAACTCAGTTTGACGAACCATTGGCACCGCTACAATTAGCACAACAAGATCTTCAACCTGAAACTAAGTTTGTCACGTTTTTTCCACTTTGATTTTTGAGCTTTCATAAACCCTCCTTGTCCTATGGGTGTCTCTGGGGCCACCTGGATCAGGTTACCAATTTTTTTCATACCCTTCGCATGAAGTTGGGTATCAAGGATTCTGAGGGGAATTTGGTACTCAATTACTGCGACTATATACATACGTACATCCAAGCTGAGACAGAGTTCCTAGACATCTCCTCGCTCAACATGGCGTACCAATACACTATCAATATTGTGCAAAAGTATAAATAGATAAAACGAGATTTCAGATATGCAAATATGAAGCAAGGGAAAGGCGCCCCCAAACCGAAGAGTGATGGAGAAAGCCAAGGCAAGGTGACCCAGGATAACCTGTCGAAGCCGTAAGCAAAGAATAACACCGCGAAGATGAAGAATGACACGAGAAAATGGTGTCAGTTCCATAAGAGCTCCACTCACAACACAAGTGAGTGTCGGGCCAAGCAATCTCTGGTGGTCGAGCTAAAGGTTTCCGAATCAGACACATGTTCTGACTCTGAGTTAGAACCTGAAAAGAAGAATGAAAAAGGGAAGAAAATCATTGACGCAGATCCCGGTGCCACTGTGGCCACCACCAAGATCCGAAAGATTTACCCTGAATATCCAAAGGAGGGGGAACACCTCTTCCACTTACAAATGTGGGTGAAGGGTTCTTTGTTGCAGTTCATTGTTGACAACAGGAGCCAAAATAACCTCATTTCATCATAGGTCGTGAAGCGGCTGGGCCTACCGACTACAATACATCCACAATCGTACACCATTAGGTGGCTTCGCCAAGGACGAGAGATCTCTGCATCATCCAACAGTGACGCCTTTCCCTACACAATCAAGCCCTTCACAGATGAGGTACTGTGTGATGTTTCTCCTCTTGAATTTTGTGATGTATTATTAGGACAACCATACTTGTGGAAACGACATGTTTTATATGAGTCTAGACCTCACTCTGTTATTATTTCTTTGGGTAATAAGTTATATAGGATACCAGAGGTAGCCCTGCTTACCACCATCTCTTTGATATATACTAAGCATTGCAGCAAGATCATCTCCCAGATTGGGAATTTTTTTTCCTTTCTGATCCGCTCTCAAAGTAAGGGGAATATTGTAGCCACGTCCATGGCCCCTGGGAAGGGTTCCTCCACACAACAGAAGAAGGTGGATACAGTCATGGAAGAATACAGGGACATCTTCTCCTCACCCACAAGGGTGCCCTTGCACTATCAGGTCAAGAATTCGATCAATCTGACTCCCAGAGCACCTCTACCCAACGGGCTGATATATCATTGATCCATTATGGAAAATGAAGAGATCAAGTGGAAAATCCAGGATTTGTTGCAAAAATTGCACATTCGACCAAGTTTCTCACCTTGTGGGAGCCTGATTGTACTTGTACAGAAGAAGGATGGGACCTGGAGGCTATTGATTATTGGTCACTAATCAAAATCACTGTTAGGAATAGGTATCCAATCCCACATATTGATGACCTTCTAAACTAACTCAAGGGGGCCAAGTATTCCAGCAAGATCAATCTGAAGTCTGGTTATCACCAAGTTCCAATAGAGCCCACGGATGTATGGAATACCACCTTAAAATCCAAGGAAGGCCTTTTTGAATGGTTGGTTATGCCCTTCGGGTTGAAAAATACCTCTGCTACTTTTATGATGCTAATGCATGACATCTTGCGTCCCTTCACCAACTCATTCATGGTTTTTTATCTTGATGATATCCTCATCTTCAACAAGAGTTGGGAAGAACACTTGCAACACATTTGGAAAGTCCTTCAAACCCTTCGTCAACATAAACTGTGTGCCAACTTGGAGAAATGCACCTTTGGCATGAGCCAGGTCCAATATCTGGGTTACATCATGGATGTGCATGGCATGCATGTGGATCCAACTAAGATCCAAATCATTCGGGATTAGCGAGCCCCGACCACTTTAACAGAGCCTCACATCTTTTTGGGCCTTGCAAATTTTTATCAAAGGTTCATGTTGGGATTCTCCCATATCACTTGGATTTTGAGTTATATTACTGAGGGTAGGGCGAAATAAAAGTTTTCCTGGTCTGAGTCCCAATAGAAGGAGTTCTTTGAGTTGTAGCACCACCTTTTCTATACAGTGGTACTCACACTGCTAGACTTGCAACAACCATATGCTATTGGTGAAATCCTCACCCAACATGCACATCCAATGACTTATCATAGTGAGACACTTTCTGATACAATTCATAAGTATCCCACCTATGATAACTCTCACGACAACCTAGAAATTATTTTTAAATCACTTTGTACTAGAGCTACCAAAAATAATGAGATTATGTTAATGCCCATTGATGACCAAAGTAGGTCAATATGAATCGAAAATATGCAAGTAATAATAAGCCTCGAGGTCATCGTCTCCCTTCTAAGGAAAAAAAACTTAAAAGGTCATTGCATCACTTCCAAGGAAAAAAATGCCATCGTCTCCTTAAAAGAAGAAAAGGAAATGGTAGTAACAAAGAAAAGTGGGGTTAACCCAAGAGTGGGTAAGCACTCAACAATGGAATAAAGTACATCCCTAAAGAGAAATGAAAAATGATGCCACAACAAAAATAATAAGTCAATCAAACCACAAGAGGAAATATGAAGAGAAAATTGTGTTCAGTCAGTCTTAACCTATGGTGTAGGATGTATGCTGATCAATCACTGCCAAGCCATCAATACAAAGCCTAATGTATTTTCTAGAGCGTGGCTTGGAATGAGGACTTGGCTAGGATAAGGGATCTAGCCATGAGTACTTCTACACATAAGTTCTCTTAACATGAAATGAGATTGACAACAACATGATATGATTAGTAATACTATGTTTATTTGTCCAAGAATCCAATGGGAATCCCCCCTTTTCGAGTAATATAATGTGTTATTGACCTATATCATAACATTACTATGTGAAACATGGGACTATGCTAATGAATTTCCGTTATTGTTGCAGTCCAATTGAATACACAATATTGCATTAACCTTTGATTTATTTGAACAACACAACATTAGTAAATTAAATAAATAAAATCCATATCAGAACCCAATACTAATGCATAATAACAATAGATATTGTTTAGCTAGACAAAAAGATCTCGCTAACAACAACCTTAATAGGAAATGCCTCATGCAGCTACTCAAACAACTTACATTGCTTCAATGTGAATTTATATCTTCAGGAAAAATATTCTTCTTAAATTTATTAGGAATAAAATACCCAACTGCAAATATTTCTAGTGCGAAGATTATTCCTACATCTATAAAGTGATACAATGTACACGCATACCTTTTAATGATTAATGGGAAAAATATGAGCACCCAAGGAGGAGAGGAAGTTAAAGTGGTTGCTATACATGAAATTCGATTCAATAAGAGGATGTTCATGAAATTTGCTGGATATTTTTGGCACTTTCAAGCATCCCCAAAGACTCTATGTTTCCCCATGTTGTAGCTATCTCTCGAGTTCGAGAAGCCAGACTCGCTAAACCAGTAATGGGAAATCAAGTTCAAACTTTACATTTTTGGAACTTTCAAGTGTCCCTAAAGACTCTATGTTTCCCCATGCTATAGCCATATCTCGAGTTCGGGAAGCTAGAGTCTAGAATTGTTAAACCAATAATGGGAAATCGAGGTCAAACTATAGCTTTTTTGCACTTTCAAGCATCCCCAAAGACTCTAGGTTTCCCCTGTTATAGCTGTCTCTTGAGTTCGAGAAGACAGACTCGCTAAACCAATAATTGGAAATGGAGTTCAAATTGTAAATGGGAAATCAAGTTCAAACTGTAAATGGAAAATCAAGTTCAAACCATAAATACAGGCGAAAATGCAAGCAAACCACTAAAAGCTAGGGTAAATTCAACCACGACCTCGATCTCCAACAATGGTAGAGCATGAAATAGCCCTTAACCAGTGCCATTCCTAGAAATCAGGGGCGAATGGAAGAAAATCCCACGTGAAACAAGGCGAACCGGGCTTGGAAAGAAATTTGTATAGGCGAAAACACATTTTATTAGGATATTTTTCATAATATTGGTCACAAAAATTTAATATTTATTTATTTTTTAGATAATTTTTGGGCTGACTATAGAAAAAGAGCGTAATATAAAAAATTCGCCCCTTTAAAATATAAAACCCCTTAAATTTCGCCCATGGGCTAAAAATCGCCTCTAAAATTTTCTATGCTCAAGGATCATAATAAATTATTATGCATATGGGTTTGAAGGTCCTTGGAGATCGGTGACCACTACATCAATGAAATATTTGTACCAGGAATATCTACCCAAAAAAATCATATCCTATCGGCTCAACCTCAGAGCCTTACCTCGAGAGTGTTTAGAGAATTGAACCGGTGACCTTTCAATAACATAGGTGCTTTAATGATGGGTACTTGACCAACTGAGCTAACCCTTGGGGCTTACCTGACGAGGTCACTTCCTGCCGACTCAACAACAAAGCCTAAACTCAAGAGTGTCGAGAGAATTGAACTCGTGACCTCTCAATAGCAAAAGTGCTTTAACGACAAGAATTCGATGAATTGAGCTAAACCTTGAGGCTTAACAAGAACTTAGATGTTATTGAAGAATAAACATGTTTTTTCATCAAAGTGTTTGATCAATTCTTTATAAAATATATTAATTAAAATTTAATCTCATTACATTTAATTTAAAATTGCATTATTATACATATTGTTTTTTATTTTGGTAAAAAAAATTCACCTTCAATTAGTTTTGATTTTTTTAAACAAATTCTATGAATTTTATTAAAGTTTTGAAAAAAATAAATATTAAATTGAATATTTTGAAAACTAAAAAATGTTTTTTATTTTATTTTTTAAATGTAAATTGTTTTTTCTAATTGGTTGATGACTAATTTTATGAGGTTTTAAATTGAATTGTGAGATATATGTAGAAATTTATTAATACTGATAGTATTACCGGGCTCTCCTGATCTAACAAATTAATCTTATGTTAAATACATAATCCTTCCACTTAATTCTTTGCATAAATTAAATTGCCAATTGCAAAACACATATGAAGCAAATCAATCACACATAAACACAATTGTTTAACGGGAAAGCTTAAAGATAAAAACCCCAACTATCATATATTATGTATATCAATGGATCATGTAATAATCTCATACAAAGATTGGTACATCAAGCTCTCAGTACAATCAACAATCATTACACACTGTGATGCAGAAATTTTCATATCTATGCACCAATTTCTTGCCTCCTAACAACCTACCTCCACTGCGCAATCCTTGCTGAAGAAGACCCCTGAATGAATTCAAATTGGCCTTCCCTTGACTGCGCAATCCTCATTGGCATCTCCAATGTGTGTCAGATGCATTGAATGCATCACTATAGTTAGAAAAGATAGTCCATCGTACCCTTTCACCTATCTCTCCACTGGGTCTCCACTGGAACTGACATGCAAGTAGTTAACTGTTGTATTTGTTCAGTTGCAAGTGATTCTCTAGTTATGAATTAATTAAATAATTAATTCACTAAACTCTCACTTGTGTATCTTCAGTTAGAACTAGATACAACTAGCACAACTGAGTTAAACTGAATAACAACTCCCGTAGCTACTCTTCCAACTCTGTCACAACTTTTCCACTTCAGTTCTAACTGAGTCCTCCATGCATGAGTCACCAACCACCCTAGGAATTGTGTAATTCCTTCAGCCCACTGTTTTTCCAAATCTGTTCACTGAAATAAAGTGCTCCAAGAGAATAAGTTGATATTTATTGTCAGATTATTATTAAGGGCTAATAATAATCGACATGCATCTATTTTTAAATTGACGATCTATATATAGACTTCACCCAATCTTCTAAAAATAGAATCTCATCTATTTTTCATATTTTACCAACCATCTACAAATAGCATCCTGCAACTTATAGAATATGCTCACCATGTCTAAAAATAGACATACACCTAAAAATAGCCCGTGGGCCCCACTTAGTGAAGGTGCTTAATTTTCACTAAGCTCATCATCTTGTTGAATCTCAACACTCCCTCTCAACAAGATAGGGATTATCCTTCACCCTAATCCTGCCTCTATGGTATTTGAATTTGCTCCTGTTGAGCGCCTTCGTCAGAATATCTGAATCTTGATCTTCCATAGGAATGTACTAAAGAAACATGATCTTTCGTTGCACACAATCTCTGATATGATACCGGATATAAATATGCTTAGATCTATCATGAAACATAGGATTAATCGAGAGTTTAATGCAACTCTGATTATCACAATGTATCACTGTAGGATCTAAATGAGAACTAAACAAACCGACCAGGATCTTCCTCATCCAGATAGCCTCACATGCCGCTTGACTTGCTGCCATGTATTCTACTTCTGCTGAAATGAGTGCCACAGATCTTTGTTTCCTGTTGTAGCAAGAAAACGCTGTAGATCCAATACTAAAAACCCCTCCTGATGTGCTCTTTCTTTCCGTTGGGCTACCTGCACAATCTGCATCCGTGAAGCCATGCAACTTCACCTCATCCGTCTGTCTGTACCATAAGCTATACTCAGATGTGCCTCTGAGATATCTCAAGACATGCTTGCCTGCCTTCTAAAAGAGCTTGGTAGGCTTAACCATCGCTGGACTAAGATGGTTCACCGCATAGCATATGTCCGGTCTTGTATAAACTAAATACATGAGGGAACCCACCAACTGTCGAGAAACAGTGGCATCCACTACCTCTGCCGATGTAGCATCCTCTTTCCTCCAATTTCCTGGAAGAGGAGTATCTATGGGCTTGCAGTCCTCCATGTGAAACTTACCAAGTATCTCCTGAGCATACTTGCCTTGAGACACAAACAGTTCACCTTTTCGCTGCCATATTTCCAATCCAAGGAAATAATGAAGGAGGCCCAAATCCTTCATCTCAAACTCCTTTACAAGATCTGCCTTGCATGAGTGTATCAACTTCTCATCACCTGTTAGTATTAAATCATCAACATAAAGAACAATGATTAAAAGCTTACCCTCCACCACAATTTGGTACATGTTTGCATCCGACTCACTCTTGGTGAAGCCAAGTCCAATGAAATAGTTGACGATCCATGTGTACCAAGCACGAGGTACTTGCTTCAGCCCATACAACGCTCTTTTGAGTCTGCACACATGCGACTCACTGCTAAAGATATCAAATCCTTCAGGCTGCTCAATGTACACTTCTTCCTCAATGATCCCATTAAGGAACGCAGTCTTCACATCCATCTAATGAATGTGCCAACCCGTCTGCACTGAGAGAGAAAAGATGGTCCTTATGGAAGAATATCATGCGGCATGTGCAAAGGTTTCTTCATAATCAATCCCCTCAATCTGTGAGAAGCCCCGGGAAACAAATATTTCCTTATACTTCTCGACACTCCCATTAGAAGCTTGCTTTACCTTGTAGATCCATCTTGTACCTACCACTGATTTACCAACCAACCTTGGAACAATCTCCCAGGCATTATTTCTGACAATGGAGTCATACTCCTCCACCATGGCATCTACCCATGTGGGCGCCTGCGCTACTTCTTCAAAAGAGGATGGCTCTGTCACGATACACTTGCTCATAAGAGCCATGTATCCAGTGAATCGGTCAGGTGACTATCTCTGTCTGCGCTGTGAGGTAGGGGCTCCTACATTTTCTTTCGCATCAAACTTCAGTCTCTCAGATTATGTGGTACGCTTTATGCCTATTCTGATGTTTGGTTCTGCATGAGTGGACTCCTCCACTCCATGAATCTCCTCCTATGGTTGATCCACATCTAGAGGCTCATCTTTGGGAACAAGAAATTCCTCCTCTGCATGCAAGTGTAGCTCCCTCTCAGGCGACAACTTCATGGCTTTCACCTCATTGAATTTTATATCCCATCGCACCACAATCATCCGACTGTTTGGAAAATACACACACTAATTATGGGGTGTTTCTGTGTACCCCACAAATATCCCAACTTCTGCAGTTGGCTCCAGCTTCTTCCTGGCATCCTTTGTCACATGAATGTAAACAGATGAGCCAAAAATCTTCAAATGAGAAATATCAAGCTTCTTACCAGTAAAAAATTCTTCAGGTGTACTCATGCCAAGTACTCTATGAGGACAATGGTTTTTCACATAAAATGTAGTGTCGCATGCTTCTCCCCACAAGTGCATCGGTAGGCCCTGGTCATGCAATATCGCTCATGCAACACCCACAATCGTTATGTTCTCCCTCTCCGCAACCCCATTCTACTGTGGGTTATGAGGCACTATGATTTTTCTTTGAATTCCTTCTTTTCTATAGAAGTCTTTGAATTCACCCGAGATGTATTCACCACCATTATCGCTCCGTAGAGCTTTCACTTGCTTCCTCGACTCCTCCTCCACCAATTCTTTGAACTCACAAAAATTTGAGAACGTTTCACTCTTCTTCTGCATGAAGAAGATCCAACATCTACGAGAATAGTTATCAACAAATATAACATAATACATGTGTTTTGATGTTGAAGCAACCGAGAAATGTCCACACACGTCTGTGTGAATTCTCTCCAGGATCACCGAAGCACGGTTCTCCTTCTCATGAAAGGTGGTCTTCACAAACTTACCCATAGTACATCCCTTGCATTGATCTGACTGCACAAGAGTACCCTTGGGAAGTCCAGTAGAAATGTGCTGCAAAATCTTCAAGGCACTATGGTGAAGATGGCCCAATCTCCTATGCCATAATTCGCCCTCATCCCGGCTCACCACTTCTTCTGCTTTGCCCATCATTACAGCGCAGCCATCTACCTCCATCTTGTAGATATTCTTAACTCAAGTCCATATCATCTTGGTTTGACCCATTTTTTGATGTTGCAGGCAGGCTTTTCCCTTGCTAAAAACAACGTCATAACCTTTGTCCTCCAACATTGCGACCAAGACCAAGTTCTTCTTCAGACCTGGAACATGCATAACATATTTCAATAGAAATGGTTTACCTGACTCCCTCTCAAAGGTAATGGTTCCAATGCCGGTCGCATTGTATCTACCATTTTCGCCCATCTCTATATGCATTTGGAGATATTTCTCCTCCGAGTCACTAAACAACTCCTTGTCTCCCGTCATATGGAAGGAAGCACCACTATCAAGATACCACACCGATCCAATTGCGCTTGAAACCAAGCATGCGATCAAAGAGAAATTAAGTTCAAATTGCAAGGCTAAGGCCTCACTCGCTGCAGCTCCAGCAGCCTTCTTGTTCTTCTTTTTTTGTGGGAAGTTAGTGGCGAGATGCCCATGTTCGTGATAGTGAAAACACTTCACCTTGGACAAATCCAACTTCTTGCCTTTAGCCCCAGATTTTGGATGGGATTTCTTCCCCTTCCCTTTCCATTCTTTGGCAACCAAAGTGCAATTCTCTTCATCATCATTCTTTGATGAAGAGCCATCGCTGGTATTCTGCCTTATCTCCTCCTGCACAAGATCCGACCAAAGTCGCTCCTAATCTGACATTTTCTCCCGTCCATTGACAGAGTCTTCGTAACTATGCCAACTCTTCGGAAGCCCAAGGAGATCCAAGCTCACCAATTCATCATCCGCAACCGTGATTCCCACACTCCCCAACTCATCCCTACATTGGAAAAACTTCCTGAGATATTTTGGAATACTGTGGCCCTTCTCCATTTTGATTTTTCTAAGCTTATCTTTCAGCGCCAACTTCCTATGGTCACTGTTGCTTTGGAAAATATCTATCAAAGCCTTCCAAATTGCAAATGGAGTGGCTTTCCCGTGAAGGCTTGACACACTATGGTCTTTAACACCTTCCCATAGAATTATTCTTGTCTTCGCTACCTTCTTTTGCCATGCGTCAAGTAATGCATCATCGCTAGAAGCAGGCTTAGGAACATCACTATCAATGAACTCCTTCAGTCCATTATCTTCAAGCACCACCTCCATCCTGTCCTTCCAGGCTATGTAGTTTGAGCTACCCTCAAGGGTATACTCCAACCGCAACCCATTGAAATAAATTTCAATGAATACTCAACTATCGCACCAAGAAAATTCTGCATCAAATTTGAATTGTCCACCAGCACAAAACTCAGCACCACTGCAAGTTTGCAATCTCCAATGATTAACACTGCTTTGATACCATGTATAATTTTATTAATACTGATAGTATTATCGGACTCTCCTGATCTAACAAATTAATATTACGTTAAATAGAGAATCCTTCCACTTAATTCTTTGCGGAAATTAAATCACCAATTGAAAAACACATATGAAGCAAATCAATCGCACAGAAACACAGTTGTTTAACGGGAAAACTTAAAGCTAAAAACCTCAACTATCATATATTATGTATATCAATGAATCATGTAATAATATCATACAAATCTTAGTACATCAAGCTCTCAGTTCAATCAACAATCATTACACACTGTCATGCAGAAATTTGCATATCTATGCACCAATTTCTTGCCTCCTGACAGCCTGCCTCCACTACGCAATCCCTGCTGAAGAAGACCCCTGAATGAATTTGAATTGGCCTTGCCTTGACTGCGCAATCCTCATTGGCATCTCCAATGTGTGTCAAATGCATTGAATGCATCACTATAGTCACAATAGATAGTCCATCTCACCCTTTCACCTATCTCTCCACTGGGTCTCCACTGGAACTGACATGCAAGTAGTTAACTGTTGTATTTGTTCAGTTGCAAGTGATTCTCTAGTTATGAATTCATTAAATAATTAATTCACTAAACTCTCACTAGTGTATCTTCAATTAGAACTAGATACAATTAGCATAACTGAGTTTAACTCACTTAACTAAGTTAAACTGAATAACAACTCCTCTAACTACTCTTCCAACTCTGTCACAACTTTTCCACTTCAGTTCTAAGTAAGTCCTCCATGCATGAGTCACCAACCACCCTAGGAATTGCGTAATTCCTTTAGCCCATTGATTTGCCAAATCTGTTCACTAAAATAAAGTGTTCCAATAGAGTAAGTTGATATTTATTGTCAGATTATTATTAAGGGCTAATAATAATCGACATGCATCTATTTTTAGATTGACGATCAATAAATAGACTTCGCCCAATCTGCTAAAAATAGAATCTCATCTATTTTTCACATTTGACCAACCATCTACAAATAGCATCTTGCAACTTATATAATATGCTCACCATGTCTAAAAATAGACATACACCTAAAAATAGCCTGCGGGCCCCACTTAGTGAAGGTGCTTTAATTTCACTAAGCTCATCATCTTGTTGAAAAAAAGTTTCTATAGTGTGATAATAATGATTGTTATTGCACTATTTGCACAAAAAAATGCCAAGTGGATAGCTTCCCACCATAATTTAAGAAAGTAGTTGCATAAAAATTGGATAAAAACAAGAGTGTAATATGAAATTTATTATGCTCTTATTATGGTAAACTTTTGTATTAGTTTTTAATATTATATTAATTTAAAATGATATTAAAGTTATATATATATATATATATATTAAAATTATTAATTACATTTTGCATAAAATGTAGGGACTAAACAACAACACCGCATATTACACTTGTTATCAATTATTCTTATATTAAAATTAAATAATAGATTAATTAAAATGAAAAAAGAAAAAATTATTGAATTTTATGCTTCCAAGTGAAGAAAAGATAAGTAGTTTGTGGATCCATTCATAAATTAATGGATTAAACAATTTTCTCCATGTTGAGGATCTCCTCTCTCATCGCATATGTCAAATGTTTAATTTGATTAAAACATTTAAATTTAATTTATAAATTTAATAATGATTGTTGCATTTAGAATCATATTCTACAACTTACTATGTGGGCAATGTGTGATTTCGTCTATGCTCAATTGGAGTTGATATTTTGTTCCTTATATATATATATATATATATATATATATATATATATATATATATATATATTCTAAATATAAAAATAACGTCAGATACAATAAAAAACAAAAATGAATATGCATGTTTAGTTAATTTTTATTAAAAACATTTTTATTCATAAATAAAATATTTTAATGTCCACATGACATAATATAATTTTATATCAACTTTAAAAATATATAAAGTTATTAGAAATAAAAAAGTGAGAGTAAGATGATTAAACCTTATATTTTTAAAAAATATTTTTAAGGTAAGGTTTAAATAAACTATTTGAAAATCTATGTCAACTCATTTATGTCAATATCAACTTCATATAGGAAAAAAATGTTAAAAAAATATTTTAATGTTGTATATAATGAAATATTCAATGTGCAAAGAATAAAAATAATTGAAAGTTAAAAAATAAAATAAAAAATATCAAAGTACTTCCTTATAAGAATAATGAAAGGAAAACATGTAATTCATTTAATTCTTAATATTAAATTAATATGTGACATTTAAAAATATTTATAATAATAAAAAATTTCAATGTAGGTCATCCATAAAATATTTTAATATTATGTGTAATGAAATAATATTAATGTATACTTAAAAATATATTAATAACAAAAAAAATATTTTAATGTGGACATTGTAGGCCATGGATAAAATGTCTCAATGCACATGTTAAGTAAAGTATTTTAATGTTAACTATGTATATATTATATATTGTTTACAAATTTATGTATATATCATATAAGAGCAATTGGAAAAAATAAATTGTTATGATTAAAATGTTTGAAGTAGTCTCACTTTTTTATATTTTGGAAAATTTTTAAATATATATATATTTTTTTCAATTTTCCGTGAAATCCAACAATTTGTTTTTGGGCATCACACACACACACAAAAAGAGAGAACAATTTCATTGGAATCTATAAGGGATGAGATGCAATTTTTTTCAAATTTTGCTATCTAAAAGAGCTTTGTACTTGAAGAGGCTTGATCCCTCTTACCGCATGTTAAATCGGTGTTTAAGATGGATCCATATTGGTAATTAATAAGTTAATGCTCAATTTAACTTTTCTATGTTTTAATTACTTTTACTTGAAATTTGGTAATAAAACCTTTGGTAAAATAGTGATTTTTTGTTATTTAAAATGCAAATTTTTAATGCCTAAATGGATTCAACACTCTAAAAAGCCCTAGAATATTTAAATTATGTAAATTTCAAAACTCAAACTTATAATTGCAACAATTTTCTACCAAATTTCTAACAAAATTTATTGAAAATATACCTTAAGAAAATTATGCTATTCCACCTCACATTTGATTTCAATTGGAATATTTTTTGCTAATATTTCACATAATGTTTGGTTTCAATTAGAAGTTATTTTAGCTTTATGATTTGGTTTTCCACAAATAGAAATAGGCGAATGGAGTCAATTTGAAAAGAAGAAATGATTTTCCACTAAATGCAAATGATTTATGGTAAGAAAGAGATGAAATGTAAATGATTTAAGGTAAAGAAACTCCAACGAATAAGTTGATTAGGGAATTGCAAAAGTAACCATACAAAAGCTTTGTAAATGAGTGTCCGAAGAACCTCCAAGCCATAGCTTTCGAGAATTCCTCTAAAGGGGTAAAATGGGACATCCTTTGAGTAAAAGGAAATGCCAAATAAAATGCAATGAAAATTGATAATTGATATTATATACAATATTTTTATTTATGGAATGATGTGTATAACATGTACTTATTTATACCATGACTATAATGATATATTTTTAACACAAATAAAAGTAGATTCAATGCCTCTAGGCACTTATTGCAATATTTATGAATTTTCATGGAATGCTTAATGCTTGCCTGTTAGACACCACTTCCATGATTTATTCTTTTGCACAGTTCTACATGTCTAATACCTTACAACCTATCTAAATTAGCATACAAGTTCAATTTAATTAGACTATAAAGGTCTTTAGGTTTTTTGGTTTTGAGGCATGTTAAAGATGTGCTACTCCCTTGCAACCTCTTTCAAGAAGCATAAAACTCTAATTTGATATAGAGGTTGTTGGGTTTCTAGGTTTTGAAGTATTTGAAAGATTCACCAACTTTGTTAATGGTAAAGATCATACAAGTGTATATGATAAGATGTTCAATAATCTCTTTGGCAAATCTTGATATATATATATATATATATATATGTTATTATTGCTTTTGAATTACTCATGTATATCGGTTTAATAGGACGTGAAATATGTTCAGATTTGATTGGAAAAAACATTATAACATCATATTTAGAGTAGCCATTGGAACTTATTTACCTAGCATAATTCTTTTATATTAATTTTTTCCTTGTGAAAACTTTAATCTCAAAATTCTAGAAATTGACATGGCAATATGGTAATTTTATTATTATGGTCATTCCATTTTCAATTATATTTCTTATAACTAAAATCTAATTAAAAAATTGAGTACTAATGGCTTCAAATTATTCAACCAATATGAATCTAATCTTCTAAATTATTATGGAACTTAACCATTTAAATTTTCTGACAGATCCAAAACCACCTCAATTTAAAATTAAGCAAACTCGGAAAAGAAATACATGAAATTCGATCATTAAAAATTCAAGTTGCCCGTTGATGATCTGGTTGGATACAATTGCCATTTCCCCGGTAAAAAAGGCTATATTTACTATTAATTTAGCCTAATCTGTATTAAGAACAGAGCAGACATAAAGGACAGACGGTGGGAGGCTGTTGAAGAAAAGTTGTTATTGGAACATTCTCAGTGCGTGGCAGAAGATTCTGCCATGGTGGCCGTGAAGTTCGATTCATGCAAGTGCTACCTAAACGAACATTAAGCATCCACTTGTACGAATGAACAAGTTTCATTTTCACCATGTTTGAAGTTTGAACACACGTACCGATCGTGGAGGTATATGAATTGTATATATACCATACATGAAAAGATGTGGAAATGCACAATCATAGAACCAGGAATTGATTTCGCTACAGATATGAGCTCGAACTTGGTGCCAATCGAAGAAAGGGAAAGCATAAGGGCGGTGGAGGTAGGTGAGGAAATATTTGTGAGAGACAACGGTTTGGTTGCAGTGTCTTTTTCTGTGTAGAAGAGAAGTAGAAAACTAGAGCAAGAAAAGGAGTAGTTTTTAAGTGTGATTTTTTAGAGTTTTTGACAGTTTTTTGGTCAGAAATTGGTGGAAAATTTTTGTGACCAAATTTTAATTTGTGTTGTTTGAATCAATTTTTTAATTGCATATATCGATTTATTACTCTCAAAAATCCCTAGAACATTTCGTAAATAATTTATCTATCAAACTTTTGATTTCAATAAATCCATATCAGATTCTAAACAAATTAGATAAAAAAAAAACTTGAAAATCACACTTTTAGCAAAAAAAATTCAGCCCCCTGATTCTACCAAAAACATTGACACGTGGCAGCACGGTATGATTCTCAACCTAGTGTCGGATCATAATGGTCTTAAAATTTTTCTTGATAACAAAGGTGATGTTTATGAATACAATTTGTCTGAAATGGAAGCGTTGAAAAGGTCATTTCATCCTAAACCAGATTGTCTCCTCTGTAAGCTGAATAAATAAAGATTCTTAATGCGAAATAAATACTTTAAAAGAATCGAAAAATAAAAACTTTAATGCCCAATAAATCATACCTCCAGCCATTGATGCTACTCACAATGTATTTTGTATGCAAAGCTTCCGGGCTACTTCACTATATAGAAAATCTGCTGGAGAAAGATGCCTTATGCCCTGCACGCCAATACAGAAAATCATAAAATCTGAAGGGACTTCCAAGCTCTGCTCACTCTAACTTGATGGTGTAAAATTGAAGGAGATTGAGTTAGTGAGCTTGGGGACCATACAGAGATATTTATAGCCAAGCTTACATCAGGCTTCTGTTGGCTATGTGTCAAGTGTTCCACAAATCATGGTAGAGAACTGCAGTGGGAGTAATGGACCACTTCAGAAGCTCCCAACAAAAAATTAATTAATTGCAGTTGATTTCCGTAATTTAAGGAAATCACTGCAGTTGGTTTCCATAAATTAAGGAAATCACTGCAGTTGATTTCCAGAAATAATTATTGCAGTTATTACCAGAAATAACTCTCGCTGTTGTGAGAGAGAGCGTAACATTCTCCCACTTGGTTCATACTTCCAAACTTAATGTCTCATCTTAAAACCCATTGATAATTTGTATTAAGTAATAGATACATGAATCATGGCGATAAGTCCTCTAATGACGAGTATTATCTTCCATGTATTACTATGTATTTATTTCTATTAAAATTTATGTGCCAACAATTTCTTAATGAATAAACCCTATGTTTATTCTTGGTCCTACATAGATGAATTCTCTCAAATCAAATTAAGGTGCACATAAATATGAAAAAAACATCACAATGATTAAGAATTTCATTAAAAATAACATTGTTCATACAATGAGAAACTACATAATGGAACCAAGTCCCATATTCATTACATGATCTTTGAATTTAAACGGTGGCATGCCCTTAGTCAAAGGATTAGCGATCATCAACTCAGTGCTAACGTGGTCAATGACCACTTTCTTTTCTTTAACACGTTCCCTTATAGTTAAATACTTAATGTCGATGTGTTTATTTCAACTCCCACTTTTGTTGTTCTTAGCCATAAAAACAGCAGCTGAATTGTCGCAATATATTCTCAATGGCTTAGAGATAGAATCCATAATTCTAAGCCCAGAAACGAAACTCTTAAGCCATACACCATGTAAAGTAGCCTCAAAACAGGAGACGAACTCGGCTTCCATAGTGGAAGTGGCAATCAGGGTCTGCTTGGCACTCCTCCATGATACAGCTCCACTGGCCATCATAAAAATGTATCCTGATGTTGATTTGCGTGAATCAACACATCCAGCAAAGTCAGAATCTAAGTAGCCAATTACTTCCAAATTGTTCGTCCGTCTATACATAAGCATGTAGTTTTTGGTTCCTTGAAGGTACCTCATTACTTTCTTTGCAGCTCTCCAGTGGTCTAAACCTGGATCACTCTGATATCGTCCCAACATTCCCACAACAAATGAAATGTCAGGTCTTGTGCAGACTTGAGCATATATTAGGCTTCCAACAGCAGAAGCATATGGAATGTTCTTCATTTGTTCCCTTTCAAAGTCGTTCTTCGGGCATTGGTTCAAACTGAACCTATCACCCTTCACAATGGGAGCGATACTTGGTGAACAATCCTTCATCTGAAATCTCTCTAAAATTTTATTAATATAGGTTTCCTAAGACAGACCCCAGATGCCTTGAAATATGTCTCTATGGATCTTAATGCCAATGACATAAGATGCCTCACCCATATCCTTCATATCGAAATTTTTAAAGAGGAATTGTTTCACCTCATGCAGCAAACCCTTATCATTAGTTGCTAGCAAAATATCATCCACATATAAAACAAGAAAACAGATTTTACTCCCACTGACTTTCAAGTATATACATTCATCCATAATGTTTTCTACAAAACCGAAAGAATAAATTACATTATGAAATTTCAAATACCATTGACGGGATGCTTGTTTTAATCCATATAATGATTTCTTGAGCTTGCAAACCAATTGCTCACCATCACTAGAAGAGAATCCTTCAGGTTGTTTCATGTAAACCTCCTCCTCTAGATCTCCATTGAGAAAAGTCGTTTTCACATCCGTTTGGTGCAACTCCAAGTCAAAATGGGCTACTAATGCCATAATAACGTGCAATGAATCTTTCTTAGATACAGGAGAGAAAGTCTTCATGTAATCGATTCCTTCTTTCTGAGTGAACCCCTTTGCAATGAGTCTTGCTTTGTATCTCTCAATGTTGCCCAATGAGTCTTTCTTTGTCTTAAAGACCCATTTACATCCAATGGCTTTTGCACCATTAGGCAACTAACAAGATCCCAGACTTCGTTACTCTTCATAGAATTCATCTCTTCCTTCATGGCATCGTACCATAATTCTGATTCTTTGCAACTCATGGCTTGTGAAAAAGACTCAGGATCATTTTCGGCTCCAATGTTGTAGTCAGATTCTTGCAGATACACGACATAATCATCAGGAATTACTGATCTCTTTGGTCTAGTAGATCTTCTTAATGTTGTACCACCATCTTCCTGAGAAGTATGTGGTTCAAATCGTTGTTCAAGAATTCTTGGCAATTCTTAAACTATCTGATCTACTGGAATGTCGTCAGCAACTTGTGGAACTTCAACAATTGGTTTTTCAACACCAGTTTGTACTTGAGGGGTGCTGTGAACAATAACCAATCTATCATTTGAGGTGGAAGGTTGATATTCTGAATGATCCTTCTCATAAAATATGTTCCTGGTTTGATCGCTCCCACTGATCAAGTCATTTTCAAGAAACTTTGCATTTCTTGATTCCACAATCCTAATGCTGTTAGATGGACAATAAAATCTGTAACCTTTATACCTTTCAGCATATCCAATGAAATACCCACTAATGGTCCTTGGGTCCAGCTTCTTCTCTTGTGGATTATATTTTCTCACTTCAGACGGGCATCCCTAAACGCGCATATGTCGCAAACTCGGTTTCCAACCTTTCCATAATTCAAATGGCATTTTAGGAACAGCCTTGGTTGGAACTCGATTTAATATATACAATGTCGTCTTAAGCGCTTCAGTCCACAAGGATTTAGGAAGATTGGAGCTGCTAAGAATACTCCGCACCATGTCCAATAATGTTTGGTTTCTTCTTTCTGCTACACCATTTTGGTTGGGTGAACCATGCATGGTGTATTGGGCAACAATCCCATGCTCTTGAAGAAATTTTGTGAATGGCCCAGGTGCTTGTACATCTTCTGTGTATCTACCATAATATTCTCCACCTCTATCTGATCTCACGATATTAATTTGCTTGCCGCATTGTTTATCTACTTCAGCCTTAAAAATCTTAAAGGCATCTAATGCTTTGCTCTTTTTATGAAGCATGTAGAGATACATATATCGTGAGTAATCATCTATAAAAGAGATGAAGTATCTCTGACCATGTGAGTCCATGTCTGGACTACATATATCAGTATGTATGATCTCTAATTTGTCCGAACTCCTATTGGCACCTTTCTTTGACTTGTTTATGTACTTTCCTTTTATGCAGTCCACACAAGTCTCAAAATCAGTAAAATCCAAAGTATTAAGTACCCCTTCATTTACCAATCTTTTAATTCTTTCTATGGAGATATGACCTAGTCTCTGGTGCCAAAATTTAGAGGAATTTTCATTAATAACACATCTTTTAGTGCTAGTGTGAACATGCATTGAATCATAAGAGACGTTGTTTTGTAAATTAATGCAGTAAAGACCATTAGACAAAATACCATTCCCAACACAATCAGATTTATGAAATAAACTGAAGGATGTTTCTGAAAATTTAAAGGAATGTCCAAAAGGTACAAGCCTTGAAACTGAAATCAAGTTTCTAGAAAAACTTGGTACATAAAAGGTCTTTTCTAATTCTAAAACAAAGCCACTACTTAAATTTAAATAGCATGTTCCTATATCTTCCACATGCAAGCCCATCTTGTTTCCTGATAAGATGCTTTGCTCACTGCCCACTGGCTTCCTTAGGTTTTGCTAACCCTACAAGGAATTCCAAATGTGAATTTTTGATCCAGAATCAATCCACCAGGTGTTAATATTGACATTAACCATATTAGATTCATAAAAAACAAACGAGATTGGATTACCTTTGTTCGCAAGCCATTTCTGAAATTTGGTGCATTCCTTCTTCATGTGTCCCTTCTTTTTATTGAAAAAACACTTGGAATCCTTCTTGATATCAGCTTGGGAAGGTATTTTACCTTTCCCTTTTCGATTGGCTTGAGATTTGCCCTTTCCTCACGTTGCCAGCATTGCACTTTCTCCTATTTCCATCACCAGTCTCTCTTCCTCTTGAACACACATGGTCATGAGTTCATTAATTGACCATTTATCCCTATGTGTGTTGTGTGAGATTATGAAGAGTCTGTATTGGTGCGAAAGGGTGTTCAGGATGTAGTGCACTAGGAAAGACTCTGATATTTCAACCTCGAGTTTCTTCAATTGAGCCGCAGTGTCCCTCATTTGCATGATGTGCTCGCGCACACCTTTTACACTGGTGAGCCTTAGGGATGAGAACTTCATAATTAGGGTGCTTGCTAGTGCCTTGTTTGAAGTGACGAATTGATCATCAATGGCTTTCAGCAAGTCTCTGGCCTTTTCATGTTGTTCAACAGAACCACGAATACTAGCTGAAATTTTAGTCTTAATGAACATCACGCTTAGGCAATTAGATTGTTCCCATCGTTCATAAAGTGTGATGTTCGCTGCAGTGCTGGTATTACTGAGTGTCGGTGGTTCATCTTTCCTAATAGCATAGTCTATGTCCATCCACCCCAAATGAAGGAGAACTCTCTCCTTCTAGACCTTATAGTTATCTCCCTTAAGTTCAGGGATATCAGTACGAATTTCAGAGAAATTTGTAGGTTGTACAACTGCATAAAATTAAACATCACATGCTTATGTTAAAATTGAGGCCTAAATAAAATTTCATGCTTTACCAATGTAAATCATGCTTAAAATTGAATCTAATGACATAAAAATTGTCTGTGGACTAAATTTTCAATTCAAGCAGATTCAGTTATTCTTTATGATAGAATTTATCAAATTATTCACTTAATTCATAATTCTAAGGGTATATTATGATTATAATTTGATATAAATTCTATCTTAGTTTTGAACGTTATGATAAAACTATTAATTCATAACTCCTGTGGGTAAATTATGAATATTTTATCCTAATTAATTATATAAATATAACAAAAATTCATGTGGGATAAAATTTATTATATTTAGTATAATTAATTACAATTAATGTCTAAATATTCTTTATGTGATCCTAATCAATCATAATATATAAATTTATTTAATTAGAGATGTTGTGGCTATTCTCTAATCAATTAAAATTATATGGATCACTAGACATTATTTACATAAAAATTAACTTGATATGAGAATAATGATAATTTGCATAAATAAAACTATAAAATTTATGCATAACATTTAACAATTGGTTTCGTATACTCATCCAAAATAGCATGTTTTAATTAGAACATAAATAATTAATTCATGCAAATTAAATACGAGCGTATTTTCCAAATTGCATATAATTAAACTAAATAAATATCATAAGCATAAAAATTGAGCAGAAATTAGACATATTTCCAAATAAATGCTTTAATTCAGAAAATTATCAAAATATGACATTTTAGCCAAAATATGTCTATAACCACCAAGGCAGAGATAAAAAATTGCTCTGATACCAAATGTAAGCTAAATAAATAACGATTCTTAATGCGGAATAAATACTTTAAAATAATCGAAAAATAAAAACTTTAATGCCCAATAAATCATACCTCTAGCCATTGATGCTACTCACAATGTATTTTGTATGCAAAGCTTTCAGGCTGCTTCACTATATAGAAAATCTGTAGGAGAAAGATGCCTTATGCCTTGCACACCAATACAGAAAATCTGAAGGGACTTCCAAGCTCTGCTCACTCTAACTTGATGGTGTAAAACTGAAGGAGATTGAGTTAGTGAGCTTGGGGACCAAACATAAATATTTATAGCTAAGCTTCCATCAAGCTTATGTTGGCTATGTGTCAAGTGTTCCACAAATCATTGTAGAGAACTCCAGTGGGAGTAATGGACCACTTTAGAAGCTCCCAACAAGAAATTAATTAACTGCAGTTGATTTCCGTAATTTAAGGAAATTACTGCAGTTGGTTTCCATAAATTAAGGAAATCACTGCAGTTGGTTTCCAGAAATAACTCCAGCTGTTGTGAGAGGGAACGTAACATCCTATGCCAATTGGAGAACTAGATTTTTGTTTGTGGGCAATTATAAGAAACATGCAGGATATGGAATTATAAATTCAACTCTTCTGGTTATATATAGCGTAGTTTGCGATGGGGAGGGAAAAGTGAATTTTATGCAAAACTCAACCAAAATGTTCCCAAAATGGTGACTTTAGGACTCATTACAGAGAAAGGAGAGTTACTACCTGGATGGCTTCTCTTACCTAGAGCCGATTCACTGACCAAGCCTCTTATTCCACAGTCTACATCAAACAGTAGGCAAACCACAGAGGATTGAACCACACGCACGAAAGCGGTCAAAAACACCGAAAATTCCTAGTGAACAATAGAGTCGACAAAGGATCCATTTGCGCGTAGAGGTATTAGTTGTTCAAGAAAGGACACAGGTTGCGAGTGGACTTGGGTCAATCACCCTTTGGTGAGTCCTCTGTGTAGTGGTCTCTTAATTTAAAAATTGTGGGTTGGAAGATTTAAAGGGTCTTTAGTTTCAGTCTTTGGATTTTACATGGATGAAGTATAATTTTAAACTTGTGTATAGATATGAAAAAATCAGTTTTGTGATCTGCATGCATGTAGACCCAGCGTTTCATTATGTTGTGATTGTTATTTACAGAATTAGTTTTGGCTACCAAATATTTCTGCAAATATGAATTTTTTGATCTTCATGGTAGGCGTGGTTCTAAGTGGGAAGGAAAATTATCAAGAATGATTTAAAAATATATATATTATTCTTATTTTTAATGATTTATGGGAAGTTGTTTGTGAAAGTGAGGATGACAATGAACTAAAAAAACCAGAAGACAACTAATAACTTGCAATTTGGAAGAGTAAAGATAAAAATACATATGCTATAATTTCTTCTCATGTTACAGAATAGGTAATTCTACAAATTCTTTCCAGCACCACAACATTTGAAGCATTAAAGAAATTAAAAGATCTTTATGACTCCCATTTAGAGATGGAAATCATAAAATTATTGATGAAATTATTTAATTTGGAATTGAAAGATAATGATCCAATTAAGTTAGCCTCAGAAATTAAATCCATTTATCATGTTATTGATTCCACTATTGTTAAATTTTATTTTCAACTCATTGCATTCATTAAAGCCTTATACCCTACCTATTCACGATACTTGGAGTCTCTTCAAGCTAGTGAACAAATGAAAGAGAGAAAATTGTAGAGAAAGAGAAAGCCTTTGGGAATGAGTCACTTCCCAATTCCAATGTTGAGACTTCATGTCTTGCACAAAAAGAACAAAATTCTCATGGAGAGTCTACTAGAAATGGAAAAAGTAGCAGGGATCATGGGAAAAAATAGTCTAGGGGGGTCAGTGGTAATAATCATAATGCAACAAAATCATTTTCATAATGATAAATAATCTGTTAAGTTTTATATACGTGGTAAACTCCGTTAGTGACTTCCTCTCAATTTCACACTCCTTGGGAAAATACTAGTGAGAAGAAAGAGAAACAACCTTCAAACAAAGGAAAAACACCTAAATTTGCCCACTATATTGTTGCACATTGTAATTTTATTATAAATGATATTTTTAACACTAACTTTTCTTCTTGGAAAGACACTTGGATATTAGACATTAGAGCCACTTGTCATATGAACTTTAGAAGAGATTTATTTGAAGCATTCAATGATCATATTCATGGAGTAGTCTATTTTGCTAATAAATCATGAATAAAGCCTTCAGGAATTTGTTCTATTCAACTAAAAATACTAAGAATTGCTGATGATATTTTACATGATGTTCTTTACATTCTTCGATTTCAAATAAATTTGATGTCTCTCATACATATTAGGCAACAAAGACATTTATACATATATTTGATGGTATAGTTGAAATCCATAGAGCATATGATAATGTGATTGTTATGACTAGTGTTGAAGAAGACAAACTTTTGAAACCCAAAGGAATATCATATTTTACATTCAATTATGCACATTTGACTCAGTAAAGTAATACTTTGTGTTGGCTTGATGGGGCCTAGACCCAGGTTCAATGTGACTACGCAGTCCAACAAAGCCCACTATTATCGGCCCTTTAGGAAATGACCTACTTGCGCAGATCGAAGTCTCACCCAAGGCAATATAGGGGGATGTTAGAACCAGGTTTTTGCATCCATAGGAATAGATGATCGTGGCTTTAGGGATTTTCCTTCTTAATAGAGCTTCACAGATCAGATCTATCAATAATACAAGTGATGTTCAACACATCTGTTGAAATTACTAACACATTGTGCGATCTCACTTATTCATGCATTAAAAAAAGTAAACAACCATAAACAAGACCGCACTAGATCAAAAACCCTTATTCAACATAGATATTCATAAAAAACAAGTAAAGAAAAACACATTAATGTAAACTTAGATATTTTCTCAACAAGTCTTTCATTCATATCAGATCCTTCTCATACATTCAAGTCCACCCTGCGCACTTAGCTGTAGGGGTCTATGCACATAGCTGCAAACTTCCTAAGGTCTCTGTGCACACAGCTGCAGGTGTCTTTCCTCTAACCCAAAATGCAAAATCTGACTTAAAACAATCTTACATCCAAATGCATCTCATTAGATCTATTGTTCAAGCTTGACCTTTGACCTCTATTTAGACTCCTTATATAGGTTTGGAATTTAAAATACCATGGTCCAAAACCAAGGGCAGAGTCCAACGTTCACAAAATTGTCCCATCCCATTACATAATGAGGGGATTTGACCCACCCCAAAGCCCCTAAGACTCAAAATAGACTCTGTGTTGCGCGCTTCGCTCCTCGATCTACAGGATCTTTCTTCGTTGGTTACTTCGCAGGGATCCCATATCCAACATGACCCCAATACAAAACTGTGACTCGTCCTGAGTCATAAAGGTGGTGCACCTACTATCTTCGCTTTGATGCCGCTCAAGGCATCTTGCAACAGTGGAACTGCTTCGATGCACTGTTTCTAAGATTTGTTGATTTATCTGAACAACGTCTTTGTGACCTTCTTGGCTACCTTCTGCTCAATTCCCTTCTATGCCTCATGGGGAGTTTTCAAATTCTATTCTACAGTTTGGGAGAGCTGATTGGCCTCAGATTCCCATGGCTTTATGTTGGCTACAAGTAGTTTCTCCTTCCTGCGCAACGCATCGACTTGCTCTTGTAAAGATTTACCCTCTTTGAGATGGGTAAGCCACTGCATTGGTGCTAAGGTCTTTATAGTGACCTTATTCTAATCCAATTGTTCAAGTTTCTCACAACTTTGATCTTTTGTACATGAGGGTCCTCCTGCAGTGAATACCATACATCCAGAACTTCTCCAAAGACATTTGCACACTCATGTATGCGGGACTCAATCTGTTCGATGGTTGTTTTCAACGCTTCTGCGTGCTGCTCTCAGATTTATAGTAGAGTGGAAGGCTACAATTTCATCTGTAGCTCGACGATTTTCATCTACATTTCCATGAGCACTTTGTCGACTTTGGCCTTAGAATCCTTAACTCTTGTGTCAAGCTTACCCACTTTCTCTAATAGCACAGCTGCAACTTGAATCTGGAACTCTGGTAGCTCTTTGCAAGCTTTAGAGATAGCCTCCTCCAGATTCTATCTTTGTGCTACCTCAGTCGTGCGCTCTTGGAAAGAAAGTTGCTTTTCCTCAACCATGCTCTACCTTTCTTTCTTGACATCCTGAATAATCATGAGGGCGCGTTGTTCGTGGATCTTCAACTCTTCGTCAATGCCCTGGTGGAATTCATGCAAAGGTTGTAGTGACATCGCCTTTTGATAGTCCTCATAAATACCAATTTGGCGGCAGATCTGCCCAAATATGCCCCTTAATTTCATCCCTCCCACTCCTTTTAACGACCAAGTCATTGTCCAATCGAATTTTACTATTCCAATGGTCATATTTTGGATGAACTCCATGAAAATCATCCCCTCAGCGAAGTCTTGCCTTCCTCGATGCGGTAACCTCCAATTGCGCCTACCTTCAGTCTGTTGCGTAGTACTGTCACTGCGATGAAGTCGCCCTCCAACAGAATCATTCTGCATCTGTTCACCTCGGTAACCGTAGATCTCCTCCCCCAACAAAAAATTATTGGTTTGGTCTATCCAAGCAGACTGCTTACAACCTTCTTGGGTTTGTTCCAACAACGCATCCCAGTGATGTTGTACCAGAGTCCTCGGTTCCTTATTAATGTGAAATACTCTCGCCTTAACTTCTTGAAGAGTCGTATTAATGCACTCACAACCATCAACCAAACTATATGTTAATAAGAACCCTTATATCATCTCATCCCAATCCGTATTTCCATGGCACAACTCTGTTTCTAGATACCACTGTTGAGGTACCATTTCCAAGGAATGGAAGAACATGTGCACCCATTCTGGCTGAGGTTTAGTTCCCCAAGCTACATTATGTTAGGTACCTATATTAGTAGTATAGTCTCTTGTTGTTGTTAGTGTAGCCCCCTTATTGTTATTGTTGTACCCTTGTAGCCCCGATATTTTTATTATTGTGCCCCATAAAAAGCCATTATTGTTATTGTTGTGCCCTTACATTATTATTGTTAGGTCGGCTAGGATTATATTGTGACCCCATGGACTCCTATATATAGAAATGAGGTTTTTTCATTTGAATCATCCAAGAATTATTCATTTATTTAATTTAAAATAGGTTTCCCCCTCGAAGTGGCTGATTTCTAAGGTGTTGATCTCTCTTTTCTTCTATTTTTGGAGTTGGTTTCATAACATTTGCTATCAGAGCTTTGGATTCTAGGGTTTCGCTGCTTCAAACAGATCATCGTGGAATTTTCACTATAACATTTTTCTCCGAAGGTTTAGAAGCTAAAAAAAAAATCCATTGATGAAGATATCCTGAGGAACTTTGTGTAAAATTTTCAGATCTTGGTTCGCAATATTTTCGAAGATATGATCTGTGGAAGTTATGGTTTTTCCGGCTCCCTAATTTCATCTCAAAGAGGTGACCTTGGGAAAAATATCATAACTCTCTCTCTGAGCATCGGGTTGGAATTCTATAAAAAGTGGTCAAAATCACACAAACTATAGTTTCATGTGTATCAATTTCAGAGTTGAAAGACGAAACAGTGACACGTGGCACATCGTACAAGTTTGCTCTACTGGACCAGTCCATAATTAGGTCATTGTGGGAGATTGGGCATAACTTTGCCTTGAAAAATCCAAATCAGGTCAAACCTGAGGAATTGGAAAGAAGATTCAGAGGGATACTAAATGATCTGAGTATGAATGTTAGTTTTTTTGTGCTAATTTCATCTTCAGATTTAGAATTTATTTTTGTATCTTATGCTTTATGTACATAGGTTTCCTTGTTGCGTTGTGTTTCAAACAAGTAAATTAATTGAGTTTTAAGAGTGGGTTTAAGAGCATAAAGTATGAAAATCAAATGTTGAACAACAGCAACAATATACACAACAAACCATCACAATTGATCCATCAACACAAATTTTTGATGAAGGAGTTCACCCCTCCTAGGCTACATCTCCTTGGTCCAACTTCCATGGCTTGGGCCTATGTATTAGCTCAAAAGTGAAAAAAATGTTATTTACATTCACCTACAGCTCTTGAAACATACTCCAATGGTTCCAAAATGTCTAAAACATTCAGAAATGACTCTTCATTCTCTCAATTTGGTCTTCAGCTAATCTAGGCCTGACCTTCCCTCTTGGTGGCCCTAGGCTTCTTTTCTCTTAAAATTAACAAAAACACCTTTATAGTTTCTCCTATGCCTCTGCAACCTATACCAATGGATTCAAAGCATGCCAATCTACTAGGAATGACTCTTCCTGAGCCAAAATTGGTCGAAAATTGCTCTAGATATGCTTCATTCAATTTTGCCTAGTAATCTACCTCTAAAACTGGAGAGGACTCCAATTAAGGGCGCCAAAGCTGGAGGGAACTCCTAATTTAGCTAGTCCGCCGAAAAATCTTATAACTTAACTCTAAGTTAATTAAGGGATAAGTTGCAATTAAAAGAAAATTAATGTGTTAAGTGCAATTTATAACAAACTACGCATTAACAGTCTTGATTAGCACTAATCATTTGATTAGGGGTAATTAACCCACACATTTAACACATTAATCCCGTGCATTATAAAAATATTCACGCCTATGGTTTTGGTTGCTTGGTCGCATGGGGACGGGGTTGGCCAGTGGCTCTGGCCCCCTCCAAACCCCCACTTGTCGAATCATATAACAATAAATAGATGTTGGAATCCATATTTATTAAGAACCATGATGTGGGCTAATGGTTCGCCCGTCTGTTGGCGTGGGGAAGGTCATGGGGTTGACCCCGACCTTCGCCCTTCCGATGTATTAACCTTTGAACTTCGACCTGTAATATCAGACCTTTAATATAATACATTTCATGTTATAAAACCTTTGGAATATGTAATATAATCCGGACCTTGGGTTACAATAATTATTTGGAGTTTGGAACATTATATGCGCCACCATATATGTATGCTCAGACCATAGTATATGGAATAATTTTGGACTTTGCAATAACTTCCAACCATATGTTAAAACCAACCTTTGGACATACAAATGATGCAATTCGACCTTGGAGAGGGTCCACCAGAGGGGGCACGTGGTGGCCCCTGGCTGCACCACGTGTCAGCCTCTGGTTGGGCTGTCCCAAACCAATATAGAAAAAAAAAATAAAAAAATTCAACTTCAACCTTAAGAGAAAATCCATAAAAAAATTTTACCCTCAAACCAATTTAGCGAATCCTATAGTGACACTTGTCACAGTGTCATTGGGAAAAAACTTAAGAATATTTCTTGCATGTTTACTGGGCTACCATGTAATCAACCTGTCACTATTCTGCAATTTTTTTAGTTTGTTTAGGAAAACAAACAACAGGCACTATCTCCTTCATCCAGACCCCATTTTTGATGAAATGAGTTGCGTCGAATTCCTGGCGACTAGCTCTTCGTTATCATTCAGTTTCCAATCAATTCTGAGCACTATCATTTTTGAGCTTTTACACTGAGCACTTGATCATTCCTCCCCACTAGAAGCCTTTTGGACCCAAAAATATCTTTTATTATTGATCATGTGGATGAGGGTACTGTTCCCTCACCCTTCCAGTCTCTATCCACTGACATTTTCCCATTTTCATCAATTGGAGTTTTTCACAAAAAGTTAACTTTTTCCTTGACTCTTGTAACCTTCTCTTGCTGTCATTGACACCGTCATGTTGCAATTCCCATGAATTTTCAGAGAAGCAAGCTATTCTTGCATAAACCATCTTGTTCCTACCTTGGTCATCAATCAAAGGAAACTTAAAAACTATCTCACCTTGCACACTATCGCCATGGAGATTCTTAGTTGATCTTGCTTTATACTTGCGTCGACTCTTGACCAAGTATCTTTTTCATTTCCATGTACCCTTTGGAAACCAAAAATGAGAATTTTTGGAACCCATGCCTTCTTTTTCAAACTTCTTTGTTTCTTTCACTTTTACCTTTGCACTCTCTTGCACCGATGTCTTGTTTCCAACACTGCTCAACACTGATGTTGACTGCTGCAAATATGTCACATATTGTTTACCTCCTTTAAAAGGAAACCTGTTAGATTCCTGGAACATCTCATTACAAGAATAAACATTTTTGTGAAAGGTTTTATTCAAAACATCTCTATGTTTGATCATTAACAATGTGAAATTCTGACTTGCATTCACTATCCTCTTCATTTATCCTGCATGTATAAGAGACAAAAATGTATTCTTCTTATGCACTCTAATTATGTACTCAATACCATATTTAAACAAGTGATACTTATTCTCATGGCGATGAAATATTGCTTTCCTATCATAAATATAAGGACTTCCCAATACAACACCTGATATCTCAAGCGGCACCACATCAAGTTCAAATTCATCAAGAAAGTTTGAATTGATGGTGAATCTTAGTATGCACTTCCTTGTAACCTGCAAGTTTGCATTCTTGCATATCCACCCTAAAGGATAAGGTCTTGGATGTATAACAGTTTCAAGGTCTAGATGCTTAACCAAGTCTTCAGAAATAATGTTAACTTGTGACCCAATATCAAAAAGTGTATCAATCTTGGTATGTTTAATATGGAAATTTTTTATTCTTTTGTATTCATCTTGAGTGACATTTGAACTATTTGAAGAACTAGTGCTTTCTATATGCTTACCCTTCAAACACATGGTTGTAATCTTTGTTTCATCTCTTGAATCTGACCCTAAGTCATGTTCAACTATAGCAACAATTTTCTCCTTTTCTTTGGCTTTCAGTTTGTTTGGCTTCAACTCTGAATGAATATGCCGATAGTGGTCTTCATCATGGCCATTCTTCAAATGATGTTTACATGTGAGTTTTTCCTTCTCTCTTTTGACAAAGCTATTTCTCTTTCCTCTTCCATAAAACTTTCCCTTTTCTTTACCCTCACTATCACTTTTCTTATCTATGTTTTGTTTCCCTCTTGCTTCTAAATGTGTTGCTTGAACACAAACCTTATCTATATTTGTGGGATTAAACATGAGAATAATGTGCCTAAGGTAATTGTGCAAACCCCCAATGTACTTTAGAAAAGTTTCTTGAGAATATAAATTAATACCCAAAATAAGAGCTCTTCTCCTAAATTCAAGAGTATAATCTTGCACACTTTTCCCTTTCAACTTTCTAAAATATTTCCAATCCGTAATGGCCTTTTGCATGTAAGCTAAGGGATATAATTTCGTTTTGATGGCAACAATAAAAATTGACCAAGACATAGATATCTTACCGTAGTTTTTAATCTCTTCTTGAGTCCTTGCTTCCCACCATACAAGTGCAGATCCTTCCATCCTCAAAGAAGCCAATTGAATATTTATGTCATCTTCATGAAGGTTCTGAATTCTCAAATACACCTCCAATTTATGTATCCAATTGTCCAATATTTCTGAATTTACCTCGCCATTATACTTTGGAAGCTCAAATTTGACATCAAGTTTGAGTAAGGGTGTTTTTCCTCTTATGGTCTTTGAGTGAGTATGGGTAGTTTTTGTGGTGGAAGTGGAAGATGATGTTGATGGAGATGATGAGGATGATGAAGATGGTGGATATGGAGGTGGATTTCCTCCAATACCCTTTGAACTCTTCTCTTCATCATTCTTATCATTTGAAGTTCCTTCTCCATGTGGAGGCTTAGAAGCTTCTCTTGCCATCCCAACAGTGAATGCATCAAACATAATTTACCAACCTTTTTTATATCATTGAAGTCTCTCTTGACATCATGCATCCTCTTCTTAGTGACCTTCAATTTCTCCAACACCTGATATGATGGCTATGGATTCAAGCTCAGCTTCTGGTGCTTGTACCTCTTCAATCTCAACTTCTTGAGATGAAACTTGAGGTGCTTCAAGTGAAAATGTGAGTGAAACTTTGGATGGATATGGTTCTCTTGTACCTCTCCTTATTTTGGTCCTAATATTAGGACTTGCAACCAACAATTTCCCTTCACCTCTCTACAAATTTAACCTTGTAAGCATCACAAATTCGCAACCATTAAAATTGCACAAAACTCAAGCAAATATCCAGCAAACAACCTTTCCTTTCAACCAGGCTCTGATACCAACTTGATTTGAGTATGAATGTTAGTTTTGTTGTGCTAATTTCATCTTCATATTTAAAATTTATTCGATGGTCTGATGCTTGATGTACATAGGTTTCCTTGTTGCTTATGTGTGTCAAACAGGTAAATTAATTGAGTTTTATGAGTGGATTCAAGAGAATAAAGTATGGAAATCAAATGTTGAACAACATCAACAATATACACAGCAAACCATTACAATTGATCCATCAACACAGAGTTTTCATGTAGGAGTTCACCCCTCCTAGGCTACATCTCCTTGGTCCAGCTTCCATGGCGTGGGCCTCTGTATTAGCACAAAAGTGAAAAAAATCTTTTTTACATTCACCTATAGCTCCTGAAACATAATCCAATGGCTCCATAATGTTTAAAACATTAAGAAATGACTCTTCATTCTCTCAATTTGGTCTTCAACTGATCTAGGCATGGCCTTCCCTCTTGGTGGCCCTAGGCTTCCTTTTTCTTCAAAGTGAATAAAACAAATTTATAATTTCTCCTCTGCCTCTACAACCTGTACCAATGGATGCAGAGCATGCCAATCTACTAGGAATGACTCTTCCTGGGCCAAAATTGGTCGAAAAATTCTCTAGATATGCTTCATTCATTTTTTTCCTAGTAATCTGCCTTTAAAACTGGACAAGACTCTAGCTAAAGGCACCAAAGTTGGAGGAAAATCCTAATTTAGAGGGTCCGTCGAAAAATCCGCTAACTTAACTCTGATTTTATTAAGGGATAAGCTACAACTAAAAGCGTATTAATGCGCTAAGCACAATTTATAACAAACTGCACATTAACGGTCTTGATTAGCACTAATCATTTCATTAGGGGTAATTAACCCTCGCATTTAAAACATTAATCCCGTGCATTATAAAATCTTCGCGCCTGTGGTTTTGGTTGCTTGGTCGAATGGGGAGGGGGATGGTCCCCTCCAAACTCCCGCTGGTCGAATCATATAACAATAAATAGATGTCAATACCCATACTTATTAAGAACCATGATGTGGGCTAATGGTTAGCCCGTTTGCTGGTGCGGGGGAGGTCGTGGGGTTAACCTTGACCTCTGCCCATCTGATATATATTTTTCTCCAGTGTATTAACCTTTGAACTTCAACCTGTAATACCAAACCTTTAATATTATGCATGCCATGTTATAAAACCTTTGGAATATGTAATATAATCCGGACCTTGGGTTATAATAATTCTTCATAGTTTGTAACATTATATGCGCCACCATATATGTATGCTTAGACCATAGTATATGGAATAATTTGGGACTTTGCAATACATTCCAACCATATGTTAAAACCAACCTTTGGAGAAACAAATGATGCAATTCGACCTTGGAGAGGGTCCACTAGAGGGGGCACATGGGGGCCCCTGGTTGCACCACGTGTCAACCTCTGGTTGGGTTGTCCCAAACCAATATATATAAAAAAATTCAACTTCAACCTTAGGAGCAAATCCATAAAAAAATTTCACCTTCAAACCAATTCGGTGAATCCTATTGTGACACTTGTCACAGTATCATTGGGAAAAAACTTAATAATATTCCCTGCATGCTGACTGGATTTCCATGTCATCAACCTGTCACTGTTCTGCAAATTTTTAGTTGTTTAGGAAAACAAACAAAAAGCTCTATCTCCTTCATCCAGACCCTGTTTTCGACGAAACGAGTTGCACCAGATTCCTGGGGTTGAGCTCTTCACTTTTGTTCAGTTTCCAATAAATACTGAGCACTTTCATTTTTGAGCTTTTACACTGAGAACTTGATCACTAAAGGGATGAAGTTAAAATCTCAGGGATCCAAAATTACAGAGATACATCAACTTCAATATTGAGCTCCTCAAAAGAAAGAAAACAATGTGTATTTTTTTTTCAAATTGCATAACTCTTGTTTGAAAAATCAGTTTGAAGTGATTCTAAGGGCATATTGAAGCATAGATATCAGTATTGGGTTCTAAAATGCCCCCTAAAAATAATTTAACACCTATTAAGCCCTTAGAAGGATATCATATGACTCATGAAGAGGAAGAAGTGCAACATGATATATAAAAATCACAAGAGCAAGTGCAACAACTTTCGCTCTCTCAAAGAGAAACAAAAAATGAAATGGAAGTTTTGAAGAAAGGCGTGGAAGCTAAGATGGATGGTTTGAAGAAAGGCGTGGAAGCTAAGATGGATGACTTGAAGAATGGCATGGAAGACATGGAATAAAAATGAAAGACAACATGGAAGACATGAAGAATGATCTAAAAGAAGACATGGAAGGATTGAAGCAAGGTTTGACAAAGTTGATACAAGAAATTATTCCTAATGGCGAAAATATAGTAGAGGAAACTCATGATGAGAAAAAAATAAATGTTAATCGTGATTTCATAAACTCTAATTTTGGATTGAAGACCCGCCATATTCCAAAGATCGATATGAGGAAGTTTGATGGCAAGGATCCCGTAACATGGATACTATATATGGAGCAATATTTTGATCTTAATAATGTGCAAAACACACAAAAAGTATGCATTGCAACTTTATATTTAGAACAAAATACATTTGTATGGTATCGATGGCTTTGCTCCCGTAAGAAAAATGTCACTTGGTCAATTTTTATGGAGGAAACGATAACACATTGTGCGGATACAAAGAGGAACACCTTCTTTAGCCAATTGATAAATCTCAAACAAAAGGGTTCAGTGGTGGAGCACATTTAGGACTTCCAAAAATTGAATATAAGGGTAGCTGATATTCCAGAGAAACACAAGATTGATGTCTTCATAGGGACTTTAAAGGATAACATCCAACATGAGGTTCGCCTTTGGGAAACTAATTCATTGGAGAAGGCATTCAGGTTGGCAAGAAAAATTGAATGTAAAATTATGGCGACAAGGAAGCCTACCACTCACATCTGTAAAGATGGAAGTGTTGCTACTCCTGGACTTCCACAACCTACAAGGTTAACACCACAAAAATTGGAAGAAAAAAGAGAAAAAGGGCTTTGCTACAATTGTGATAGAAAATACACTAAAGTTCATAAGTGTGCTGAGAAGAAATTATTTTACATAGATTGTGAAGAGGAGGAAGAAAATAAACAAGAAACTTCAAAAGAAGAGGATATACACTAGGAACCAACCCTAGAGAAAGAAGAAATGAGTCTGACCATATATTGTAATGAATTCATGGGAATTACCACTCCTCAAACTCTCAAGATAGAAGGACATATCAAGAAGAAAAAGGTAATAGTGTTGATTGATTTGGGTAGTACCCATAATTTTATGCATTGTAAGGTAGCCAAGGAATTGAATTGCTTCCTATACCCAACACTAGAGTGTTAAGTGATGGTTTAAAATGGAGGAGCTATAAATTGCTCTAGAAAATGCCATAATATTAAGCTAACCATGGGGGAATATGTATTGAATATTCCAATGCTTTCGATTCCAATGGGAGGTGTTGATGTTGTACTAGGAGTACAATGGTTACAATTTTTGGGGACGGTAGTTTTTAATTTTCAAGAAATTTTCTTTAAAAAAAAATTCAGAAGGAAAGAAAGTTGAATCACGAGGTATCGCAGGGAATCCAAGAAATATAATAAGCTCTAATGTCATGACAAATCTTCTGAAGAAAGAACAACGAGGCATAATTGCACAATTATGCTCACTAGAAGTTCCAACATCAAAATCATCTATTTCTCCAAATCTCCAAAAAGTCTTGGACAATCATTCCAAGGTGTTTGAAACTCCCAAAGGAATCCCACCTCTTCATGATCATGATCATGTTACTCATTTGATTCTAGGAGGTGTTCCTCCAAACATCAGGCCTTACAGATATCGTTATGCCCAAAAGAGAAAAATTGAACATATGATTGCAGAAATGTTAGAGGCTGGTATAATTCAACATAGTCAAAGTTATTTCTCTGATCCAGTAGTATTGGTGCACACGAAGAATGGATAATGGCGCATGTGTCTAGATTATAGGGAGCTCAATAAGCTCACTATTAAATATAAATTTCCCATTCCCGTGATTGATGAATTACATGGAGAAATTTATTTTACCAAGTTGGATCTTCATTTAGGATATCATCAGATTAGAATGAAGACTGAAGATATTCCGAAAACAAAATTTCAAACTCATGAGGGTCATTATGAATTTTTGGTCATGCCTTTTGGCCTTCCCAATTCACCTTCTACATTTCAAGGGTTGAAGAATTCCATTTTCAAACCCTTCCTTAGAAAACTTGTGTTAGTATTTTTTGATGATATAATAATCTACAGAAGGTATTGGAAGGATCATGTTCAACATGTTGATAGGGTGCTCAAACTATTGGAGGAGAAACAATTATATGCAAAAACCTCCAAATGTTTATTTGGAGTACAAGAGGTGGAATATCTGGGTCATATTGTATCTTAGGAGGGTGTTAAGTTAGACCCTAACAAAATTAAATCGATTAAGGAATGGAAAGTCCCCACAACCATAAAGAATTTGCGAGGATTTCTTGGGTTAACATGGTATTATCGCAAGTTTGTTAAGAATTATGGGAGAATAACAACACCTATAACAACATTAGTGAAGAAAGATGCATTTTCATGGACTCCTAAAGCAAGTAAGGCCTTTTAACATCTTAAAGAGGCAATGTGCCTAGCACCGGTCTTAGCTATGCCTGACTTCATAAAAACCTTTTCCGTGGAATGTGATGCCTCGGGAAATGGAATTGGTGTTGTTTTAATGCAAGAAGAAAGACCCATTGCTTTTGAAAGTCGTCCAATCAAAGGAAAGTATTTAAAGAAAGCTATTTATGAGAAGGAAATGTTGGCAATACTACATGCACTAAAGAAATGGCAACCTTACCTAATCGGAATACACTTCAAGGTAAAAATTGATCATGTCTTCAGAAGAGCAACAAAATGGGTCACAAAGATGTTGGATTATGACTTTGAAATCATATACAAAAAAGGGAAGCTGAATGTTGTTGCAGATGCACTCTCAAGAAATGATGAAGAGGTGGAAGCACTGCTTTTTGCCATTTCTATTATCAACCCAGATTGGATAATCAAAGCAAGGGATGAATGGAAGAATGATGTTGAAGTGTGGACACTCATTCAAAAGTTGTAGCAAGATCCTAGTACATATGATACATTTCATTGGAAAAATGATTCCTTATGGTACGAAGATTTCTTATATCTTTGTAATAATTCCCAACTAAAACAAAAGATTCTTTTGGAATTACACACCTCTCCCTTAGGAGGACACTTAGACCACAGGGTGAAGAAAGAATTTTTTTGGGATGGCCTTAATTCTAATTTTCAAAAGTTTGTGGCAGAATGTTTGGTTTGCCAGCAAAATAAAGTTGAGAAAATTAGGAACCTAGGTCTTCTACAACCTTTATCCATTCCAAGTCAACGTTGGGAGGAGGTTTCAATGGATTTTACCACAACTTTACCTAAGTCTAAAGGAAAGAGTGTCATCATGGTGGTAGTTGATAGAATTACCAAGTTTGCACAACTTTGTGCATTATCTCATCCATTTAAAGAAAGTACAATTGCTATTGCATTTTAGGAAAAAATTTAAAAGCTACATGGAAACCCAACGATTATTGTAAGCGACAGTGATCCCATTTTTACTGGAAATTTTTGGACGGGATTATTTTCTTGTTTGGGTACTCAACTGAGATAGTGAACAAATGTTTGGAAGGATATCTTCGTTGTTTTGTATCTGACAAACAAACACAATGGGTCAAGTCGTTACCTTTGGATGAATGGTGGTATAACACGTCCTTCCATATTGCAGCAATAAATGACCCCATTTATGGCACTTTATGGATATCATCCACCGTCCATCACACCATCTTTAAGAGAAATTAATAAGGTTCAAGAAATGGAAGATCACATCGAGCGTCAACAACAAGTTCTCCAACTCTTAAAGGATAACCCAAATTTGGCACAAAATCGAATGAAACAACATGCAGATCAACATCACAATGAGAGAAGTTTTGATGTAGGAGACTGGGTATTTTTATGGATACAACCATGCAAACAATTGTCCCTCAAGAAAGTTAAGAAGGATATTAAATTATCACCAAAGTACTATTTTCCTTACAAGGTGTTTGATGCAGGAGCATCAAAGCTAAATTTTCATTATCCAATTGTGTAATTAAGGGAGTGAGATATTTTAATTATTTTATTAATTAATTTTCTCATTTTTAATTAATTAAGAGAGAAAATATATATGCGAGGATTATTGTAAATATTCCTTAAATAATTAAGGATATGAGTGGATTTGAATTAGGTAGATAATCTAGGGATTAGGAATTCCATAAATGGGACTTAGTTGGGTCCAAAAAAAGATAAATATAAATTAGATTTTAAGTTGAGATTTGTGTGGAGGAATTTATGGAGTGAAATAAATTATTATTTATGTATAAATATGTAGCTTGGGAGAGTGTGAAAAGAGAAGTGAGGAGGTGAGAGAAGCGAGGGAGTAAAGAGAGAGTGAGAGATGGTTTGAAGGGTCGAGAGCCAAGAGGCCGCCCAATGTAATATTTGTCCCAAGAGTTTTTGGTTTATTGTCAATATTTTTTTATGTGGCTCTCTTTCCTTCATGTGTATTTTTGAGCTGAATATTTTTATGGTTTTAATAAAGAATTATTGAGAGTTTTTATGCTGGGTGAAGTACATGTGTTTTTATATGCTAGGATTTATTTTGAAACAGAATCCCTACATTATTTGGTATCAGAGTGGAAAGATGCCTGTACTACATTTTGTTTTGAATCTGCAAGTATATTGATTTGGAAATTGCAGGAAGATGAATTCACCTGGAGTCTACGTTGCTGGTGAAGCTGAAATTGGGCAACGTATGAATTGATGTTATGTATGGAAGCAAGAATGGTCGGCGTTGAATGCAATCCTCGTTGTAAGGATGTTGCTACCATGAAACCACAGCATGGAATCAACGTGAATTGGAGTAAGTCTGCATTAGCAATTGGGTATGCGAAGTTTGAGTTTTAGGATGAAATCATTGTGGTATGAAGTAACTGAGTATGAAATAGCAGTGGTCTGCGCATGCATAAAAGCGTAGAGCTATTGAATGCGCATGTAGCAAAGTGAGGTGTGGCTCCAAGCACCGTGAAGAAGTAACGTAGTTGAAGGACGTTGCAAACGGTGGCTCGAAGCACCGTGAAGAAGAAGTGTAGTCAGAGGACGCTGCAACGGTGTGGTTCAAGCATGGTCTAATAACGCTACAGAGGTGTGATGGGATATAACGGTGAGGTTGAATCTTAAGTAACGTGCACAATGTTGAAGCACCATTGCATTTATTGCAATGTATCATATCAATGCCAAACTATAACACAACCTTGTAAAAACATTCACGTAAGTATTGAATAGTAATTGTTTGTCAACGGTGGTGGATGAAACTTTTGATTTGCAAATGAGGATGTGGTTTTAAATGAAATTCTAATGGTGATATATAATCTCAACAATCCCTTGTGGATTTAACGAATATGCTTAAAAAAAAATGCAACATTTTCTTCCAGATCAATGACTTGTATGAAGGTGGGGTTGAGAATTTGTGTGGGTGCAGGCAAAGACACCATCGGATATGCGTTGATGCATTGGAGGCTTGGAACGTGCAGCATATCTGTTATAGGAAATGCATGGAGGGGAGCTGTGGTGTGAGTCCACTGCACTTCCACATCGCGGCATTGTGATGTGGGCATGGGGTTTTAAATTCACGGAGTCTGCGCAGAGATCAAACACAGCCCGTGGAGGTCGAGCACGTAGAGGCTGTGGAGGCCGAGCTTGGGGAGCTCATGCTCCTTATTGATAGCCCAACGTTAACATATGGTAGGCATAGGTCCATGACATCCAGCATATTTTTTAACACAAGTAATATACCCTAATCAGTGGCATCGGTAATCAACATCCATGTATAAATCTATTTTAACTTTACATATCTTATGTGTTGTTTATATATGATTATTAGAGTCTTTTAATTGGGCAGCATAAATTGGTTAATGGTGGCATTGGTTGTATGAACCATGGGTTCAATAATCAAGACGGATTTGAAATTGTTTTTAATGGGTTCCAATATGGCAAAGACTTCAAGCAATGTAGAGAAATTCCATGCGGCATTTTCTCTTCTTTGTGCGGACATTTCATGTTATTGATGACACTGACATTGCCTTATTAAGTGAGAATTGGTGCATTGGAATGATACTTATAAAGTTGGATAGAAGTATCATTGTTATATTTTTTAAACTGATGAGAACTATATATAACACAATTTCTGAAAGGACGTCCATAATGTGATGGTATTTGAAATAGTGGAGTTACGGATGCAACCAATTTTGATAAATGTTAACAGTTGCTTCCATGCCTCTATGATTTGTGATTATTAGAAAAGTGGATGTTGCACATTTATTGAAAGTTAAAGCTTGAACTCAATCACATATGGAGAGATGAATTTATGTGGACTTATATATAATATAATCTCCTACCATATTCGATACTAAAGTGTGTGGTTGTTCTCAAAAAGGCATGTGTGGGGCTTGTGAAAGGGGTGCGGCTCTAGCGGAATATTCAAGGGAAGATTTATGTTGCAAAGTTGTTAGGGAGAAATTGTTGGAGAATGGACATTGCACATTCAAAGTAAGTCTGTAGAGGCTTGAATGTATTCCTAAAAGAATACACGAGATAAGGGTTGGATCATTTCAACCACAAGAATATTCAAGGTGAGTACTCATTGAATGAATCAATATTCATTGAGTAAAGGTATTTTAAATGTTGCAAATGTGGAGATCTAAATGAATAGAAAATGAATGGGAAAATGTGCTAATCCTGGATGATATGAAGGAAAAAATGCATGTTTATATGAGGAGGTTTATTATGCATAGTGTGATGATTTATTATGCATAATTTGGATTCTTCACAGTTTTGGTTAATTCATTTTGGACCAAAGCTTGTAGTTGGGAAAAAAAGAATTCTTTTGATTGGTGATTGAAAACATAATTGCTTGATGTTGTAAAATATTTGTTTTACCATTATGTGGTGGTATCTAAGATGTGATATTCAGGATGGACACAATTTACGGGTTGTACATCGAAGAGGTTGAAATATGAATAACATGTTCTTTGTACACAGGTGAAGAGATGCGAATTAAGGTTGTATGGTGCATAAAAGTGCAGGGAAATGTTTACATTAAGATGACGAGCTTGTGAGCTTGCAAGTATTGACAGTGACAAAGATGGCACAGAAGAGGGGAAATTAGAGAATTGAAACTACAGAGAGAAAGGTTTATCAATAACCTTAACATGAGCATGAGGTATGATAAATCAGGAAGGTATTTTTGAACATTGAAGATTGAATGGTTTTTTTATTTTCACCTTAAAATAAATCTTGAAAAACCTGAATTGCATTTCGAATAAAGACTTCAGTATCATGTGAAATGATAAGGGAAAACTGATGATTTTTCATAAGAATGAAGTATGAAAGAGGGTGAATATTTTACATCCTAAAATGTATTAGGGGTGTATGTTTATTGAAGAATTGTATAACTTCAATTAAGTTAGAATATCCACTATCATTATTATTGGGGCAAAGCCTGAAGTGAAAACAGATGTTAGAGTCAAATGAAAGTTTGGATAGTTTGGGTTGAGATTGAGGATTTTCATCCAAGATGAAAAATTAGTGTAAGTATGAAGTCAAAGAGTTGTAAGCTAAGTCAAGAGTCTGAATGTAATGGGGTGCATGATCGGCAGAGCCCGACACCCAAAGAATTGGTCATTGTAACACGTGAGTTACTAAAGTGTTGTTTGCAACAAAGTGAAGCAAGAGGATTGCCAAAGATTGGTTCCAAGACAGAGAACCAAGAGAAGCCAAGTGCAGGAGGAGAACTTGCATTTTGATGAATGGCAAGTGTGAAGGATTGCAGAGAAGTGGATTAAATGAAATCCACACGTGAACAGATGAAGTTCACAAAGGAGGGGAAGGTGACTGTTGATAGTCATTTACGAAGATCTGATGAAGACCACATCAGAAGGAAGAAGAAGGAAAATGCCAAGGTAAGTGGCATATGTGAATAGTTGACGGATAAAGAGTATGAGCGGGAGAGGGCTAAGATAACAATTCACCTTGAATTGTTAATGGAGTTGTTGCGGGAAAATGTGAAAGACCAGACACATGGTTGGACCATGAGAAAGAAGGTAAAGTGGCAGAAGCTACACGCAAAAATGGAAAAGCAGGTAAACATACAGTTGACAGAGGAGCTTAGGAAGCTCGAGCAGATGTTGAGGAGTGAAGAACTCAGAGAAGCTGAGTTAAAAATGGATGTTTCCATTTGTGGCCCAGAACATGGTGAAATTCTGGGTGAAGAGATCAATGAGGAAGATCTCATGAACTATTGGGATAGTTCAGAAGCATTTGAAGATGTGTTGGCGAGAGAAGCAGATAAGGCTATGAAGACTTGCATTTTTTCTCACAGTTTATGTATGTCTACAAGATATGCGAGAGATGGTGAGCAGTCTGATGGAACTGTCATAGAGATGAAGGAAAATTTTGAGGTAAACTCTAGTGGAGAGTTCCTTTCAGAGGGGGAAGGTAATGATTTGTTACAACAGGAAGAAATCATAAATGAATTCTTGTTTGGGGTAAAACAGCAAGTTGAAGTTGTTATGGAGCAAAAACAAAATGGAAATGCCGAATAAATATTCCAAGGAGGTAAACAAATGTATTTGTTTAATGAAATTGCTAATGAAATTTTGCAGTGTGATGGAACAAAAACCATGACAACTCAGGAAGATTGCTAGAAGAAGGATGAAGCTGGGAATGAAATTTGTGATGAAGTGTTGAAAATATTTCACATGGAAATCGAATTCTTAGAACGATGGCATAAAGAACCCAAAGTGAAACTTGCAGAACCTGATCCAGAAGAAATTGCAATTACTATGCATGATAGAGATGATTTTTTTTTAACATTTATGGAGTTGAATGAATGTTATAAATTTTCAAATAATGATGTAACTGTAGGTACAAAAAATGACATTAACATATATGATGTTGAAATTAGAGAAATTGAGCAGAAGTTATTTGGCATTGAGATGGAAGATCAAAAGCAACAAGGAAGTTGTGTCTGTAGAGACATAAAGGAGACAAAAATATTGAATCAGTAGGATGAAGATGGAAACAGCCAGCAGTTCAAAACAAGATCTATTGAAGTCCAGAAATTCGATGATGGGAGATTGGTGCTTGAAGCATCAAAAGAGACCGAAAGGTCTTATATTTTTAAAACTAACAGTTTGTTGGTGAATGCAGGTACTGCACTGGACGAGAGAGTTGTTGCTATAAAAGCAATAAAAGACTATAGTTGTAATCAAGAAAGAGTTATTTATTATTCTCCATTGTAGGAAGTTGAGAGTTCAGCTCAGTTGGAGACGAAAGAAGTCAACAAAGAGGAATTACTCCGAGGAATTGGCGAAAGAAAGTGTTGGAGAAGCCAACGAAATCTGATCGACAGAGTGGGGGATGAGTTACCAAATCGAGTTGATACTTCGAAGGAGCAGCGACAGAACAGAGTATGGAATCCTGGAGGGAGCAAGTCATCAGGACTTGTGGCTCTCACATTGTTACAGAAAAGCGACGGACCTCATAGACAGGAGTCTATGGAAACTTCTCTACATGGGGAGTCTGATGCAGGAGGATCAAAGCTAAATTTTCATTATCCAATTGTGTAATTAAGGGGGTGAGATATTTTAATTATTTTATTAATTAATTTACTCATTTTTAATTAATTAAGAGAGAAAATATATATGTGAGGATTATTGTAAATATTCCTTAAATAATTAAGGATATGAGTGGATTTGAATTAGGTAGATAATCTAGGGATTAGGAATTCCATAAACGGGACTTAGTTGGGTCCAAAAAAAGATAAATATAAATTAGATTTTAAGTTGAGATTTGTGTGGAGTAATTTATGGAGTGAAATAAATTAGTATTTATGTATAAATATGTAGCTTGGGAGAGTGTGAAAAGAGAAGTGAGGAGTTGAGAGAAACGAGGGAGTAAAGAGAGAGTGAGAGATGGTTTGAAGGGCCGAGAGCCAAGAGGCCGCCCAATGTAATATTTGGCCAAAGATTTTTTGGTTTATTGTCAGTATTTTTTTATGTGGCTCTCTTTCCTTCATGTGTATTTTTTAGCTGAATATTTTTATGGTTTTAATAAATAATTATTGAGAGTTTTTATGCTGGGTGAAGTACATGTATTTTTATATGCTAGGATTTGTTTTATAACATAATCTCTGCATCAATGTTGCAAAATATTGGTACTATGGCATACAAATTGGAGCTTCCTTCCTCGTCTCAAGTGCACCCAATTTTCCATGTTTCATGCTTAAAGAAGGTTATAGGTGACCAACTTCCAGTTCAAATAATATTGCCAGAACTTGATGAGGAAGGAAAAATCATATTGGAACCTGAAGCAGTCATGGAAACAAAAACTTGACAGCTATGAAATCGATCAATTTCAGAGTATCTCATCAAGTGGAAGAAATTACCCACTGAAGATTCCACATGGGAGGATGAGAATTTTATACAGAAGCATCCAGAGCTACTCAAGCGTTGAGGACAACACTTTTTTGAAGGGGAGGGGCATGTTAGGTCTCTATATTACTAGTATAGTCTCTTATTGTTGTTAGTGTAGCCCCCTTATTGTTATTGTTGTAACCTTGTAGCCCCCAAATTGTTATTAATGTGCCCCATAAAAACGAATATTGTTATTGTTGTGCCCTTACATTATTATTGTTAGGTCAGCTAGGATTATATTGTGACCCCATGGACTCCTATATATATAAATGAGGTTTTTCCATTTGAATCATCCAATAATTGTTCATTTATGTAAGGTAAAGGAGGTTACCCCCTCGAAGTGGCCAATTTCTAAGGCGTTGATCTCTCTTTTCTTATATTTTGGGAGCTGGTTTCATAACACAGTCCAGTGAGCTAAATTATCGTGAGGATATTTTCGACCGTCATAATTTTCCGTGATCTTTGTATCAACATGACCAAACCCCAGCCTTATACACTTGCAAAACTCCTTCCATCCTCCTAAAATTTCTCTGTACGCACCCCACCATCGAGCTGGAGTAGACCTCAATGAAAAGTCTAAAGCTTCATATCTCTGGTCCCCAGGCACTTTTTTCTTAAATTCTTCCATAAACAAGACAATATTCCCCATTCCATTATAAAAAAATCAAGTCGCGTACTTTTGATCAGACACATTGCAAATATTTGGTAACCTTGCTACAACGCTTAGTGGTTACTTCACGCAAAAAAAATTTCTAGTGCTCCAACTCCTCATCAAAGTCTGAAACACACGAATTATCGCGCTCCCAACACATTTTGCCATCTGTGGTGGGATTGATCCAGTCTTCATCCTACGCGATAAGCTTATAGATCTGATCGATCTCAACATCCCCATACTCATGTTGGATAGGCTATGTATAGTGCGCACCTTCTGAAGGATCCAATGGCACTACAACTCGGGTACCATCCTTTTCAAACACCATCTACCTATTTTTCAGGTTGATTATAGCATCCATGTCATAAGTGCAATCAAATCCTAGCAACACAGGATAAGGATTACTATCATCAACGATCTCGATGGCTTCAAAATCAACTAATATGCCTGCACCATCAATATCTACGTTGATTCCCTACAATCACCCCATAGGAATGATCTTCAGCTGATTTTCCATCCTCAGCTGAATTAGTGGCCATTTCAACTTAGGCCTTCCCGTTCGTTCCGATGTCTGCTTCGGATGAATGTTGGTATATGATCCTAGATCCATAATGAATTGATTCATCTTATAATATCTAATCTGCGTATTCAACCGCATCTCCCGGTCAGTTCTTTTATTGTTATTGTACACTTTATTTATTGTGCATTGATCCAGTTGCAACTTTTACTTGCCAGCGTAGTTATCTATTAGTTCCTGTAATCCTTCTACGACCTTCTGGTCCCTCAACGATTTCCTACACGTATGAAAAAAGGACGCCAAGATAGACTAGCCAACTTCCTTTACTTCGACATTCTCCTTAGGATTATTCTTCAATGGAAACAACTATCTCTGCGCAGTAGGTGGTGAAGCCTTAGGAATCATAAATGTCTTCCTTTCTTCCATGAATGTCTCTTTCTTGCAATGTATGTTAAATACATCACCCTTATCTTCTGCTTTCCTTAGCCAAGTCTCTGTCACAAACTTTTTTCCTTCTGTGTGGTCTCCTCTGGTACTCACCCCATTGCGTGTTACTATGTTAACACTTGGATTTTCCTGGCGTGGTTCAACCTTCATCATTTGTATATTCTGAGCTAGCTGCTGGTTGTGCCGCTCCTACATTTTAGCTAGAAAAATGGGATATACTTCGATTTCATGACCAAATTCTTGACAATACTTACAGAAAGCTGCAATAGGATTCTGAAAATCTCTGGAAAAATGTCTAGCCTATCCGCAGTTGTAACATATGATTTGTCCTCATCCATGACCAACGCCTCCTCCTCAGCCACACCCTCGGCCTTCGAAACCTCCTCGCGTAGTCGACGAACTCGAAGCTTCGTGCCCTTCTACCCGCATTCGATATGCACCAGGACTGTTCTGCATCATTAGATCATAACTCTTACAATTTTGCTTATCATGTCCCACCGAACTACAGAAATTGTAGAAAAATTGCTTCGGTGATCTCACAAAATTTTGCAGTAGGTGTCAATAATCTGTATAACGTTGGCCTGCAACTTCACATATGCTACACCATACATGGGGTCCTATACTTGGCCCAAAACGTGATCCAGGTTTTAATGGACTCGACATCCTAGTGCCCAAATAGTCTCTATAAACAAGGCACTGCTCTTTATAGTGACCCTCTGCTTTTCACTTGATACACCATAATTCTGACCTTATATCAAATCGAACCTCCTTTCCCTTATTTAGATCCTGGAGCTCCATATGAAAACACGCCAATTGAATTTGAATCTATTGCAATCCTATGCTTCTATCCGCTACTGGTGATGCTTCTAACTTCATCGCAATCTCCAACGCTTTAGCCTAAGTTGCAATATTCTGTTGTGACAATGGAAGTCTGAGATGAGGAAACAATGCAACAATGAACCATTCTCTATGTTGTTCATCCAAAATATTGAAGCTAATTTGGCTCAACATTGTCTTAAATCTCTTATCTACCTCCCACATGGTCTTAATAGCCAACTGCTTAATTTCTTTGATTTTTGTGATACACTGGGATTGCGACTTTGGTTTCTTGAATTCAACGTCTAGCACAATCTTCGTCTCAACCAATGTAGCATTTGCATTTGTCGTAACATATTTAATGTACCATGGCAAGGCTCTATCTTGCAATGTTGTAACCAACTGCACTTTCTTCATATTTTCATCTATAATGTTATGCGAACTCAATATTGCCTCTGCAACAAACCAAAACTATTCAGGATCATTTGATCCCTTGAACACATGCATATTTGGTGGTTGGGCCATGGTGAAAGGGGGAGGTTATGGTGGAGGTGGAGGAACAGAATGGGATGGGGTGATAATGGGGGTGAAAGGTTGGGGAATCTCCGCGGTGCTTTGCTAACTTTTAGATCTCAACGACAGACTTCTCAAGGTAGTGGTGTTGCTTTTGCATTCTTCAAACCCAAACAATGATCTATATTGACTTTCAACGTAAGTACCCCAATTTGTTTTGAATCTTTTACCTCTCCGCGTAGCACCATGTTATATTTCTTCAAACATCAATTTGAGTGCATTTGTAATATACCCTTTTCACACAATAGCATTTTAATCCAGAACTTTAGTGAATTCATGTACTTACCTCTAGGGCCTTTGAATAAATTTCACTATGCTTCGCTATAAGACACAGAAGTCTTGATTGCGAACTCATTAATAAACCCCCAAAGGATACTATCGATCCAATAATAAACAACCCTCATGATATCTTTAACAATATTTTTTAGCTTCTCAATCAGATCTGGGGTCCACACAGTGGGCTTATTATTGAAATAACTCATTTGTGTTGCTAGTCTTAATATCCACTCATACAACTCGCGAGCAAACAATGCGAAAAATATCTTATACTGATCCGTATATATATAATTCTGTAACCAATGTCAGTAGAGATGCGCAAACTTCTGTTTTATTTCACAACAAACTCACTTTCTTTTAGATCAACCCAATTTTCAATCTCTTTCTTTGACAGATTCCACATCTAGCTATCCCTCAGGTAGATCCCGGTCCTGAAAGCATAACCATTTGTTGGCTTGATGGGGCCTAGATCTAGGTTCAATGTGACTGTGCATTCCAACAAAGCCCACTATTACCGGCCCTTTCGGCAACAACCTGCTTGCGCAGATCGAAGTCTCACCCGAGGAAATATAGGGGGATGCTAGAACCAGGTTTCTGCATCCATATGGATAGAGGTTCATGGCTTTAGGGCTTTTCCTTCTTAGCAACGCTTCAAATGTTATATCTATCAATAATACAAGCGTTTTTCAACACATCTGTTGAACTTACTAACAAATTGTGTGATCTTACTTATTCATGCATTAAACAAAGTAAACAACCATAAACAAGACTGCGCTAGATCAAAAACCCTTATTCAACATAGATATTCATAAAAATCAAGTGAAACAAAACACATTAATGTAAACTCAGATCTTTTCTCATACAAGTCTTTCATTCATATCAGATCCTTCTCATACATTCAAGTCCACCCTGCGTACTTAGCCGCAGGGGTCTGCGCATACAACTGCAGAATTCCTAAGGTCTCCACGCACAAAGCTGCAGGAGCCTTTCCTCTAACCCAAAACACACACTCTGACTTAAAACAATCTTAAATCCAAATGCATCTCATCAGATCTATCGTTCAAGCTCAGCCTTTGACCTCTATCTAGACTCCTTATATAGGTTTGGCATTTACAATACCATGGTCCAAAACCATGGGAGGAGTCTAACGTTCAAAAAATTGTCCCATCCCATTACATAATGAGGGGATTTGACCTACCCCAAAGCCCTTAAGACTCAAAATATACTCTGCGTTGTGCGTTTCGCTCCTTGATCTGCAGAGTCTTTCTCCTTTCCTTACTTCGTGAGGATCCCATCTCCAACACTTTGTCTTTTAGCTTGTTGTGGCATGCTCGTTTTGGTCATATAAACTATGATAATATTAGGATTATGAAACAATAATGCATTAAAGGGCTTCCTACTATTCCAAGAAAATGTACTCCATGTGATGCTTGTATTTTAGGCAAGCATTTTAAATAGTCTTTTCATAACTCTACTTCTAGAGCTTCTAGGAAGTTAGATCTCATAAATTCTAATTTATTGGGCCCATGCATGTTCCATCCACCATTGGGAATAAATATTTGTTGACTTTTGTTGCTGACTACATGAGGATGTGTTGGGTTTCTTTGTTGAAAGAGAAATCTAAAGTTTTAGCAACTTTAAAAAAATTTCATTTATGGATTAAAAATAAAACTCAACTTATCGTTGACGCTCTACGATCAAATAATGGTGGTGAATACACATTTCATGATTTTGAAAAGTATTTACAGGACAATGACATTAAACATCAAACTACAATTCCCTATAATCTGTAACAAAATGGTGTTGCAAAACGTATGAACAGAACATTGCTAAATATGGTGAGATCAATGATATTTTATAGGAATGTTAAGTTGATGTTTTGGGGAGAAGCAATGTTTTGCGCAGTCTATATTCGTAATTGTGTCCTTCTTCTACCATCAATAATAAGTCTCCTTATGAAATGTGGTATAATCGTCTTCCTACTATTCAACATTTTAGATTTTTTGGTTCTCTATGCTATGCATTGATTCCTAAACATCAACACAACAAATTGGGTGCCAAGAGTCGCAAATGTCTTTTCTTGGGATATTCTTATACTTCCAAAGTTTAGAGTTTGTATGATGAGGAGAGCAAGAAATTTATTGTTTGACGACATGCAATTTTTCTTGAATCTGCTAAAGATGATTCTACTGTTGATAGACAACTCAGTGATTTGGATAAATTCACTTCCAAATTGTTTTATTATGAATGAGATAATGATATTCCACACCTTGAAGGGGATATTCACATTATAGATCATTCTATGGATTTTCATTCAATAAATTTCCATCTTCAATAGAGAATGAAGAAAAAATGGATGATGATAATGTTTTTTGCAAAATACAAATTGGATGATGATAATTTTTCTGCAGGATCAAAAACTACTCTGGAAGAGCATATTCTTCAAGATGAGAAACCACCACAACAATCACTATGAAGATCAACACGGATCAAGACATTTCCAAAAAGGTGTGATGGATTTGTTATAGGAAGCTCTACTAAGAAAATTGATTTTGAATTTTTTTTTTTTTTGCTATTAATGAACCTACTACCTTTTAAGAAGCTACTAGTTGTAATGAGTGGAAAGATGCAATGCAAAAGGAGTATGATGCTCTCATTAAAAATGACACATGGTGGAAAGATGCAATGCAAAAGTAGTATGATGCTCTCATTAAAAATGACACGTGGAGGTTAGTGGATCCTCCTGTTGGCATCAAACCCATTGGTTGTAAGTGGGTTTACAAAATTAAATATAAGACAAATGTTTTACTTGACAAGCACAAAGAAGGCATGTAGCAAATGAGTATGCACAGAAAGGTATTGATTATTTAGAAACATTTTCTCCTACAACTAAATGGGGCACTGTTAAAACTTTATTTTCTCTTGCAACTCAAAAATGATGGAAAATGAATCATATGGATGTAAAAACAACTCTTTTAAATTGAGATTTAAAAGAAGATGTCTATATGTTTTAGCCAAAAGGTTTTTCCCTTAAAGGAAAAAAGCAAAGGGTTTGTAAATTGATGAAAGATTTGTATGGTTTGAAACAAGCATCTCGAGCATGGTATGAAACGCTAACTGAACATTTTCTGAAATTGAAGTATAAGCATTTTGACCTAGATGATTCAATTTTATTTATCAAGAAAGTTGTAAGATTAGTTATATATCTAGTTGTTTATGTTGATGATTTACTTATCATAGGGAACAATGATGATTATACAACATCTGTTAAAAGGGAGCTACAAAAGGTTTTTAATATGACAACTTTGAGTTTACTTCATTATTATTTAGGAATTGAAGTTGATTATAAACCCAAGCATATTTTTATTTCTCAAAAAAAATATATTGGACAAGTATTGAGTAAATTCGGAATGCAAGATTGTAATCTTGTTTCTACCCCAATGGAGTAGAACCTAAAGTTTCCTTCAAATGAAGGAAGTACATTTGAAGATCCAACAAAGTACAAACAACTTGTTGGAAGTTTAAATTTTCTTACTACTACTTGTCTTGACATAGCTTTTGCTGTAGGAATACTTTCTATGTTTATGCATCAGCCTTGCGAAGGTCAGTAGATCGCAACAAAATGAGTGCTCAAATATTTAAAAGGCACTCAATCATATGGCATCAAATATTCCAAAGTATTAGGCTTCCATCTCACTGGTTATTCAGATTTAGATTTTGATGGAGATAAAAAGCAGAGAGTGTCTACTTTTGGTTATTTGATGAATCTTGGATCAACAAATATCACCTCGAGATCATGAAATAAATTTTCTCCTGTTGATTCTACTACTAAAGTCAAATATGTTGCAACAACACAAGCTACAAAAGAAATAAATTAGCTTTGCAAAATACTGGAAGATTTGGAGGAGAAACAAAAGACTTCAACCCCTCTATTCAGTGATAACTCTTCTGCAATTCAATTGGCCAAGAATCCTAAATTTCGTGATCGAAGCAAACATATCAACACCAAATATCACTTGATTTGATATTATGTAGAGGCCAAAGTCATGCATTTGACACATTGTCCTACTTTAAAGAAAATCACATAGATCTTTACCATTTGAAAAATTCAGAATGTTACTTGGCATGTGAGATGTCCCTTCGGATTAAGGAGAGAATTTTAACTGATCCTTCGGGATCACATTGTACATTATTATTTAGATAATAATTTATTTTTCTGTTAATAAGTTGCCGAGAAGTTATTGAGACATAATTGTCTCCTACCTATTTCTCATTTGTATAAATAAATAATTTCAATATCAATACATCAATTTTCGATTGTGGAATTTATTCACGGGTTTGTTTACAAAATAGTCATATGAAGACAAATGGAGAGCTTCAATTGAAAGAACAAATTACACAAAAGGTTTGCAACTATGAACATGAACCTTCGTCTTCAAATGACATAGCACCAATTCATTCTCTAAAGAAGGTGGGTTTCGTTGAATTGAATAAAATGACTCTATTAGATATCATTTTTTGGGATTCAATTGCGTTAAGTAAGTCATTCAACTATGACCATTTCCATGAGAGATAGTCGTCACTGACTACTTAGTTGAATAACTTACTTAACGTAGTTGAACAAAAAATAATATCTACTATAATATACTAGAAAACCCTTCAATACCAATATAACTCTAACCAATATGTTTGTCAAAATAAAACCTGCCAGCATTTTACATATAAGAAATTGCAATATGCCACTTCCAAAAACACATAAAACTGTGAATTTCCAAAACCTAAAACCCATAAATTGATTATGTCCCTCAATCAAATTTATGAGAACACCCCTTACCTTTAATTTACTCAAATACTCTTCAAACGAATTACTTCCCTAGATGCATGCACATGCCAAAATATAATAGTCCTCTCAAATTCTTTGATAGTCTAATTTTTAATGCTCGGAACCCCAACTAATCTATCGATATGATTGATTGACCTAAACTCTGTTCCTTGCGGCCTTCAACAATTTGATTTTCGTCTCCATCATAGAACCAAGAATTGATTACTAGAACTTGGTATCAATCGATACCAGGGCAGTGAGGAAGGGAAGCATTAAGGGCGGTGGAGGAAGTTCAGGAAATATTTGTGACAAGAGACAGCTGGTTCGTTGCAGTGTGTTTTTCCTCAGAAAAGTAGAAAACGACAAGAGGAAAATCTCACCTGCCTGATTCCACCAAAAACATTGACACATGGCATGGGCCCCTGTGAGCGGATGGAAGTTGGGTAACGAGCCTGACTCTTGAAAACGCCTCCCGCTTAATTATGGAGCCTGCTGCCCTTATTACTTTTTATTTTTTCAGGAAAAGAAGAAAATGTACAACTCTGTTTCTTGCAATCATTCATTCTACTTTTTGGAAAATTCTGCATCAGCCTTGGAGAGTGGAATTGGAAACACAGTTTTACACAGAGCTCTTGCCTGGAGTGTGGAATTCCATAATTGGGCCGTCGACAACCAACTGTGCTCTGTTGAGATTTTCTGTTCTAAATAAAATAGGAAAAATCTCAGTAGGTGACAAAAATTAGGAATTAGTTCCTAGATTAGCTCCAGTTTGTTGGGAGGGAGTTAATGCATCCTAAATTTGTGTTGAGAGGATTTATGAGGCAGTTTGATTCTCTCTGCTATATAACAGGTATCCATACAGATTGTTTGCAATGGAGTGAGGGTGTGTGAATTATGTAATCTCCTGTTTTGATTAATAAAGACTGCCGATGCCTGTTGTGTGGACGTAGCCCAGGAGGTTTGGGTGAACCAGGTTAATGCCTGTGTCTTTATGTGCTTGGTTTATTGCTGTGTGTTAATTGTTTAATGAATTCCGCTGTGATTATTCCAACAACTGGTATCGGAGCGTATGACTCTGCGTGGAGTGGTGCAGTTGTGGCGAGGCGTTTCTGCAGTGATAGATGTGTGCGGTGGATGTCCTGTGCGCAAAGGCCGTTGACCGATAGCCCAGACATGGTTCATTGCCTCCTAGGTATTGTCAGTGCCGCCTCTAACAGAAGAACATGAGCGGTTAAGGAAACTCGGATCTCTATTTAGTTTTATTTACCTCCTGACGGAAACTCGGATCTCTATTTAGTTTTCTTTACCTCCAGACGCTAGCTACGGAGTTTGGTCGTATGACGGAGCGTATGACTCTGCGTGGAGTGGTGCAGTTGTGGCGAGGCGTTTCTGCAGTGATAGATGTGTGCGGTGGATGTCCTGTGCGCAGAGGCCGTTGACCGATAGCCCAGACATGGTTCATTCAAATCGATTTTTCTTTGTTTTGCACACCTTGGCTTCTAATGGTCTTGCATGCTGGTGGCAGAGGTGAACAGAGGCAACGTTGAATTGAGGTGAGACGTTTTTTTGAAAATTCGCGTTGAAAACAAAGTCGATTTGAAGTTTTTTAATGCTGTTATGAAATGCCATTTTAGAATATGGTATGAAGTCGATTTTGGAAGAAATCGTTTTGGAATTTTTTGTTTAAAGGTCACATATGGATCAAATCGATTTTTTGGAAGTTTAGAAAAAGTCGATTTGTTTTATTACAAATCGCTTTGTATTAAGTGCCATTTTATTTCTTTTAAAAACGATATGCAACATCGATCATATTGAAAGCGATTTGTAATCACTTATTAAAATCGATTTGTTAAAATGGTTTTGAAAAAATCGATATGCCATGTGTATATGGTATTTAAGCCCTTTTTTAAGGTGGAGTTTAAGGTGGAGTTCAATACCATTCGCATATGGTATGAAAGCAACATTGCAGAAATTTGTATGTGAAATACAAAGGGCAGTTTTTTAAAGGCAAAGGCATTTTTTTTTATTGATTTAAAGTTGGTTTTTTGGAGATTATTGTGTTTTTTGGTTGCTACAAGATGGCGAAAACTCAGAGTGCCCGTTTTGAGAACGATATGGTTGGAGCCTTGTTGTCTGAGGCTGAGGAGACGAGGAAGAAGTCGAATGCAAACACCTCTACATCAGAGGTAATGATGGCCAGAGGTCGCTCGAGAGAGAGACACTCCGGGGGTAAGCATAGCAACTCTCGTTCAAAAGGAAAGAAGACAAAAGTAAAGTGCTGGTTTTGTGGCAAATCAGGGCATTTAAAGAAGGACTGCTGGAAGCGACAGCAGCAAACTTCAAAAGCAGATTCTTCGACAGAGAAGAAGGAGGCAAATGCGACAGATACAGGTTCGGCATCTGGTTCAGGTATGAGCGACGAAGTATTGTCTGTTAATATGTCAAAACATGATCAACATTGGTTGTTAGATTCCGGTGCATCAAACCACATGTGTATCCATAAAGACTGGTTTAAGACGTATAGATCTGTTGATGATGGCGTCGTGTACATGGGTAATGATGTTACTTGCAATATTGTTGGGATAGGAAGTATACAACTGCAAATGTTTGATGGCACAACTAGAATATTAACAGATGTGAGACATGTTCCAGACTTAAGGAAAAATCTAATTTCTTTAGGAGCATTGGATACGAATGGATATAAAACTGTAATTCAAGGTGGAGTTATGAAAATCTATAAAGGTATCTTACTAGTAATGAAAGCTAAGAAAGTAGGAAATCTATTTCAATTAGAAGGAAGAATAGGGTCAGTTCATGTGTCTACGGTGTCTGAACATGACAGTAGTTCCATTCGCCTATGGCATCAAAGGTTGGGCCATATGAGCGAAAGAGGGTTAAAGATTTTGGCTGATCGCAAGTTACTTCCTAATCTAAGGTCTGGAAAGTTAGATTTCTGTAAACATTGCTTGTTTGGAAAACAAAGTAAACAAAAATTTAAAACAGGCAAACATACTAGTAAAGAGATACTTGATTATATTCATTCAGATGTTTGGGGTCCAGCCCCTACAGCGTCATATGGTGGCTCGTCATATTTTGTGTCGTTCATTGATGACTTTTCTAGGAAGGTGTGGGTCTACATGTTGAAAAGAAAGTCTGATGTTTTTTTAGTTTTCAAGCAGTTTAGAGCATTGGTAGAAAACAGCACTGGTAGAACAATAAAATGTTTAAGAACTGACAATGGTGGTGAGTTTACTTCCAAGGAGTTTGACAACTATTGCAAGGATGCAGGGATCGAGAGACATAAGACCACGGTTTATACTCCTCAGCAAAATGGAGTTGTTGAACGCATGAACAGGACTCTTCTAGGAGAGCAAGGAGTATGCTGAGTAACGTCGGGTTGCAAAAGGAGTTGTGTACGGAAGCGGTGGCAACAGCTTGTTATGTGATAAACCGATCTCCATCGACGGCCATAGACTGTAAGATTCCGCAAGAGGTATGGAAAGGAAACCCTTGTGATTATTCTAAACTCAGAGTGTTTGGTTGTGATGCATATGCTCTAGTGCCTAAACATCAGCGAACTAAGTTAGATCCAAAGTCTAAAAGGTATATCTTTGTTGGGTATGGTGTTGGAACAAAGGGATATAGATTGTGGGATCCTACTACTCGCAAAATCATCATCAACAGAGATGTAAAGTTTAATGAATCCTCTCTTGTACAGTTAGATGTAGATAGTAAATTGAAACAGGATGATGTATTTGATTTTCAGCACATTCAGTTTGACAGCACTTCTAATGATAGTCATGATGACCATAGTTCAGATTCTAGTCATGAACAGGTTTCATATACTAGTTATGAACAGGGTTCAGATATAGAGCGTGAACATGTCTCAGATGCTGGTCATGAAGAAGTTCCTACAGATGGTAGTCAGCCAATTGCGGAAGCACCAGAAACATCCTTAAGGAGGTCGACAAGAATCAAACGGCCACCGAGAAGGTATGATGATTATGTTACTTCAGTTGCATTTACTGCTAATGACGATGAACCTCTGTGCTATCAGGAAGCAATAGAAGGTTCGAAAAGTGACAAGTGGAAAGCAGCCATGAAGGACGAAATGATGGCCTTGAGTAAGAATGGCACATGGGATCTGGTTGAGCTTCCGAAAGACAGGAAAACTGTGGGGTGTAAATGGGTTTACAAGCTGAAACGGGGTGTGAATGATACTGAGGACAGGTACAAAGCGCGACTGGTTGCAAAAGGGTTTTCTCAGAAAGCCGGTATTGACTTTCATGAGATTTTTTCACCAGTGGTTAAAATTGTTTCAATTAGAATTGTGTTAGCTTTAGTTGCTTTGTTTGATTTAGAGTTACAACAACTAGATGTTAAGACTGCTTTTCTACATGGAGATCTAGATGAGGAAATTTATATGGAACAACCGGAGGGGTTTGTTCAGCATCGCAATAAGAAATTTGTCTGCAGGCTCAAGAAGTCATTATATGGCCTGAAGAAGTCGCCTCGGCAGTGGTATAAGAAGTTTCATTCTTTCATGTTGAGTCAGAAATATGTTAGAAGTGAATATGATCATTGTGTGTATTTCAAGCAATTGAAAAATGACATGTTCATTATCTTAGTGTTGTATGTTGACGATATGCTTTTAGCAAGCAAAAGCATTGATGAAATCAACAGGTTGAAGACTCAGATGGCAAGGACATTTGATATGAAAGATCTAGGAGCAGCAAGACAGATTTTGGGCATGGAGATTTTCAGAGACAGGAGCAATGGTAAGCTGTGGCTATCACAACAGAAGTATATTGAGAAAATACTCTTGAGGTTTGGTATGAACAATGTGAAGCCTGTTTCAGTCCCTTTAGCTTCCCATTTTAAGCTTTCTTCAAGTTTATGTCCTAACACAAATGAAGAAAAGGAATATATGTCTCGAATTCCATATGCCAATGTAGTAGGTTGTTTGATGTATGCGATGGTTTGTACTCGACCAGATATTTCACATGCAGTTGGGGTTGTCAGCAGGTATATGGCAAATCCAGGTAAAGAACACTGGTCAGCAGTGAAATGGGTGCTTCGGTACTTGAGAGGCACAAGTAGTTATTGTATTACTTACAATAAGAGTAGTGAATTTGTTTGCGGATATGTTGATTCCGATTTTGCAGGTGATTTGGATAAGAGGAGGTCAACTTCAGGGTACGTCTTTACTCTTGCAGGTGGAGCTATTAGCTGGATGTTAAATCTACAGAACATTGTTGCTTTATCCACTACTGAAGCAGAATACGTTGCTGCTTCGCATGCTTGCAAAGAGGCGGTTTGGTTGAAAGGTTTGCTTGGTGAGTTTGGTAGGTTACAGGACAACATCAGGTTATTTTGTGACAGTCAAAGTGCAATACATTTGGCTAAGAATCCCGCCTATCATAGTAAATCAAAGCATATACCGATCAAGTACCATTTTGTAAGACAGGTTATCACTGAAAGGGGAGTCTCTCTTGAAAAGGTGCATACAAAGGAAAATTGTGCAGACATGTTCACGAAACCAGTTTTGTTGGAGAAGCTGCGTTGGTGTTTGGCTTCTCTTGGCTTGCAGAAGAGATAAAATAATAATAACAAGGCATCAGGCTAATTGTTGTCAAGGTGGAGATTGTTGAGATTTTCTGTTTTGGATAAAATAGGCAAAATCTCAGTAGGTGACAAAAATTAGGAATTAGTTCCTAGATTAGCTCCAGTTTGTTGGGAGGGAGTTAATGCATCCTAAATTTTTGTTGAGAGGATTTATGAGGCAGTTTGATTCTCTCTGCTATATAACAGGTATCCATACGGATTGTTTGCAATGGAGTGAGGGGGTGTGAATTATGTAATCTCCTGTTTTGATTAATAAAGACTGCCGATGCCTGTCGTGTGGACGTAGCCCAGGAGGTTTGGGTGAACCACGTTAATGCCTGTGTCTTTATGTGCTTGGTTTATTGCTGTGTGTTAATTGTTTGATGAATTCCGCTGTGATTATTCCAACATGCTCTGCAACGTCCTTACTAAAGTTGGTCTCTGCAATGAAAGTAATTTCATTGCATGGCAGGGTGCAGGGAGCTTGACTATTTTCATGGCATTGTCACAATGACACAAATTTGTATGGATGACAGATTTTTTTTTGAGAATTTGGAAATTTAAAAAAAATAATTCAGAATGTTCGAGTGTTGAATAGTTTTTTTTAATAATGGAAATGGATTCTGAAAACTCTGGATACTCTTGATACCTAAAATTATGAAACTCAGATTTTCAAAATTTCCTACCCAATTTTGTCATCATTTCTATTATTTTCCGGACTAATTTGTGGGTTCTAAGCTCCTTAGGCTTCTTACAATTGTTGGAGATATTAGTAATGCCGTTGACCAACTGTGCTCTGCAGCGTCCTTACTGAAGTTACTCTCTGCAATACTTTCATGGCAGGCTGCAGGGAGCTTGACTTTTTGCCACCATAGAAGTGTTGGAGAGATTAACTTTAGTAATGAAGTTGAATTGAGCATTTTTTTTGAGATCCAGTAACTGACCTATCACCCCAGCCAGGCCATAACCGGTAAGATTTACATGGTCAAGATTGAATCCAAGTTTAGGGATTGAATTCCCCTTTTAACAGCCGGGCTGTGACCCTTGAACGACATTGAAGCGATGATTACAAAACACATCCATTCCAATCACACGGATTTCGATCAGATATGTTCCAGTTGGCCAAAGCATTATTTCTGTTATTCCGATCCAGCTCTCTTATCTGCATATGGATCCTTCCTTCCGGAATCCTCTGAGATATTCCTGGCATTGCACTGAACTACCACTTGCAAGAGATTCATGACGAAGAAGCAGAACAAAATGGATTGGGAGGATCGGAGCCGCAAGCACAAGTGTGACAATGATTTACAGTATATATGCAGGAGATACATTGTAATCGATTAACCTAGCAAAGGAAGTGTGACAAAGAAAATGTTAGCAGATATGCCAGACCTGTTTTCTGTTCAAGAGCTGGTCAGAAGACACAGGAAGATCGGACTGACTTCTAGGGTAAGCACTTGAACTTCTAGGAAGGCCATGATTGTCCTGGAATGTTAAGGAACTGGACACGCAACCCGGACCAATCTCCATCGTTTTTACTGCAAAAACACTGCATTAATGGCACGCATCAATACAAAGATCCGAAGAAATTTTATCTGGTGCATATCCGAACACTCTCCGTTAGTGGTTGAAGAGCCAGAAAAATCGGTAAGATGTACAGTCGCATCACTAGACTAGCTTTCATTTGATGAAAGTCTTTGCCACAGTATCAGTTAAAGTCCATGCTTCTGCAGTCCCTTTCCAGTAGAATAATGGTATGCAGACTGAGATTATGTGCAAAGAACAACTTTCTAGTGTCATATGAGTGAATAAATATCGAGTCTTAGATTCAGCATCCCATATGGATGACCACACATGGACTGTCTTCCATTGTTTCTTGGATTAGAAGATTAGAAGATAAAAGAGTCGAAAATTCCAGGGGCAAATTTATCGCAGTTGTGGAATTACTTTAATTAAAAATAGTGTGTGGCACTTTATTTGCAGGCTTAACAATTTATCTGATTTAACAGGTGCACCTTCAATTCAAGACAGCTCATAGATCTTGTGTGCAAAAGGTGCTGGTAGAAGAACTAAAACTGTGTGACGCTTCAAAGTGGATTCTGCGAGCTAGGAGGCATAATGCCATAAGGTATGGGATTCCCCAACTATATGTGCCAGAACAAGGGATCAATCATGGAATTTCATAAGAGACGGGCCTTGATTCATGATTTTGTTAATTTCAGGTCTTCACTGGCATTAGCCAGATCTTGCGCTAAGAGATTACCTTGCAGTTCTTCTGTACTGATTGTTCAAAATGGAAAGGTGATCTTTGAGAAATGTGAAAGAGAGTATCTATCAGGTATGTGTCTGACAAAGCTTACATGAGTGCAAGACAAGGATTCTTGATTGATTCTTTTGTGGTATTAGCCGAATATTGTGTTAAGAAATTACCATGCAGTTCTTCTGTACTGATTGTTGAAAATGGGAAGGTGATCTTTGAGAGATGTGAAGAGAGTATCTATCAGGTATGTATGTGTCTGACAAAGCTTACATGAGTGCAAGACAAGGATTCTTGATTGATTCTTTTGTGGTATTAGCCGAATATTGTGTTAAGAAATTACCATGCAGTTCTTTGGGAAGGTCATCTTTGAGAGCTGTGGAAGAGAGCATCTATCAGGTATGTCTGTTCCTGACAAAGCATACATGAGTGCAAGCCAAGGACACTGATTGGCTGACTGTATGTACTAATAATGAATGTGCTCATTGTGCTGAGGTTATTGTGTTAAGAAATTACCATGCAGTTCTTTGGGAAGGTCATCTTTGAGAGGTGTGGAAGAGAGTATCTATCAGGTATGTCTGTTCCTGACAAAGCATGCATGAGTGCAAGCCAAGGACACTGATTGGCTGACTGTATGTACTAATAATGAATGTGCTCATTGTGCTGAGGTTCTTGAGGCTTTTTTCGGCCTTGGCTTTCTTGTCTGTTCAGTTGCAGAGAAAGCTGTTTCTCCTCGTCTAGGATTGTTGAATCGAATACGATGGAGGATTGAAAACAAGAGCTGCAAAACTTTAACCACTGTTGTATCATGTTCTTTGGACAGGACAGCTTTAAATCTCCCAGCATGTATAATTTCAATGAGCATGACAAGATTCTCAGTGAACAAAGGTGATGTTTGTATATACAATTTGTCTGAAATAGAAGCTTTGAAAAGGTCATGTGATCCTCTGAACCAGATTGCCTCCTCTGCCAAATGGATAACTCGAGTTTTTTAGGCAGTTAGAAGAAATATAAGGGATCTGAAGTTATAGAATCGGCTCTTCTAGTGATATCTAGCCTAGTCTCCACGAAGGAGGGAAAAATGATTTTCATGCAAAACGTAACCAAAAATGTTCCCAAAGGGGCGACTTCAGGACTCATTACAGAGAAAGGAGAATCACTACCTGAAAGTGGAGCCGATTCAGTGATCAAGCCTCCTAATCCACAGTCTACATCCAAACAAACGTCTGTGGTGGAAGGGCCACTACAGCTGCCAGATAAGCATACACAGACAAATGGAGAGCTTCGATTGAAAGAACAGACTACGCAGAAGGTTTGCAACTATGAACATGAAGTTCGGTCTTCAAATGAGGTAGCACCAATTCAGACAATCTGTCAAGAAGGTGCGTTTCGTTGCAGTCAGCAGAATGACTCTAATCGAAAAGAAAATTATTTGGCAAGAGGTTAGATTGTGTTTGTCGAAGTAAAACCTGCAGGCATCTTACATATTAGGAGTTGCAATCTGCAACTGCCGGCTTTTCAACAGGTTGCATTTCAAGGTTTCCTCCTGGAGCTTTTCATTTCTGTGCTTTTGCTTTGAATGGAAAATATCCTTTTTAAGAGTTTTTTAATCGGTTATGTGCCATCCATGTTCTTGGAGGGAATTTTATAGGAAGAGGAGGCTGAAGTAAAGTGTACAGAAGATTTTTCCTGATGGACAATCGGTTTCGTGAAAATCTTGAATTTTACACCCAAAACAGAGCCAGAGCTTCTTTCTGAAGTTGAGATTTTACTTTATTGAAGCACAACCGCATCATTACACTTATTCGTTACTGTGAAGAAGGCCTTAACAGCCTTCTGGTGTATAATTTTGTTTCCAGAGGAAGCCTTGAAGAGAATCCTCATGGTATGTACTTAATAATATCGCATTTTAAGAGTCATTAAATCATGTACAAATATGAAGCAGTGGTCATTTTTAGAATCACAGCGTCATGTGTTTTATGGCGGGGTCATTTTCTATTTTCTGAGATTTGGTTATAGCCCTTGGTATATGTTTCAGGAGGCAAGGAGAAGCCGGTCGTTTCTTGGAGACGGAGTTGCTGAAGGATTATATTAATGGCATACAAGTTTTTCTCAATCTGTCCTTCACCCCGGATGCGGGTGAAATCTCCAAGTCGGGTGAGGACAGCTCCTCCCATGCTTAGACTGACGGCGCCCTGCAATGCCAGCTCCAACCTGATGCACAACCTTAAATCACTGATAATCTTTGCCGGCGCTCTGCCACACCATGCATCACACGCAGGGACACTTGGAATGTCCCTCTCTGACTCTGCGCTCGAATTCAGTGCTTCATAGGCACAAAGGCTCCTCAATCGGCCATTTCATTGTTGCTTAAGATGGTCTCGCGAGCTCTCTCTGCGATCACTACTACTCTTTTCGCCATTACGCTGCTGTTCCAGCTTGCCTCGCGCACTACCACTGCTATCGCTCCCCCTGCTGCGCGCCCCTCCCCCTATGCTCCTCCCTGCTACACGCCCCCCTTGCTCTCAACCTTGTCTTTCAGTCAGCTGCCCATCCTCTGCTCGATAGCCTCTCCATGGTCCCGCACCAACGTCAAAAGCCCATCAAGGGCAGCTATAGAGGGGGCCGCTCTCACTGTGGCCACGACCAGCGTCTAGAATCCAACGAAGGCTCCACATCAGGAAGCCATGAAATGCTGGCTACTGAAATGCCTGACAACACTCAGGGGGAGATTGTTCTGCCTCTGTAGAAGCCTAAGGGTAGAAGAGGCCGCATAAATCCACTATTGCACAATCTGAGCCGCCCATACCCTGGAAAACCGAACCACTTCCAGTTCATGAGCCTGCAGAGGAGGAGACAGATGTTTGGATTATGGACTCGAATTGTGTCTGGACCAGACTTTACGATGTTGAGTATCTTGTTGCTCCCATCGTCCACGCAACGCCTCCAAAGCCTCCCTGTGAGCCCACAGCTGTGGAGGAAGCCATTGCAAGAGAATATGGATGCCTAATTGAGGAGGAGGACTACGTGACAGAGGAAGATGAAGAATTTCCATCACTGCTCGGTAGCAAGGTTACTCTCTGATTTTTGTCAACTCAGGGCATACTTCAGCTATTTTGTTTTCATATGTGTTACTGAATATTTTGTAAAACAAGACTGTTTGACTTTCTTAAGGGGCTGGTTTTCCTCCTATGAGGCAACCCCAAACTTGATTTACTTTGAAAACTTCCAATGCAAGGATTGGCTAAGCACTGCTTGCCATCTCTGCCCATAGCCTCTGTAAAGTTTTTTTTATGCTTTTAATATAGTTTAGCCTAACTTACCCAAAAAAAAAAAAAAATTGTCCTTCACAGAGATGTGAAGTCTTCCAATATCTCAAGCTTTTTTAAGAGTTTGAACCGCAGCTGCAAATATTTTTACTACAAGAAGGAAGAAGTTAAACCAGTGACCTAACTTGAGGGCATCGTGACTATGATGGTGACCTCCTAAAGGGCATCTTAGACTTGAGAGCTGACCTGACTAGAAAGGCACCCGACCTTTGGGCTCGACTGGATAGGAGCTTTGGGCTCGGATCTTGATGGGGACCCTTGCTTGGGCCCTCGGATTTTGGTAATTACCCTAAATGCTGCTCTTCAGCCTCGTGTACTTTTTTTGTCAAGAACAAATTTGACAGTTCAGTATTCAAAGAAGTCTTAGTGAGCTATAGTTGCAAAATTAAAACTTGCAATTCTGTGCCAGCGAACAATTTCAACAGAATTAGTGTGGATTTTATGAAAGCGGTCAGATTTCAGGCTGGAAAGGTTGTCACCAACATTTTTTTTAAACTATGGTGAATTCACAATTTTTTAGATTAATTTAGGGGATGTTCAGAATTAATTTTTTTTGGCTATCGTATAATACCAAAAGTATATCTAGTAATCAAGAGTATATCTAGCAATCTGCTAGCCAGATATACTAGATCTTATGATTTAGCACGTAGATTCACAGATAAAAAGAATCTAATGAAATTTTAGTTGACTTCACCCAACAAAACTTATCATTAAACCACAAATCACTGTATACCAACATCTTTATATATCACTTGCGGCGATGCTTAAGGAACATTTGGGTATGTAAGCATCTTCCCAGTTTCAACTAGCCATTTTCAGAGTAGGGCTATCCAATTTGTAACGTTTCTGTTTGCTAATTGTAAGTGTTGTTTAGCAGGTATTTTGCTTCAATTTTTTTCTTTTTTTTTTAATTTTTATATTTATGGTAAGAAAGGTTAATGACAAGACGGATGTGTATGCATTTGATGGGTTCTCCTTGAGTTAATAACCTGGAAGGAAGACAATCGATCCCAGAAACAAGAAATCCGTAGGGTCAAGAAAGCCGGATTACGTGGATAAGTTTTAGTTTTCACAGCTGATTTTTTTTTATTGATTATTTTTATTTATTTATTCATGTTTAACCTTTTTTTAATATTTTGTTTTTTTTTATTGTGAGGTAATGTGATTTTTGGAGATGATATGTATATTTAACTTGTGTTTTGAGTAGTTGCTATTTAAAGATATTTAAGTAGTTAAAATTATTTGGGGATGACAATGGGTTTAAGCTACCTCAGCTTTTAGTATGGCTGGTTTTTTCCCAGAGAGTTTTGAACCTATGAAAGTGAGTATAGTATCTTAGCTGAACACCATGCTACATTGACCTTTTCACCACAGAATATCTTAACAAAAAACCTTGCTATCCCTAGTGGGCTAATCTTCTCTTAATATTGAAATCAAAATAAATTCATTTTAATTTTGGAGAGAGATCAAAAATTTTAATACATAATTTTTTTTAGCATATGTTCATCTTAATTCTTAATGTACCAAGAGCCAAAGAGATCAAAACTCTCAAAATGCAAATATCTTTTGACTGCAGAATTTGATAAAGGAATTGCACCTCCAAATATTTGGTTTTGGTAGATCTAGAATTCAGATGAATCTATGTTAATTTTTCACATCTTTCTTTAATGTATTTTGTAATTCTTTTAATTAAAATTTTTAATATGATATGCATAATATTAATATATAAAGAAATAATTTATTTTAATTACTAAATTTTTATATACTTATTAATTAAATTTAAATATAAAATTTGAAATATAATAATTACAATTATATATATATATATATATATATATATATATATATATATATATATATATGTATGTATGTTTATTTAAGTTTGTGTCTAAGATGAAATGAGGTTTTAAATTTTTAATTTAATTATCAATAATTATTAGATAGATGGTAGTGGTAGGAATTTAATCTCCATGGTATATTTTAAAATTTTTAATAGCAATCATAGATTGAAGATTGGAGATTGAAATTTATATGAAAAGTAGTTATGCTCTTTTTCCCTTTAATTAAATTGATTAATAACAAAAAAATGTCATATGAGCATGAGTTATAATTTCTTGGGCCTATGGTATTAGTAAGCCATACTATTGATCCATGGTATTGGAACAAAGCTTATTTACAGGTTAACAATCAACAACATAACATGGTATTGACCTATAGTATTGTAACAAACTCTATTTATAAGTTAAGAATTGACATCATAAAATGGAGATCAATCTGGATGATATCTTGTCACTTGTTTTTTAAATACATATATTAATTATTTTTATATTTTTCTTTTTGTAAGCTTGGCAGGACTACATCTTCATCATGTCTAATATATCACCCACTCCGTGGACATATTAATGATTTTTATAATAATAATAATAGTAATGTTATTATTTAGTTAATTTTTATGATTTTTTTAAATCTTTGTTTGATGCCTATGAAATTTACTAGCCATTTAATTTATATGACTATACTAGTTATATATTTTAAAATACCATGGTTATCAATATGAATTATTACTATTTAAATTTAAATAAAATATTATTATAATTTTGACAAGCACTCTTACCCATTAAGTAATTTTTTTTGACATATTTCTTTTTAAAATGATTTTAGCTCATCATTTCAATAATACATATTATATGTTTTTTTTTCTTTTTGTCATAACCAAAAGATAAATTTTAATTAGTAAATAACATTTATTCATGTGAAATGTCAATTATACATCTATAATATTTGGAATGAGTAGAATGCTAATTATACTTTTTGTAATATTATATATATTAAGATATATATAATTGAATATATATTTACATATATACTACTTAATTTTAACAAAATGTATACCAATTGATATGACACAATAGATACATATTATTTACCAGTAATAATAATAAAAAACATCCATCACAATTCATTGCTAACAACGTCCACTTGAAAGTATTATCCAAGAACCTTGTAAAATATTACAACATTGTAAAAGGACACAAAAACAAAGCTGAGGAACCTTAGAATGAAAGAAAACCTAGACGAAAACGGAAGTCTTGATACCTATTGAAATCAAGGAGATAAAGGAGAGAAGGATAAGAATTTAAAATCTGATGCACTCATTGGTTTTTGTAACTCTAATGTTCTTTTTAATCATTTTAACAAAATGGGAACAAATTTTGTTGTATTTGACAAGCAAATCAACTTGTAGCCAAAAATTTTCCCATAAAATTGTGTCTTTGGGAGAGAAAAGACAATAATTGATTGTTGTTTGGAAGCGTCACCCAACAAGTCTTGTCACAAACCTTGAAAATAACATCAATACACCTTCAATGAAGCTCGAATATAACAAAAAATTTTGTGGATTGTATGACGGATCTGTTTTTTTTTCGAAGAAAACGTAATTTTATTCAAGGAACAAAATTACATTTTTGCAGATGCTAAAAGTATTTGATCATGCCAACCAAAGGCTGGAACCCAAAAATAAAGTCAAAACTAGAAAATTTTGGGCCTAAGTGTAAAAAGCACTTAGCTACCCCTTTCCACTTTTCTTTTTTCAACTTTTTTTCCAACCTCTCTAGGAGGGAGCGACAATTACAATCGCTAAATGATTTTCATCTGCCTTCAAAGATGCTTCTTTTTTTTGAGTCCAAAGTCTTAGAGACGTGGGATATTTTTTTTCCTCCCGCCTTCAATTGATGGGGTTCTTCCTCCAGACGTTGCACTATATTCTTTACACTTTTATAATTCCTCTAGCTTTGGATCATTGTTCCTACCTGCTCTTGCCCTATGTTCTGTGGTGTTCTTTGTTTTTCCTGAACCTCCACATTTATATAATTATCTACAATTTCGTCTTCCTCTTCATTTGAGAGTTGCAGATATGGAACCTACCATCCCTTTGGCCTTTTGGGTTGTTTATTTTTCCTATTTGGAGCTTTCTTTGCCTACAGGCAAGTGTTTTGTAAATGTCTAGTTTGAAAACAAATGTGACACATGAATGTCGTGTTCTCAAAATCTAGTGGTTGTGTCCAATGAAAACTATTATGAATCAAGTGAATACGATTAGGTAAACCTTTGCGAAGGTATACATCTACACATATTTTGGAAAAGGTAAAGATTACCTTGTCACCTCTTTCTAGATCCGTATTTATGTATTTTCCCAATGTATTTCCAATTCCATCTAGTACCTGGTGGTGCCAAGAAGGAAGATGGAGGTTATGCAATCTCACCCAGACCGACATTTTAGAAACCAACATTATGTTGACGTTGAAACCTGGAAATCATGGAGTTATAAAAAGGCCCGCTCTCCCCAAAAACCATGTCCCCTCGTTTAAAGCATAATCCAGGTCCTTCTGTGTGTCAAATTGTACAATAAAAAATCCTTTTGAGCACAAATGAATGTCGCAATTGGGAGTTCGGTTAGAGAAAACCCATTGATGTAGATCCTCTGATTTGGACAAAAAACCATTGAATTTGCATACAATGGTTCGATATTGGGAACATTAACAATAACCTCTGGTAGATTGACTGCCATATCTGAAGCATGTATTATTTGATCAACAATATAAGGGCTCGAAATATTTTGGCTTTACACAACTGTATTATGCATCTTCCATTTTCTTGTAGCCAGGGATGAACCATAAATTTTTGCGTGATCAACTGGAGCTTGATGCTCACCCTTGTTTTTTACTGTTGTTAAATTGTAGCAAGAAACGACTTCATTTGGCTTGTGCCTTATTCAAATGGAGAAATTTGAATTTCCACATCAACAGCTTGACTTGAGTTGCAGTTAGCGGGAGTGACATGGCCAAGTGACTTAGTTAAATCAATCAATTTGAGTTTGTGAGCTAGAAGTAGAGATGTGCATGAGTTGATTGCTAAGATATAGAAATCTAATGGAGTTATAATTAGTGAAAATCATTTATCTGAGATCTAGTCATGAATATAGTTAGTAGGAGTTCAATTGAGTAGTTGTAACTTTTGTTAACTCACCGATCTCTCAATTAACTACTCAATTTACTAAAAATAACCCTAGTCATGCATGGAATTCGAATTTCCTAGTTGAGTGGAGGAAAAAGACACCATTGTAATTATCAATGTATACTATTGAGTGTACAAGTTTTTATTTAGAGGAGGTGAACAATTTCTCTTGGATTTATGCAAGGAAATAAGAGATTTTCCTATTTTTTAGGATCTAATTTCCTCAAGAATTGTGCAAGGAAGTAGGAGGAAGTTGGAGGCTTATTTTGGCTAAGTGTTAGACAGAGTAGAAGGAGATCAATATTGTAGTGCAGGTTGAGCTTCAAGGATTGAAGCTGTCATTGTAATAGATCTATATTCTCATATGATATACTACAAAACAAAGGATAGTTTTTTCCCAGTTGGGTTCCCCAATTAAAACTCTGTGTTCATTGTAATTGAATGATTGCATGTGTTTCTATTGTATGTTTTCATTTTCTCATATTGAGTAGAATAATTTTCTATCTATTTTTTTCATTCTGAATTCATTACGAAACATAACCCTTAGGATTGCTGATTCACGAAAAACCTCCTCGCAACCTCAAATTTGTGTTAATGGAGGAGTTGTGATTGATGCAATAATTTTTCAACCACTTAACATCTTACAACGATTTACCCTCGTAAATCAAGTTTTTTAAACTCATCGGAATGCCCATTATATATTGAATATTCCACTTCAAATATTTTAAGAAATCTAAGGATCGAACCTTAAAGATAACAAATTTCCCATTTAGGGTTTTCACAAAGATTTGGAAAGGCTCCTTTGCGTCCATACCTAACCTATTTCCGTAAAATCTAGATATGGGTTAAAATAGTCCAGAGCATACCAGACCCCATTGAGACTTAGATCTACTAAGTATTCCTCCTTCAGAAAAGACAGTTGCATCCACTCAAAAATCTGGATGTGGAGAAAAACAAATCTCATAGCCTCAGAGTTGGCAACTGCGTCCTTCATTAACCACCAAACCATTCTATCTTCATTCACATCCAGATCTAAGGAATCACCGGTTACGACTGGAAATGTTTGATTGAGATCTGCGGGTATAAAAACCCTGTTCTCCATGAGATAGGAAAACATACATAGACGAAGATAATGATAAAGCCACCATATCCGATCTATGTAGATCCATTTTACAAATTTGTTGTGGATCTCATAGATCAACGTATACTCAACCAATAAAATCTTGATTCATCCTTCGTATAAAACTTTTCCATGGCAGACATAAACTATTCATGCTCACGCCTATGCAAACTCCCAAATCTCAAGGCTCCACCCTTCTGTGCAAATCACAACAATCTTATATGACAGTCCTCCTCGCATACACCTCAACCTATGCCCTGGCTTGTCAAAACTTCCAGAGGCTGACCTGCAATCAACGATAGTCGCCATTTTTATTTTATTTAATGAAGTATTTATTTTTATTTTAGAAGGAAACATGTCAACTCCAAGTTGAGCAAAAAAAGGAATTACACCTCCCTCATATTGCCCTATAGAATATACAACTAAATAGCCCGGATGGTTAGCTGAATTGGCCGAGTTCTCGTTGCTAAAGAGTCTCACTAATGAGAGGTTATGGGATCAATTCTACTCAATTCCCAGGAGGATATTTCCTCGAAAAAAAAGAGTACAAAACTAAACAAGGTCATTCTTATAATATAGAAATATGAAAAACCTTGATGCTAAATGTGGGAGATGTTTATGATACAAATGATTGATGCTTGTTGCTACAATCTCAGGATATATCTCATTACTAGCCTTAAGTGAGTGAGTAATTTATCTTCCCCTTATTTATAATGCAAAATAAGAGGATTTATTTTTTCTTCAATTAATTTATATATAATACACACAATTTTTTTCGTTTATTTATTTATTTTTTTAATAATTGTATATAATAATTTGTTTAACATGGGAATTAGAATACTTTATTTATAAACCACATCGTCCACATTAATTTTTTTTTTTTTTTTTTTATGAACACATTTTTAAATAAATGTAAATATTATTTAACCTTACATATTGAAATATTTTATTTATGATCCACATTGAATATGTTTGTAGCTCTACAATCCAATGTGGTGTTATGTTGACTGGGTCGAATTATTTAAAATAATATTTAAATTAAAAAATAATAATTAATACTTGATATAAAAATTAAATAAATAAATAAATAAATAAATAAATAAATAAATATATATATATATATAAGAGGAACAATAGAAGAAACCAAGGGTAAACCAAAACCCCTGAGATGTGGGATGGATAATGCGCCTCACACTTACTACCTTATTTTTAAAAGAAATTCAAAAATACCCTACATTTTCTTTATCTTTCCCCTTGCTCATTTTCTCCTCCATCCCACCCATTTCTCTCTGTAATTAACTGTGATTAGGGTTTATAAGGGTTTAGATAATGTTTTATATTTTCATCTAGTAGCGGATTAGGGTTCTCTTTTTCCTACCTGCCTCGAAGTGCAGGGCCCTACCTCTATGGTTGAACTTAGGAAGGTCATGGCTATGGATGCGAGGCCATGATAAGTTGACATGCAACATGAACTTTCATAGTAGAGTTATATGTTTAGATGCCCAAAGGTCTGACGTTCAACCTAAGTATTAAAAATATGGATGAAAATATAGATACTTTTCTTTGTTTCATTAGATCTAGGTTGATGTTAGAGTGACAAGTTCTACAATAGTCTAACTGTTAGATGTTTTTGTAATTTTCTATGTTTTTATTCTAGTCAATTTTGTTTGAAATCTGACATGAATTTTTGGGAATCATAATTTTGAGTTGTGTAATTATAGATAACGAGTGTTCCAAGGAATTTTTAGGATGTTGAAGCCATCTATACATTCAAAAACTTGTTTTACACAAACATTCACAATCAAGTCAAAATTGTATCACCATATTCCCTCAAAAAAATAACAAAAACATCTAATTATTACACTGCTTCGACAAGTTCAATTTGAATACTTGGGTATGTGGGTGTTGTACATACCAGAGTAAATTATTTTTACTGTTGTTTTATATTATTATTAATATTAATATTTTTCATGTCCTATTCAATCTAAGTTGGTGCTAGATTGGCAAGTATAGCTTGAATGATTTTAAGTATTTGTGGATATATACTTGGGTTTGTGGGTGTTGCTTATAACACATTTACTACAGTTGGGAATCTTAATATTTAGCAAGCTTCTTGTGGTTTGTGGTATGTAAGTAGGTGAGTGTACCCTTGGAAAAAGGATTAAAAACTCATTGCCATGCCTTTATAGGAGGGGCTCTTGTGTGGCATTGGCTTGGGATTATTAGAGATGGTTTCTTGTTGCATTAAGAGTGGGTAACTAGTTTATAGCACTAATGATTGAATTCATCAAGAGTACTGAGTTGGATCACTTCCTGGGAAGAAAAATGAGATAATACTGATTGGTTCTTAGTTTGTATTTGGAAAGCCCACCTATTAGAGTGGAATGGAGCCTTCAGAGGGCTATACTTGTGTTACATCCTACAGTCCAAAATTGAGTACAAAACACATATATACCCATTGTGGTATGGAATGTGAAACTATCAAATACCTTGTTAAAAAACAACATCAACACCAAATACATGATGTTTCATCACCACCAAGGAGAGATTCAAATGTTCTTGTGTTTCATATTGCCTATTTTCTTAGCGCTTGCTATCTCCACAATCGGAAATTGAGTCATGCGAAGGGACATCTATATGTACAAGTATGTTATAATTATCATACCATGGATTTTCTGTTAGAGATTGATTTTAAGTTTGGAGAATCACATGGAAATTTGATTATAGTTTCAGGCCAATAGTTCTTGTTCAATTTTTTCATGGTTGTTTCCAAAATTCCTATTCAATTAATCTAGAATATTGATAATGAGAGAACTCACTTAGTTAATGGAGTGTGTGCATGTATGTAAACCTTGGGTTTTAGATTTTTGAGAGCTCATGCTTCAAGAGTTAGTCTCATTCTTTGTTTGGTAGTTATTGTAGAGGTGACAAAGCATTCTGTAATGTCGAATGTTACTACCGATAGATTTTGATGGGTGAATGAATGGAATCATTTTCATAGAGTGCTTCTTCTTATGGCAATGAACTTTTATTTAACTAGTACAATTGTTGCTGCATAAGAGAGGAATGAGAACTGTCCGAGCAAGGAAAGGTATTTTAGTGTCTATGTTTATTTGTTTTTGGTTTTGATTTTTTAAACCATGGTGATGAATCTTACTAGCAATGTGAATTAATTTAAATATAAAACATATGCTTGATTAACTATTCTTTACACAATGAGGTATTTTATAGGTATTTTTCTCAAGTTTTGCACTCAAAAAAGAGGTTTGCATCTTGAGAGACTTGATCTTGGGCTTGATAGATTCATAATTAAGATGGATCTAGGCTAGCTTTTATTAAATTATTTATATCAATTTTCTATTATTTGTTAAATTAAGTACACATCTCCCTCTTCGACATCGAAATACTTTATTATGGTCAACATTTTTTTATAAATTGCTTTCTTTTTATACGAAGTTCATATTGATTCTTTCTCTTTATATACATATATGAAGTCAATATTGAGATATATTAGTTAATATGGATATTCAAATAGTTTGTTTAAATATTTTTAATAAACATAATAATTATACATCCTTCTCACACTTAAAAGTGAAAATATAAGCCCTTTTTTTCTTTTTTTATTATTATTTTATATCTCTAAAGTTGATATAAAGTTATGTCACTTAAGATGGATATCAAAATATTTTATTTATCACTGAAAGTGAGTGATTTTTTTTTAGCACATTTCCTTTAGATAGTGGTATAATATCAACAATGAATCTAGCAAACACAATAGTGAGATTATTGATGACTAACCAAATATGTGTATTCATTTTTGTGTTTTTATTATAGTTGGCATTATTAATTCTTTTTATTTTAAAAGGGATACGTGTTAACTTGAGGTTGAGCACAAAAGGAATTACACATCTCCCTCATATTCAGCTATAGAATGAGTGTTTCAGATATAATGTATATTACAATTATTGCCTCTGTTTGTTTTTCAAAGGTTAGCCTGCAATTATGGCTTTAGGGTACAAATTGTCTTGTATTTTTCTCAAGTTATAAAACATGTAGTTTTAACCACATGAACTAAATATGATTCATGCATGTAGATTTTGAAATTAATGTATAGAAAAAACATCATTGAAATTCTAAAGATAGGCCTAAATATTAACCACAATATGCATTCAGTAGAGAACCCCTCTTCATCTCATAATGGGGGATATTTTCAAGTTATATTATTAGATGTTAATAAAAAAAAATGACTTAGTTAAAAAAATAAAAAATCAAGTCAATTTAATTTGTTATAGTACTGATCCAGGTGGATGTTGGTGGCGACCCGCATATTCCACTTGTACCCCCCACCACTGTCTCTTTCAGTGTTTCAGTTTCCTTAATTGTATCACAAATTACTATTTTTGGCAGTTTTTCGGGTCTTGAACTTCCAGAGCCGTTTTGAGGCCCTAAACGACATTTTTTGGAAAACCGAGGCCAAAGGTAGTTTTATGATTGTTGTTCGAAAGTTGTAGTCCTGAGATAGATATTTCTAACAAGGTATTGTGCGTGTCAAACAAAGATCATATGCCAAAGTTACGACCCTAGGAAGTTGATGTACTAATTTACCCAAACGAGGCTCATAGTTTTGGCGCTTCATCTCCTAGGGTTAGGTTTTTGGATGTTTATAGTTTTCCATTGTTTCTAAATAATGAGTAAGCCTTCAAGCTTCATTGTAACACAGTTCAGAGGCATGTAGCCGACACATCTCTTCTTAGAGATAAGCTACCATTGCCCGAGCTAGTTTATTTCCATTCTGTTTGTAAGCTTTTTTCAATATTTGATATTAATGAAATGAAGTGTTAGTTACGGTGCACCTGTGTAGTTATGGTTATATCTGTAATTTTTGCGTTCCTGTTTAAGTTCGGATTAGTGGTATCAGAGTGGTCTGCTCTTTCTTGGTTTTTCTTTGCATGTCCCAGATGAGGTCAGGATATAAGGAGTTAGGGTCCGAATTGGTCGAAAATTTGCAAGACCAACCTCTCAAACCCCGACGACCTCCCATGGCATAAGAGAAGAAAGACGAGGGGGAAAGATATCCTTTAAAAATCTTGCTTGAAGAAGCCATCGAGTGAAAAAGGAACACGATGCTGGACAACTTTGCCCAAATCCTTCATCGACAACCCAAAGGTGACGCATCACCTTCCAGAAGCCACTCTGGAAGTGCCACGCCATTCAAGGTAAAATTTAACTTTGACATCCCCATATTTGAAGGTCAGATAGATGCGAACGCCATAGATAAATGGTTAAATATGCTAGAAGTATATTTTTCTATTCATTATTTTTCTAGCCAGGAAAATACTAATTTTTCACTTCTCAAAGTCGCCCCCCACATCAATGACTAGTGGGAAACCTACTGTGAGAAGAAGAAGAAAAAGTACACCCTCACTATTTTTAGTCGCACACACTTGGAATTTGTTCTGGGATGCCATCAAAGAGCAGTACTACCATTTCAGGAGCTATGAGGATAAATACATAAAGTGGACCACGTTGCAGCAAGGAAGGACCAAGACGTGCCTGATTTTACCAATTTTTTTCATACCTTACACACGAAGTTGGGTATCAAGGATTCCGAGCAGAATTTGGTACTCAAGTACTGCGGTTGTCTACATACATACATCCAGAATGAGATGGAGTTTCTGGACATCTCCTCGCTCGACATGGCATACCGATACGCTGTCAATATGGAGCAAAAGTTTAAACAGAAAAAAATGAGATTTCAGGTTTGCAAATCCGAAGCAAGTGAAAGGTGCCCCCAAACCAAAGAGCAAGGGACAGAGCCAAGGTGTCGTGACCCAAGATAACCTGTCAAAGCTGAAAGCAAAAAAAAACACCAAAAATATGAAGAAGGACACGAGAAAATGGTGTGATTTCCATAAGATCTCCACTCACAACAAAAGTGAGTGTCAGGTCGAGTAGTCATTGGTGGCCAAGCTAAAGGCTTCCGAATCAGACACATGCTCCGACTCTGAGTCAGAACTTGGCAAGGGGAATGACAAAGGGAAGAAAATAATTGACACAAAGCCCAGTGCCACTGTTTCCACCACGAATATGTAGAAGATTGAGCCTGAATATCCAAAGGAGGGAGAATACCTCTTCCACTCACAGATGTGGGTGAAGGGTTCTCCACTGCAATTCATTGTCGACAACGGGAGCCAAAAGTACCTCATTTCAGTAGAGGTCATGAAGCGGCTTGGCCTACCAACTAAAACACATCCACAACCGTACACCATTGGGTGGCTTCACCAAGGACGAGATCTCTGCATCATCCAACAATGTTGCCTTCCCTACAACATCAAGCCCTTCACGTATGGGGTACTGTGTGATTTTTCTCCTCTTGAATTTTGTGACGTATTATTAGGAAAACCATAATTTTGGAAGCGACATGTTTTATTTGAGGCTAGACCTCACTCTATTATTATTTATTTGGGTAATAAGTTATACAAGATACAAGAGGTAGCCTTGCTTACTGCCATCTCTTTGATATCTACTAAGAAGTGCAGTAAGATCATCTCCCAGACTGGGAATTTTTTTCTTTCTTTCTGATTCACTCTCAAAGTAAGGGGAATATTGTAGCCACATCCATGGCCCCTGGGAAGGGTTCCTCCACGCAGTAGAAGCAGGTGGATACGGTCATGGAAGAATACAGGGATATATTCTCCTCACCCACAAGGGCACCTTTGCACTATCAGGTCAATAATTCGATCGATCTGACTCCCAGAGCACATCTGCCCAACGGGTCGATATATCATCACTCCATTATGGAAAATTAAGAGATCAAGCAGAAAATCTAGGATTTTTTTCAAAAATGGAACATTCAAACAATTTTCATACCTTGTGGGAGCCCGATTATACTTGTACAGAAGAAGGATGGGACCTGGAGGCTCGAAATTGATTATTGGGCACTCAAAATCACTATCATGAACAGGTATCCAATCCCATGGATTGATGACCTTCTAGACCAACTCAAGGGGTCAAGTATTTCAACAAGATCAATCTAAAGTCTAGCTATCACCGGGTTATAATAGATCCCACGTATGTATGTAAGACCACCTTGAAATCCAAGGAAGGCCTTTTTGAATGGTTGGTTATGCCCTTCGAGTTGAAAAAATCATTTGCTACTTTTATGAGGCTAATGAATGACATCTTGCAGCCCTTCACCAACTCATTCATGGTTGTTTATCTGGATGATCCTCATCTTCAACAAGAGTTGGAAATAACACTTGTAAAACATTCAGCAAGTTCTTCAAACCCTTCGGAAGCACAAATTGTGTGCCAACTTGGAGAAATGCACCTTTGGCATGAGATACCCCCCAGCTGGCAGTCTATCAGACAGAAAGAGCACATCAGGAGGGGTCTTTAGCATTGGATCGATAACAGTTTCTTGGTACAGTAGGAAACAACGATCCGTGGCACTCAGTTCAGCGAAAGCGAAATACATAGCAGCAATTCAAGCTGCATGTGAGGCTATCTGGATGAGAAAGATCTTGGTTGGTTTGTTTGGTTCTCAGATGGATCTGACAATGATTCATTGTGATAATCATAGTTGCATTAAAATCTCGATTAATCATGTGTTTCATGATAGGTCCAAGCATATAGATATCTAGTACCATCATCTCAAAGATTGTGTGCATAAAAGAAATTTTGAATACCATAGAGACAGGATCAGGGTGAAGGATAATCCCTTTCTTGCTGAGAGGGAGTGTTGAGATTCAACAAGAAAATTTCAGCACCCATGCCTAGTGCATTAAGCACATACACTAGGGTGGGGCCCATAGTGTTACTTTTGGTGCATGTCTATTTTTAGTTATCCCTTAATTATAATGGACAGTAAGCTGTAATCTAAATCTCAAAATAACTTGTGACAGTTAACTAAGAGTGATAAACTCAGTTAGATAGTGGATTTCGAGTTAGAGGTAGTTGGTAAGGCATGCAGAGTAATTCTAGTTGTAACAGAGTTCGAAGTGTAGTGGTGCATTATTTAATGAAGGTTGTAATCAGTTTAGCTCAATTAAGTGAGTTAAACTCAGTTGTGCTAGTTGTAACTGAAGATATACTAGTGGAAGATCAAGTGAATTAAATATTAATTAATTCACAATCAATGATCTCACATGCAACTGAGGATTTACTATTATTAGATGCATGCATGTCAGATCCAGTGGAGACCCAGTTGAGATCTTGGTGAAAGGGAAGTTGACTATCAGTTGTGGGATTATTGGGTTGCATAATTCAACCAAACACCCATTGGATTGCCCATGATACTTGTGCAGTCAAGGAAGGCCATAATTCCTATATTTTAGGGATCTAATCCATCAGGGATTGTGCAATCAAGGCAGGATGTCAGGAGGCTGGAAATTGACTAAGTATTAGTCAGTTTTCTGTGAGGAAAGTATTATTTTCTATCCAAGCAGACTGTTTACAATATCTTAGAAAAGTGGATGTTGAGGTGTAAAAACCCTTAAACTCTCAAGGATAGGATTTTGATATCATAAATTTGCCGATGATCAAGAAACCTTTTCTCTCCCTCTCACATTTTATATATATGTGTGTTTGTCTGTAGCAGCAAGGTGGCTTCAGGAGGGAATGATTTTCTTGGAAGGGATTTAATGGGAACCATACAATTGACACCATCATATTTATCCCACTTTAAACCTGAAAGTCATAAAATCTTATGTATTTTTTCCCAAAATCTAGAATTGATTTCAACTTTTCGGCCATAAGGTGTGATCATCTCTAGGACAATAATTGGAACTCTGAATCCTAGAGGCAGGCACATCCGTCTGCCCTTGATCTTTTTGCTTGTCCGCGGCCCCTGTTGCTTGTCTGCAATTGCATGGCCCCTCCAGAGGACATCTCGGAGGTGGCTCCCCCTCTTGATCATGCCCTAGCTTTCTCGGCACTGATCAACTCTCTAAACCCTCCTCGAGCAAGGCCTGCAATCTCAAAGTTCGTCAAAAATTTGGATGGGATTTAGGAAGTCTCTCTTCCTCCTACAATCCCTCGAATTTTTTCCCTCTCTCTTGTTGAGAAAGGCCTCATTGGGAAATTTACTGGTCTCTGGCCCTCGCAGAAGACTGACCAGAAATGGGTAGAGTGCAACTGGTTTGACAACATAAATGGGAAAATCTCAATTAGATTTTGTGGAAATGGCTATTATACGTTCCATTTTGAGACCAAAGAGGACATAGATCTCATATTCAGAAATGGCCCATACTTCATGGACACCAGAGGGCTTTACCTAAATAAATGGACTCCCGATTTCGACCCGAAGCTCGATGTTCCCAACGCTGTTCTTGTTTGGGTCCACCTTGCTCTTCACTACTGGGGAAATGACTTAGTAAGAGTGATTGGAAATGTCGTAGGAAAGTTTATTGATAGGAGTGAGCCGAAGGATAACATGCAAGCATGTGCAAGAATCTATGCTGAGGTTGATCTGGGAAAGGGACTTCCGGAAGTGATCAAGCTAAAAGTGGACAACTGGATGCATATACAACAACTCGACTACAAACAAATCCCCTTCAAGTGTAATGTGTGCCATGAATACGGTCATTTTTCTAATAGATTTTCAAAATTTATTGAAGTTGAAAACACAGATCCTGAAACTCAATGGGAATTCATTAAAAATAAAAAGACAACGCCAAAATCCAAAAACTCTGGTGCCCCAACCATCTCACAACACTCTCAATCTACCAACTCCCCATTCAACCTCATCTGGAACCTTTCTCAACCTCTCTTTGTATCCTTGATCCTCCTCCTAACCCTCCCTTAGCCTATGATCCTCCCTTTACCTCCCCCAACCATTTCTCATCCCTTGCCTGCTCCAAAGAGGATCCTCCTCAACCATCCATCCCCTCCCCTAAACCTGACTCCCTTCTTCACATATCTCCCTCCAAGTCTTGTCCCCCATCCTCTTCATCTGAGCTTTCTTCTGCTCTGATTGTCACCTAGAATGCTGCAAAATAACAAGGAGTTAGTTTGGAAATCCTTAAAAGAACAGGCCCAGGAAGAAAACCCTCCAAACATCACCGTGAGGAAGAAGCTTAGAAGGATATTTCTCTAGGTACTCAACACTCAATAGAATCCTACATTGGAGGACCTATACTCAAAGAAGCCAATCAATATGAATAAGGAGGGAAGATAGGGAGACAACCTACATTCCTGAAATAATGAAAGTTCTCACTTGGAACTGTAGGGGACTAGGGCACCCCTCCAAAAATTATGCCCTAAAAGACCTGTTCAACCAATAAAAGCCATAAATTGTCCTTCTTCAAGAAACCAAACAAGGAGAAACTAAAATGAGAAATATCATTAATAAAGTTAGGAACTACACAGGGCACTCTGGTAGAATCTAGAGGTGCCTGGGGAGGCATAGAAACAATATGGAACCTGAACATTTGGAAACAGACTACAATTACCAAGACCCACGATTGGATCAAAGTCATTCTTCAGAACCAACAAGAGGATATCAATACTACTGTCTATAAAATTTATGGGCCAACCACTACAGAGACAAAGAAGCTTGCTGGAATACTATGAAAGCTGACATAGACAGTGAGGATAACCCTAATGTAATCATTGGAGGTGATCTGAATCTGATCTCGTGTGCCAATGAAAAAAGAGAGGCAGTTTCAATCCTGATCCTACAAGAGAGAAGTTGGAATCCATTATGCTTGATCACAATTTGGTGGAAATCGTCCCCAAAAATCTAAAATATACTTGGAATAATCGTAGAATTGGGGCTGGAAATATTATGGAGAAGCTTGACCGCTTCCTTGTTGATGTTTCCCTCATCTCCCATTTTTCTATGGCCTCCTCTTCCATCCTGACTTGTTATGCCTCTGATCATTATCCTGTCTCCCTCACATTAGGGGACCAACCTTCCTTGGGACCGCTCCCCTTTCTATATAATCCTCTATGGTGTGAATTCCCTGAAGCTCGACAGATCATGATCAACTCTTGGTTGCATCATGTTGAGGGCTCCCCTAGTCATATTTGGGAATATAAATTGAAATTGGTGCGCATTGCACTCAAAGAGTGGTCCAAAATCCATTACAGTGAACCTGACATAGTAAAAAATGAAATTAAGAGAAATATTTAAAGCGTGAAAACTGACTTCGACATCCACTGATTAACCAAAGAAAAGCAGGACCATGAAAAAAATTATATTGGAATTGGTATAAATCTAGCACGAATGAAGAGGAAAAATGGAGACTTAAATCAAGAAATCTCTGGTTGCAGGCCAGGGACAAAAACACCTATGTTTTCCACAAGCAAGACACTGTTAGAACGTCAAGGAATAACATCACTGAAATCATAGATGATGAAGGATAGAAGCACGCAGAGCAGGAGGCCATTAAAACAACAACTTATTGTCACTACAAAAATATTTTAACCAAAAATGCAGAGCCGAAGGATTATAATGATTTTTTGATTTATACCCCCAAGCTTATTATGGAGGAAATCAACACTTCTCTCACCAAGGAAATTGAGGAGGTTGAAATTCTTAATGCAATTTGGACCCTCCATCGCGAAAAATCTTCGGGCCCGGATGGTTTGTCCATAGTTTCTACCGGTCCTTTTGGGATATCATAAAAAAAGACCTCATGAAAATGATTATTTGGTTCCAAAGAAAAAATAAGGTTGGGGGATTCACTAATTCTACTTTCCTTGCCCTCATCCCCAAAGAAAACCGCCCCTCCTCCTTTTCCAGATTTAGGCCTATCTCCCTCTGAAATTCTTCTTGTAAAATCATAACCAGGATCCTGCCTACTCGCCTCAAAGCCCACCTCCTGAATATCATCTCTGAAAATCAAGGAGGATTTATCTCCCAAAGACAAATAACTGAATCTATCCTTTTGGTCCAAGAATCCATTCACTCTAGCATGATGAGATCTGATAAAGGATTTATCTTGAAACTTGACCAGGTGAATGCCTTTGACAGAGTGAGACACTCCTTCCTTCTCGTTGTCCTCCAGAAAATGGGATTTGAAGCAGACTTTATATCTCTTATTCGAAGTTTCATATCCAATGCTTGGATACCCCCCTTAATCAATGGAATATCAAGGAACTTCTTCCAATCTTCCCGAGGCCTGAGGCAAGGCTGTCCCCTCTCTCCCTTTCTCTTCATTATTATGGAAAAATCTTTCAGTAGGGCTCTGGACTTCAAATGCAGAGCATGGCTTATCACTAGCATCAAATTTTCCAATGGAGTCAAGAACATGAATCACTCTCAGTTTGCTGATGACACGCTCTTGATGGGTGGGGCCTCCAACATCATCGCCCAAAGGTTAAAACTGCTTCTTGAAAAATTCATAAATTAATCTAGAGGACAGATAAAATATCATAAAATCTGCATTTATGGATAGAACACAACTATCAACACTATCCACAGCATAGCCCAAAATTTTGGGGTCTCCTACCAATATAATTGGACCCATTTCAATTATCTTGGCATGCCTTTCAGTGCTGGACAGTTGAATAAATAGATCTAGAATCTTAGCATAGACAAAATGAAAAATAAAGTGCAGCAATGGGGATCCTTCTGGCTCAACATGGCTGGGCACATTATCCTCCTAAAATCTGTCCTATCCTCCTTACCCTTGTACTGCTTTTCCCTTATTCAGGCTCCCATCATCATCGAGCACAAAATAGAAGCTATCTTAAGACATTTCTTATGGAAAGGAGGGGAAAATGAGAAGAAGCGATTCAATTTGGTCAAATGGAGATAGGTAACACAAAATCATGCAAATGGAGGATTGGAAATTCGCATCCCTACACTGTTGAACATTGCCTTTGGTGGAAAAATTGCATGGCACCTCATAACGGGAAAACATACTTGGTGGAAGCAAGTGCTGCAGGCCAAATACCTCTCCACGTTAAGACAAAAGCTCTTAGATCATACTTTTCCTCTCAGACCTTGCACTAAAATATGAGCTCCCTGTAAAAAATCTATTCCTTTCATCGTCAATAATACCTCAAAATTCCCTCATGGAGGATGCAGTGTAAATATCTCGGAAGATAAAATTATGGGGTAGCCCCCTATCTCTAATAACCCTAGTACTCTGTGCATTCAAAATTATATTAGAAGCTAATGGATCAATACTTTGGACCAAATTTCCAACTGGGAGGGGAATTCCAACTTATGGAAGGGTTGGACCTTTCCACTTATGCCTCCCTCCTTGTGAATGATCAAAAAAATATGAAAGGAATGCTCCATGGTGCTGCCCCTCTAAATAAAGGCTGTTAAGACAGTTTCAGATGGGATCCATTTGGTTCTTCTTACACAATCAAAGCTGAGTATGAGTCCCTTCTCAAATATCATAACCTCGCTCCACCTTGGGCCATCTGGAAGCAAATTTAGAAATCTAAAGTGCTTCCCAAAGTCAAAATCTTTACTTGGATCATGCTCAAAGGGAAGATTCTTACCTCTGAAAACTTAAAAAAAAGAGGTATCAGTTGCACATCAAGATGTCTCCTCTACCTCAAGGCTAAACAAATTTCCTTCCATCTATTTTTTGGATGCCCCTTTGCCTCACAATTCTGTCTTACACTAATTGAATACTCCTGGATTGATCTTGGTGTAATCAGCTCAATCTCGGATTTTATCATAAAATGGAAAAGAAGTTACCCTTGGGGCAAAAAAAGCAAGTCAATAACCAAAAGAGTTTTGGATACTCTCCCCTATGGTTTTCTATGGAACATATGGTTAACAAGGAACAAGGCTATTTTTCAAGATCAGAGACCCTGCACAAGAAAAGTCCAGAGCAAGACCTAGAGTCTTACAATTGAGACAACCCTCTCCAAAAACAATAGCCATCTAAACTTCAGCAGTCTGCAAATTGAAGAAAGAATCTTTCTTGGTAAATCTCTTGAAAATCCCCTGAGGTTTAGCAAAAATCGAGTCATTCGTCTTCCACAAAATGAGCAATGGAAGATAAGACTCAAAGAGAAATAATTTATTGAGTGGCTTGACAGGATAAAAAGGCCAATGTTAGTCTTTTATGGTGCTTCAAAATTAAACCCAGGTATTGTTGGTGGAGGAGGATACATAATGGAAACACAAGGTAGCATCGTGGCCACCTATGAATGGGGGTTGGGTTGTATGTCCAATAACAAAGCCGAAGCCTATGCACTATTGAAAGGTATTGAGATTATTAAGACTCTCAAAATGGAAAAAGTCATGATTTTTAGTGACTCTACAATCATCATAATCATGATGAAGAATTCTACACAAACCCCCGATATAGCTCTTAGTACGATTATTGATAGATGCCGCAACCTGTGCAAGGAAATGGAAGACATAGCCTTCTTCCACATTCTCAGAAAAAACAACAAGAAAGAAGACATTTTGGAAAATAATTCTTGTAAGAGACCAGCTGGTCAACTTCTTCTCCAAGGAGCCACTTATTTTTTTCCTTTTCCATGACTTCCTCTCCCCACTCTACCTTTCCCTGCCCAAATCTCTCCCTTTTCAGGACTTTGTCAGTTCAGGTCTGCTATCATCATTTCCCCCTCAACGAACTACCAGAGTCTGCTCTTCGCTGCCGTTTCTATCTTCACTCCTTACACCGCATCTCAATTCGCCCATCACACCTCTTTCCCTTTCCTCTTAAGTCTTACTGCCTCTTCCAGCCGATTGCGAACTTGCGATCGCGCTCCTTTTCACCTGTTGATTTTCACACTTCTCTCCATTTACCATTATACTCTAAAAACTGCCACCATCTTTTCTGACTGCGATATTGCGATATCACATACCGCAACTCACACTATTTACCTCTTTCGTTTATCACACTTTGCAGCCTTTCCTGTTTCACAGTTCGCACCCTTTACATTTTCTGCTTATTCTCTTCACAACTCTTCCCTTTTCACACTTCGCGACTCTTTCCTCTTTGCACTTCGTGGTTCTTTTCACTTCACACTTCGTGATTCTTTTCACTTCATACTTCTCTCTTTGTGTCTCTTTCCATTTCGCAATTCGCGACTCTTTCCTTTCGCGGCTCTTCCCTTTCGCTTTCCTTTTCTCATTGACCTTACCCTTTTCATTCTTCTCCTTCTCCCCATTTCCCCTCTTTCTCTCTGCGGCATATTATTTGATTCTCCTTCTCTGCCCAACTGCCTTCCCGCCCCCTCCTTCTTCAGTTCTTCAATATTCGTAGCAGTCTCTCTACCTCGTCCCCTCAATCTTGCAGTCTTGAGAAAAGAAAATTTGTTTGCTGTGTTCACTTTCAAGATGAGAGGACTGCCGAAGAGCTTATCAGAGGGCAACCAAAGCTCATGGAAAAAAATCATCACGTGGACATTGCATCCCTCTGGCACCAAGAGCAGCTGAGCAACTCCTCTAACGATCAATCTGGGAGCAAATCAAGAAATATTTGACCAATTTTCTTTCCTTCTTCTCATTCCTTAGATTATGTATTTTAAATTTGCTTATATGCTCTCCTAGTTTGTTAGAATTTAACAGGATTCAGTCATGCATTATAGTAGTACTAGTAGTCACAAAGGAGGCTCGGTATTCTGCCACTTAACCCTTCCATGGAATTTTTCTCCAAAACTCTAATGTAACAGGGAATTCTTTCCTCTCTTTTTTTGAATACTAAATAGCAACTGACTCAGTTTAAAAAAAAAAAAAGTTGTGATCATCATCTTGATTGTGGTACTAGTGATCACTATTTATATATCCATACAGGTGGGAGGCGATCAAACCCCACCACTCGTCGCCCTATACACGGCCACGGGCCACAACCCCCGAATGGAGCCACAACTTAACATAAAATGTAATGGTTATGTTCCAGCGAGTGTCGAACCCTCCCGGCTTAACATTCATCTGAAAAAACATTAACCACAATATATGCAACCACCATACCCCATACCACAAACAACCTCGTTGAATTAAATTTTCCACCAACCATAAATCATGTGCCAACAACAGGTTAAAAACTTGCCATTTAAAAATTATAGTTGTCGATCCGTTGTTAACTATAAGCCAAGATTGGAGAGGTGAGGATTTGACCCATTGACCCCGCGACAATAAACAACCAAATTTTACCATTAGGCCAATGTCCTATTCTTTGAACACTCTGCCCTAAACATTAGTTAAGAACTCACACATTTTCCGTTCGACCCATGGGAGCGACCGACGGAGGAAAGAATTGGCGACAGAACACAGGCATGCCAAGCCAATGGAACCATGAATTACAGAACCAAAAAAAAGGGTGGAACCCTGGGCGTCTGGAGCTTTGAAACCATGAACGAAATAATATTCCTAGATGTTGAAAAGATTCCCCAGGAGGTAAATTTTTAGAGTGACAAAATGTTATCAAGTTTATAGTCATTTTTCTCAAAATTTCGCAAGGAATGTGATGGCAAGATCAAATTTCTCATCTGAGTAGTAGATCTCCAGTCAACCGATGCAAAGGAATCTTTGTGGAATCATGAGGAATCTAAGATATTATCAAAGGCCCATAATTTGACGGTGTCAGAATTGGACAAGTTGATAGTCGATTTTACACCACTAATTTTGAGGAATTTAGTGGTGCAATCCATTTCAGCAGCCGAGCTTTTCATTTTTCGGTCATCTTCAAAAGTGGAGGTATATGATGCAGTTATGTTATGCTTCATTTTTTTTTGAGATGGTTTATTAATGTTGAGATCCTTGTGTAACACTATATTGAGGGATACTTGTTCCCACATTATTGTGAGAATTCATTAGTTTTTCATGTTGAAGGAAGACCCATTTTGAGTGAGATTTCCTATACGGAGAACATCTCATGGAGAGACACGACACTCTCACTAAGGGCATCTGTCCTTGTTATGAAAAAGAACATAACATGTACATCATCATCATTAGAATAAATTAATGAAGCGACCTACACTGTCTTGACATTGGGCCCAAAGACGTAACCCATGCTGGGTGAAATCCATTATCAATGTGTTATGTTCTTGATTTTTTGATCGTCATTATGTTTCCTCTTCTTTAAGCATGCACATGTGAGTATTTTATTCTCCTTTAAATGAAATTCTTCTAACATCACAGAAGCAAAATATCTTGGATAATTCCAGTAGCTGAAGAAATCTAGATCAATCACTTAACTTGGTATAAAGTGATTGAATTTGGGTGATAATAGATGTCCCGGACATGGATGGATGAAATACATTATCCAAATGTATTCAACTAATAAGGTTTTTTTTTTTATGGGGTACTTATCAAGTCACTTCAACCCTAAGGTAATGATAACATTAGAAAAACATAAGTAAATATCAATAATAACTCTTTATCTCAAGGAAAGCAAGCCCATGCATAGGTGACAAAATAGCATGACCATCAAATCAAGTACATTGTGGATCAATGGAATATATGACTAATGTCATTAGCCCCAAGGGTTAACTCAGTTGGTTGAGTTCCTATCATTAAAGCACCTATGTTATTGAAAGGCCATAGGTTCAATTCTCTTGACACTCTGTGGATTAGGATCCATGGTTGAGTTGAGAGGTAGTGATCCCTGCGGGTGGATCTGCATGGTATAATATTTTTTGGATGTAGTTGTCACCAATCTTTGAGGAATGTCAACCACATAAAAGAAATGACTAATATAATTTTCATGAAAAATACATGATGTATTCATGCATATAAATAAGTGATTATAGCCATGACATATACATAAAGGGTTGATGTTGAAGTATACCCAAAGCATTGAGCAAGTAAAGATAACTCAATTTCCAAATAGTAATGAATACTTAAAATATAAAATAAAATACATAGCTAGATTTCAGAAAATATGAGTGATGAATTGAATCTTATATAAATAATAGGGAAAATGGAATCAAAGTGCATGCATATGCAATAATACAATGGATGCATAATTATTTGGCCACCATGTATTTGTCATTTGATTAGTATGAAATAGTATAGTAGTAATGTTAGGATGAGATGGGATACTAATGGGAATAAATAAGCCTAGATGATAATTTTATACACTAATAGTGTGTGAAGGAAAACCTTTAGGAGAATGCAATACAATTGTAGTGGTTGAAACATTGGGAAAATCCTTGATAAAATTTGAATCAACATGAGAAGTAGAATTGACTTTCATATGCAAAATCAAATCTTTTTAAACCTCTAGTGTTGGGATCAATTCCCTTGTAGAGTCAAAATTGGATGATCATCTTATATCATTAAGTTTGTGTGATGTGTTAAAGTGGAGTTTCCATGTGAAGAAAAAAAATCAGAATATTAAGTGATACTTCACCATTGTTGTGGATGTACTACTTTCCTAGAAATGGCACCAATTTTTACCACTCAAATTTCCATGACATTGAATGCAATGGTTATAAAGTGCAACAATCACCTAATCACACTTTCTCTCACTTTTGGGTTAATTAATTTCAATCCAAGGGGGGTTTTGTTATGGAAAAATATTCATTGTTATGTTTGATTATACAAGGGATAACACACAAAAGATTTAATATGCAATGTTATAAAATGAATATTCTACCTTTGATACCATTTCAAAAAAAATAATCATTCAAGGGTAGTGCAATCCTACCAGGTTCCTTAGCACGAGCAAGTGGAATCGAAGGAAGGAGGAAAACTATCTAGATGACATTTCCAAACTTAACTAATTCAACTAATCAATGTTTTACTTGGAATCAAATACATAAGTTAAATTATTTAATCATCAACCACATATACACACAATCCCATGGAAAAATAAACTTCAAATATTTGGTCCACTGACAAAGATTTTGTGCAATGCATAGTTTACAACATGGGTTAAAAGTTAATTTACAAGCTTAGAATAGGCATGGAACACAATATAAAACTCAGATCTAATGAAAATGGAAGATAAGGCTCATGGAATTTAAATGAATATTTAGGGTCTCCATGCGCATTGTGACTTCCAAGTTAGGTGATGATTCCTAAAAGGAAAAAATCGAGAAGGAGAAGAGAGGAAATAATGAAAGTGTCAAATCCTCTGGAGAATTGATTGAACCCTGCCCCAACCTTTAATAGTTCCTTGAAAAATTATATCTCCATGTGTTGAGTAGCCTCATACTAGTAAAAGGTGGAGTTATAATCCTACAAAGTGATGTTTCCTCTTTGTATCAGTGTGATTATTGTTGTTCATGATATCAAACCTACCTAGGGAAGTGTGTCATGTTGTTTGTGTAGAATATATATTTCTTTGTTGAATGAATTCTTTCACGGTGTAACCCCTATAGTGCATCCTCTTTGATGCAAATACTAAGATGAGAAAAATGGAAAAGAATTGTGCCCCTCAGATTTCCTTGTTGTTATATTGAAGTTAGAGTGTAATAATCCACTCAAGTGTGCCTTGAAAGATGCCCCGAATAGATGTGTAGCCCCCATATATTGTTCTGTATGTTATTCTCAAGGAAATAGCCCCAAAATTATATTGTAAATTACAAATTAATGATATGTGTGACATACCCACATAATTCACCCTAATTGTGTGATAGGAATAAGATATGAATAATACATTGAAACATCCTCATATTGCCACCAAAAATTGTGTAAAATGGGCCCAAAAGTGGTGTATTCACCTCCTTAGCACACTAGGTTACCCTACTGCTACAATTAAAAGGGTATCTAACTCCTAAAAATTCCTTCTTAAATTTGTATTCCATACAACACATGAATCAAGGTTGGTGACACTATTCCTTCCTATGGCATCATCCCATCTTAACAACATTACATAAGTATGGAAAAATGTTTATTGTTGCAACTCCTTTGAATTATAGAATGTATACTCTAACCAATGCATGGTCATATTATATCCATGTAAGAATAAAAATGTTTCATTTTCCCATTGATTTAAGGGTTTGTTATCTTCAAGGCACAGAGACAAATTTTAGGGGTTCTAGGGCATGAGTTTGCTATTAATTTTGGGTGAATCCACTACCAAATTGAATGTTATTCAAACCTTTATGCAACAAGGTTGGGTGCATTAGCATGGTACACTACAAGGAAAAGACCCTCTAGCAGAGGTTATAAAGGAGGTTTTTAGTGTTATAAAATTGGCCAAAATTGTCAAAAAAACATTTTCTACAACATCCGTTTATGGTTACGGAGGTTTTGGCGGAGCTTTAACGAAAATTCAACACAACTAAAAAAAAAGGGCGGTCGGAGGTTATTACGGATGTTTTTTTCATCGGTGCGCTACTCTGGCTTTAACGCATCGGTGCGTACATGTAGAAGGTGCCCCGAGGTAGTCGAAGGATAATGCACCAGGCCGTTAAGGTATAAAACCACACCAGGCATAGTGTTGGTGATACAATGCATGAGGTCGTTCTAATTGGTCTTAGGATTTGTGCGGTGCCCATAGGCCGTATCAACGCACCAGTGCGTAGACTTATAGAAATGCACCAGTGCGCAGTATCACACAAATTCACCGAGATTTATAATTGGTATCTGTATTTGTGCGGTGCCCATAGGTCGTACAAATGCACTGGTGATTATAGACACATAAACGCCCCAGTGCGCAGTATCACACAAACGCACTGAGATTTATAATTGGTATCATTATTCGTGCGGTGCCCATAGGTCGTACAACGACACCGGTGCATATAGACACATAAATGCACCGGTGCCCCGTACCGCACAAACGCACCGATATTTTTAATTAGTTTTAGTATTTGTGTGGTGCCCATAGGTCGTAGAAACGCACCAGTGCGCTTCAGAATACAAACTCATGTGTGTACAGTAACTGACAGGCACCGTTTTTCATTTTGTATTTTTTATAAACATCGACCTGTGACAGTGCAATTATTGCAATTGTTTTAAATTCATTATTCATCAAAAGTCCACACGTCTTATAACAATATTCATATTAATTAAATTTTTATTAATGCATTTGAATGTGATGTTTGGATTAATTTGTTATATCATATCATAATTATTGTGGTTTTTTAAAATTAAGTATTCATCAAAAGTCGACACATATATATCTTATAACAATATTCATATGAATTAAATTTTTATTAGTGCATTTGAGAATGACAATGGAGAATGCAATAGAATAAATTAAAACATATTTTATTATATATATCTGTGTGTGTGTGTGTGTGTGTGTGTGTGTGTGTGTGTGTGTGTGTGTGAATAAGACAGTCTTTGTCATACAAAATGGGACAATGATTGGTATCCCTTTGTCTTTCAATTGGGACACTATGTCCATTGCATTAAACAAAATGTCTGATTTCACAGACATATTTCAAAAAATACAATGCCCTGCTTTGATATCCAAACATAGTGATCATCATTCTTTGCTTGAACTGTTGTCACTGCTAGAGCTACTTCCATGACTTGGGTTATTTTCAGGAATGTTTTTTTCACGGTGTTGATTGTTTTCTTCTTCTTCACCTTCCATCTACAAACATAAAAATAAACTGAAATGAGTGTATATACATTGGTGAGAATAATGAAAATTGCAATATTAAATAATACACATCAATATAAATCAAAAAGAAAAATGACGTACCATAGCAAAAATTGACTCATAAATTACACACATTCTTTCAAAACCATGTACCATGCCAACTTTCAAAATTTCATCTATTGGCGCAGTTTCATACTTTGTTTCCTGCAAGTTTTATACCCCATAACAAATCATATATTTAATATAATTTTTTTTTTGTTCTATTAATTATAGACGAAGCTAAGTAAAACAAGATCGATAGATGCTTACAAATTCCACAATTAATTTCTGATATGCCAACATATACTCACAACCCATATTTAACCCAATTTTAATCATTTCGTCTGATGGTTCTTCTTTGTATGTTAGCACCTGTTTGAAGACATTCAATGATAATTTTTGTAAAACAAGTTAAAAAATACAAGAATGAAATCTAGTTAAGTTGTTATAAGGAAGTAACAATTACTCACAAACTTAGATATCAACCCTTTTCTTCCTTGTCGTCCTGTTTTATGTGCTGAATGGGTTCCATTTTCTTCTTTTTTTCTCCAAGAAAATTCTTGAAAATTAATATTTAATGCTAAATTATTTATTTATTGTACCTAATGATCGAAAAATTCAATGATTACATATTACATTTGAAGCACGTTGTTGTTGAGATGGCTCCTCCTGCGATGCAATTTTGTCCATTTCTTTGACCATCTAATTGTACACCTTTTTGGACATTCCTACTGGCATATTTCTGATATCAGCTCGTTCATGTTTTGAGATTTTCATAATCTTCCTGAAAATGTAACATGAAAATAAAATATTTAATTTTTATATTGATATATGAAAAGTAAATATAACAAAAGTGATATTTATAAATAATTCTACACAAACATTTAAAGGAATATTACTTTTTCATTCCTTATTTTTTTGTTGTTGTACGTTTTTGCTATTAAAAGTCTAACATATCTCATTGACCAATTCTCTAGAAAATCTTCCTGTAGTTTAGATAAAATTTGGTTCTTCATTCCACTAGATCCCTCAAACTTTTGTAAAAGTTTTTCCCCCTTTCGTTAACCTCCAGCACCACTTCAGATGAGCTAAGGAATAATTCATTTTCATTTGCATGTTCTATTTTTTTTCTTTTCTTAGAACAACATTCCTTTTCTGAGTTGTTGGTCCATGTAGAACATTAAACAGATGTGAATTAATACACTGTTTGACACATGTTATCTAATAATTTTAAGTATGTTATTAATGATAATTAAAAAAAGAAACTCATATTGGATCGATCGTATTTTTTCATTCACCTTATTCATCCTTCTGAAAATTTTCCATCAAGATTTTACGATCTTCTGGTCCTAAATCAGAAATAATCTTATCGAGATTCATCATTTTGTGGCTCTGCATGATACACAGTAAACAATACATATTAGTTAAACTTACATATAGTTCAAAAATAATATTTTTTATAAATAATTTACAAAGAACTTGCCTTTTTTGCTTTTCTTGATGTGTTATCAGTATTTTTGTTACTTGATCTCTTGTCAGTCATTTCTTTATCAATATGAAACCTATACCATATCATTCATTAATATATTTATAAATAAATTGTCAACTTTTCAGTTAAAAAATAAATCTCAAGAAACCGGTGCGCCTTTCATGATGTACACACTGTCGTCGGTGCGTGGGGGTATTAAAAACGCACCGCAAAAATAGTATAATAGACCATACGGTGCGTGGGGCTATTATAAATGCACCACACAAACATTGGAATACACCGTATGGTGCTATCCTCGTAACATGGAGCACCGGTGCCCTATTTCAGATATGGGATACTAATTTAAAAAAATTGTTTTCAAATTTTTTATTACACAGTACTTGCGTGGTGCACTAGGTTACACAGGGCGCACCAATAAAAAAAATATTTTTTTTCCAAAAATTCACGCAATGGCTGAATGGATTGGGATCCGACTATGCAAGTCGTCTCGTGGGTTGCATGTCAATCTAAAATGAAAATACCTAATTCTGAAATCACAAAAACAGGGAGAAGAATGGGAAAAAAACAAAAAAAATGAAGGGTTTAGGATAAAAATGGATAATACTACAGAAAAAGTAAAAAAAATAATCAAATTTGATCACGAGATGGTTTGAAATTCTATGATACAGGGTTTGAATCACCAGAGGTTTGGTTTCTGATTGTCTGAATACTTCTGTTCGAACGTATTTCGCTGCTCCACAGTGCTCTCGTGCTCTCTTGCTCCAGGTATATCTCCTGCAAGTCTCTGGCTAAAATTTTTAGCAAAAATAGTGAAATAATGAAAAGTGTTTAGTATTTAAAGAAATATTTTATGAAATTAGATTTCAGAAAATATTTTTCCGCCAATTTTTCAATTTGCCGCTTTTTTTTCACTTAAAGAAAATAGAGTTGCGCTTTTTATATTTGCGTTTATTCGTCATCGGTGCGTCACTTAATAGCACCACACCAATGCATCCTTTTGTAACACCGGAACCTGTGCGCAGTAACTAAAATTCACCCGTGCGGTTATATGTACAGTAGCATCGATTTGCGGTTAAGGCACCACAATTACTTTTAGGTGTGTACACCAAAATTTAGTGAACTCCAACCATAGAAATTGAGAATTATAATTTTGTTTATTCTTGAGAATTTGAATTAGAATTAGAATTCAGAATTGGAATTGGATAAATTCTTGATGGAAATAACTATTCTTCCAATGCATTTTGTTTATAAGAGGAGGTCCCCACTGATTATGTGGAGAGAATTCAATGTGGGGCGTGTGAAGATGCAATACTACAGGGCCCAAGTGGGCAATTGTGGCATGTGAACCTGTGCTATGCTAAGACGTGGGCATTTTTCACAAATGGTTGGGAAAGTTTTGTTTCTGAGTATTTTATTGGAGTTGGAGATATTTTAGTTTTTAGACATGTTGGAAATGTATATTTTGTTGTGAAAATATTTGGGCCATTTCTTTTCAAAACTACACCTCTTCTTCTTTCAGAAAAAGAAACTTGAAACTTTCCATAACTTGCAACAAGAAAAGGTGCCCCATGATCTGTTTGCTGACCCATGATTTGCTTGCTCATTTGTAAGTTCCTCCTCCATCTTGGCATCCAATTTCCTCTTTTCTCCATTGTGCTTTCTATCTTGATCTTAACAAAATTTATGCAATTTCTGTTTTATGAGAAACTGACCTTGAATGTTCTGGGAGCAATGACAACGAGTCCTTCATTCTGCATTTGTTAGCAGAAGAAGACTGATTTTCGACTAGAAGATGCAGTTATTACATGTGGAGGCAATGGTTTCCCATAGAAAATGAGTATAGGGTTGAGCAGAGGAAATACATTGCAAAGTGGAATATTACATTAGCTTTTCCAATGGGAAACCGATTTGCAAGTGGAAATATGGTAGCTATAGGTATCTATAATTCTATTCCCACATAAATGGTCAGTGGATTTCCATTTATAATACCAACATATTTTTTATTGGTTTCATCCACAGGAACACATCTCAGATAAGTTAGAGATGCCATTCAGGTTCAATTGAAAGTCGAAGATGTGATTTTATGCGACGTCAGCTTTGCTAGTAAAAGTTTGTGTAAGCCAACCAAAGCTCGGACAATACTCCCAACTGATTTTAAACGCATTCTGGAGAATCTTCCCCTTCATGGGACCTACCAGCCCGATCAACAACGTTAATTGATCTTTCTCTGTCGTCCTTAAGGGAATGAGAATCCTCCCCTTCATGGTGCCTCTTGGGTTTATCGACTGCCTCGATTGATCTTTCTATGCCATCAACTTTGCTCTCCATTTCTCCATCATGGGACCTCTTAACCCTATCGTCGGCCTCAACCGAATGCTCTCTGGCAGTCTCAAATTCTACTCCTTTTCTCATTTTGTACTCTGTTGAGCTCTGTATCCTTCTACATCCCTGTAAGTGTCTTTGTCTGAATTTCTGTTTGAATCACTCATTTTCTCTGCTATAAAATTCTCAGCCGAAATTCGAACTCTCGTCATTTCAAACCCTCATCTCCTCAGAAAAATTCTTGCCCACGATTCGAACCCTCTTCTGCTCCAATACTGCACTTTACAGAATAACCTCGTTCCAGTGCACGGGGTTTTATAGGCACACCGATGCGATTTGTAAGATCGAGGTTTATGTTTTGGCACGATGTTTTATGACGCACTGGTGCTGAAGAATTGTGAAGCACCGGTGCATCTGAGTACTAAAACGCATCGACGTGTGTTATGATGATAAACACACCGGACTGTATAAAGTTATTTTTTTAATATAAGATCATACTAAAATAATGATAATTCTAAAGTACATGAATTTATTTGCATTATTTTCTAAACTTTATTATGTTACAAAAATTCATATTATTCTAGATTTATTATTTTACAATTATTTACAAATTTACAAACTTAAATATTTTAATAAAATCATTTCACATTAATACAATCAAAATTTTCACATTAATACAATTAAAATTTTACAAATATTTTACATACAATTACAATTAGAATTACAATTTTACAATTTTACAATTTCACATACAATTACGATTAGAATTAGAATTAGAATTTTAATTTTACATACAATTACAATCATTTCACAGTAATACAATTAAAATTTTACAAATATTTTACATACAATTAGAATTACATTTACAATTACAATTACAATTTTACAAATACTTTACATACAATTACAATTACAATTTTACAATTTGTCATATATACAATTACAATTAAAATTACAATTACAATCATTTCACAATAAATTAAATATTACAATTGCAATTAAAATTTTACATACAATTACAGTTAAAATTACAATTACAAATACAAATACAATTTTACAATTTTACATACAGTTAAAATTTAAATTTAAATTACAATCATGACATAATATTTAATAAATATCATGGTCATTTAATTTTAAATTAATTAATAAACATCACGATCATGATAACCATCGTACAAACATCATATTCGACTAAAAAAAACATTCAAACATCAAATTAACATTATATAATAACATCATCACAACACAAACATCAAATATACATCTCATGTCAAATAACTCATGCTATCACATACACATATATCTACAAGTTGCACATTAAATGAACATATCTAACATCACCTAACAATATACACATCATGATGATCACCAACATGTAAATTAAGTACAACTGCAACATGAACATAAAATACATGGACCATATCTATATATATATATATATATATAACTGAATAATGTTAAAAATATACAATTGTAATATAAATGTCATGGATCAGCTGGTGGTAGTACAACATCAATAGAAGTACTAGTGGAGGCCTGCTCAGTCAATGGTGCAGCCTCGATGGTCGATGGTCTAACCTGCTCATGATCATGACTAGTACTGATGGATGCTGCAGGCTACTGACTGGACGTGGCCGATGGTCCAGCCTCATCTCCATGATGACTGTTAGATGCTAGTGGAGGCTCATGCTCATCTAGCACGACGCGAGGTGAATGATCATGAGATGATGAGTCGCTGCTCGCGGGCTGTCCATCACGTGTTGCGGCTCGACCACGCCTATAACGTGCAACAATCCTCTTCAGTCGCGTAATAGATATTGTAACTCCTACGACATGCTGAATTAGGTTGTACATGTCACGCGACCTGCCTCTCCACATATATAATAGCTTATCATCGACCTGTATGTCTCTATAATGAGCGGGCCTGATGCCTGCCTCAACAATCAATGCACTAAGTTAGTTGCCCAACTCCATCCTGTATCTAGTATCAGGTCAACCGCGCCTAGAAAAAGGCGATACCAGCCCCCCAGCAGGAGCATGTCTCTCTGCACCGGCCTCCTGATGATCCTCGGCATCTGGCATACCCTGATCGTCATCAAGATCCATACATGGATCATGTGGCGGTGCCTGCATCTCTTCACCATCAAAAGAGCCAATGTCTACCAAATATATACAAGTACACAACAATAATTAGACAATTTCATTACACAATTTAATAAAAACAAGTTAAAGAACATGTTAGAATAAATATAAATAAAATAGTAATATTACCTCTATCATCTGGCTGCTCATCATCTGTGAAGAGGATGTTGGCACACCCTCACCAATCCAATCTAGCATAAGGACAGGGGACCATAATGAAGGGATGCAACTCATCAACACTGGCTAGTATGTCCAGTGCATCATGCGATATCCTAGATGGAAACATAGTCTCTCCCCTCTTGGGCATCATCTGCCCCCACATGTGCATATGTGCCTCCAATATTGGCCTACGAGGCTTCTGAACAAAATTAGGCCTCATCTCTGGAAACCTCTCAAAAAGTAAACAAAAAAATTCTGAAGCAAAAGGGAAGTTGACCCTCCCTTATGCAGGAGCACGACATCTATCTAAGGCTGTACAGAACTGCTACAAAAAAATGGCAGATCACCTGACAAGTGGTGGATCTTGTACTAAAGAATCAACATAATACAGAAGCGAGAGGCACTGCACGTCCTCACTACCAAATGCACCAATACATAACTGACCTCCAACAACCTGAAACTCTGCAGGAGACAGTACTGATGCTCCAATGTATCTTTGGGAGTAAACTAACTGACTCCCTACTACACAACCAGCTAGAACCTCTGGGAACGAGGGAAAATCCACCCCTCTCCTCGAAAGCCCTGCAATGAAATATATATCCTCCTCAGTGGGTGTGTACCACTGGTCAGGACCAACCTGGAAAGCCTGTCGATGGGCATTCCACCTATGGATAAGATGTATCAAAAACACACTATGGGCCTTTAGGGAAGTAGTCTCCTCATAGAACTTGAGGAGGCCTACCTGCCTTAGGAGCCCCTGGGTATCTACTGTAATAGGGCAAGGGTACGCATCTCTCTCCCTCTCTCGTGCCTCCCACAGGCGAACCATGTCATACTGCTCCGCCTGTTGTTGCTGTTGTTCCTCCTCTTCTCTCTGAATCATTGAAATATTAAATAAAGTTTTTTTATTAAATAAAAAATGTATTTAAAAATATACATATATAATTTTTTTGGAAAAAAAACAGACTAGTCGGTGCGCCACAAAAACAGTCATGCACCGGTTCCAGTGCGACGTTTGTTTGTAGCGCACCATATGCGGTGCACCTAAAACTTTTTAAAGCACCGTTGACTATATATGGTGTCAGAAGAGTGGTGCGCTGACTAAAATATACACCCCGGCACGTATAGTTGTGTCAGCGCACGGACTTCCTAACAAATTACATAGTCAACGGTGCAGTCATTTACCAGGCCACACCGTTGACCCTGTTGGAATTCCAAATGCGGTGCGCTGACAGACACCGGGGCGGATATTTCCATCAACGCACCACGTTGCTATTCCCATGGTCAACGATGCGACCGGCTAAATGATCGCATGGCACTTTTTTTTTAAATTTTAAAATGACGCAAGGCGCCTTTCGGTACCACCCCGAACACGGTGCAGATATCGTTAGCACCAGTTGCGGTGCGACCTATAAATTTTGCAGGCAGCACTGCTTACCAGTGCGAACTGAATGGCTTATGCGCACCACACGACAAATTTTTTTTCTTCTTCTTTTAAATGGTTAATTTTAAGGTTATTTGAAATTCTAATCCGCTAAAAAGTTTAATTATGGAAAAACAAGAAAAATACCTATACATTTCGCCATCGAGGAGGCATATTAGCTGTAGAGTTTGCAAAAGAAAAATTTCCCACCGTTTTGAAAAATGCAAGCTGGAGATTGGTGGGCAATGCACAACAGCAGTGCGTGCAATGGGTGCAATGGGAGCACCGATGTCAAGGTGGCTCAGACAAGGATAAATTGCACCGGTGCTTGAGAGATCTGGAGCATTGAGAAAAGTGAAAAATGCGGTTTTTTGGCAGTAATTTTTATTTATTCAACCTTGTTCCGGTGCGCGGGGTTTTATAGGCGCACCGGTGCGGTTGCTTAAGACCGCACCGAGTGATTTCAATTTTGGTGTGGTATTTTATGATGCACCTGTGCAGTTTCTTAACACCACACCGGGTGGTTTCTGTTTTGGTGCGGTGTTTTATGATGCACTGGGGCGGAATAGTTGTGAATCAATGATGCTCTACAGTAATAGGATGCACCAGGTGGGTGTGTACGGAGCGCACTGTGTCTGGTGTTCCAATGTTTTATTCGACTGATGCTTTCTCTTGTAGAGTGCACTAGTGATTGAGAGCTCTGGAGCACTAAGAAAAGTGAAAAATGCGGTTTTTTGGCCGTAATTTTTTTTATTTAACCCCATTTCGGTGTGCGGGTTTTATAGGCACATCGATTCTGTTTCTTACGAACGCACCGATGGGTTTCTGTTTTGGCGCAGTGTTTTATGGTGCACCAGTGCGATTTCTTAACACCGCACCGAGAGGTTTATGTTTTGGTGCGGTGTTTTATGATGTATTGGTGCGGAAGAGTTATGAAGCATCGGTGCTCTATAGTAATAGGATGCACTGGATGGGTGTGTATGGAGCACATGGTGTCCAGTGTGCCAATGTTTTTTGCGCACCGGTGCTTTCTCTTGTAGAGTGCACCAGTGATTGAGAGCTCTGGAGCACTGAAAAGGTGAAAAATGCAGTTTTTTGGCCGTAATTTTTTTTTTTTATTTAACCCTTTTCCGGTACGCTTGGTTTATAGGTGCACCAGTGCTGTTTCTTATGAACGCACCTGTCAATTTTTGTTTTGGCGCGGTATTTTATGATGCACTGCTGCAGTTTCTTAATACCGTACCGGGCAATTTCTGTTTTGGCACGGTGTTTTATGATGCACCGGCGCAGAAGAGTTGTGAAGCACCGGTGCTCTACAATAATACAACGCACCAGGAAGGTGTGTACGGAGTGTACGGTGTCTGGTGTGCCAATGTTTTGTGCGCACCGGTGCTTTCTCTTTTAGAGAGCACCGGTTCGATTTTGGATGATAAGCACACCGAATGGAAAACATCCGCAAAACCCTCCGCCCGCCAACCTCCTCTAGTAACCTCCGCTAGAAACGGATGTATGGGGTATTTTTATAAGGGGTTCCTCAAAAACATCCGCTAGATGGTCTTTTCCTTGTAGTGGTAAAACACTTCAAAGAATGCGATTTATATCTACAATACACAAGGCATAAGGAAGGTGCACATTTATTCTCAATATAGAATATGAAGCAACCCAAAAGGAACCCTTCAATTGGTGCAATCTATTATTATTAAAATAACCCAAAAATATGGAACTAGTTATAAGCAAATGATATATATACACATATAAATGACTCGAGGATCAAATTCATTAATAAAGGTATTTCTAAAATTCCTCCTTGGGAACAATAAGTGACGATAATTAATACTTGGAATCTGGAAAGAAATTTTGTGAGAGAAAGAACTAACTTGGTTCAACTTTATCACTAGTGTGGTATTGAGATAGACGTAATCAACTTCAATTATTGCATTATCTTAGCACACCAATAGTATGAGTTATAATATCATATTTATATGCACCATCAAGTTGTGTTGAAGTGGTGTATTGAATCACACTTTGATTTAGATGTTGAATCCGTGTCATGGGGATTAGGCACTAATGCAAGATAAAGAGAATGTTTAAGATTACGTGATGGTGGATGTGCATGCATGAGGCCAAGTGTGAAAATAATTGCATGTATGTAGCACAAATTTTTTCCATTGAAATCATTGGACTCTCATTGTGTTGTTAGGGTTTAGCATAGCATATTAGACAAATATCACACACCAAGAATGCTATAATGAAGGTGTAAAGTGTTAGCCTCAACTATAGTCTCAACATATGCATCATTTTAAATCGATTTTGTAAAACCTAGATTATGCATGGCTTCAACATAGCAACATCATTAAAGTCCCATTCATTTAATGGACTTTCTAAACCTAGAGTTACAAGGTTTTACAAAATTAATTTGTATAGTTTTGGATTTTTAAATGTTTCTATTTAATCTTTGGTGAGCTATGAATCCCACATTTTCACATCTTTAATGTAGTAACCCAAATTTTGTATCTAATAGACTCAATGAGATTTGATCTTGAACCTATTAGGATCCTATAATAATAGGATTCATAATTTTTGAATTTACTTTGATAAGTCTTGTAAATATGTACATACCTTGCTTTCTGCAAGTTGTTTTCCCATATTTGAAAATAATAAAAAATGAAAAGAGGGTAAAAGTCCTAAAATAAAAATTAAAGGACTTGGAAAAGAAAAAGATAAAAAAGAATGGTAAGAATAGACCCCAAACACAAAAAAGAGATAAGAATAAGACATGAAAGTGATGCAAGTCAAAATTCCACTACTAGTTACTTTTTACTGCAAAAAAATGATTATGTGCAGCTTGTTCAAAATGCCATAATCCATGATGAGTTAAATAGTATAATCTTAACCTTTTCATGCTTTAAATTTCATGTTTATAGATAGAGAATAAATATTTTGTCAAACAGTTTAAACTTGACAAATCAGTAGATAGTTAGAGAATAAATGAGGAGCTCAACAGTTTAAACTGAGCCCTCGGCTGAAATAAAGTTAGAAATAGATAGTTTCCTACTATAAAAGAAAAATAGATTTAGGGTTGCAAGCTCAAATGCACCCATGAAAATAAAGAAAAATGGTAGAATAAATGATGGGTAGGTAGAAAGAAGTTACACAAGGCATGAATAAAACATCATCTGGAAAATTACTAATTTCCCTCCCCTCAAAGTATTCCAGTATTCAAAACCTTCAGTTATAAAGGCTCAGAGCATTTGACTTTTGTTTGGACTGGACCCAAGGCTTAATGACTGATTGGCACTAAGTACTGGATTCCCTATATTAAAACCCTTCCCCCTCATAAAAACCCTTTTACTCAACATCACCCTTCTCTTAAGATAAAATGCCTTTTCCTAAGTTAAAACACATTTTTTTCTTAGGAAAAGTAAAAGCCCCCTTAAAACATTTCCATTTCATTCAAAAAACCCACAAATATACATTATCCTAAGTAATAAGAGTGAAATGTTTAAAATGGGGCCACCACTATGAAAAAATTTGCCTAAACGCTTAATTTACACTTTACTTAGTGCATTTGTATGTATTTCCGCTCATTCTATTCATTTCATATTAACTTAATATATTAACTCCACTATAATACCCTACCCCGTATCTATATTAATTCATTTTATTACATATCCCAAACCCACTTTATTATTGTTTACCCTATGGTTTTAATTCCACACGTGATATATTTCCCGCTCCCCATAGCTATAAACTATTCCTATTTTATTAAAACTAGCCCAAAGGTTACTTTACAACGGTAAATAGTTTATTTTCCGTGTAAATCCACTACCTGCCTATCTCGTTAAAACATAAGAATTTATTTTTTAACTACATTTTAACATATAACATTGAACCCTGTCGAATAAAGGATCCCGGGCCCCACGCCCATTTTCCCAGCAACTTCATCACTTAATCTGGACCGTTCGCACTCCCTCCGCCCGATCCAACAACTCAGAAGCCATATCGTAATTTCAATAGCGTGGTTGATAATCAATTTTGGATTTTCGATATGGGCGGTATTGCCCCATTATCTCTCCTCCACGCGGCATGAAATCACTGGATCACATCCATTTGAGAAAAACCATTTACGGCCCTCCGATCATGCGATAACCGCTTAGCGGTTATAACCTCCCCGCGCAAAAACTGCTTTCAAATTGACTTGACCCTCATTAAATGAATACATTGTTCCAACCAAATTTCTATAAAAAAAAGCAAGATTTACCCGTTTTAACCTTTTTTGTTGCGTTATATGCACACAAACTGCTTCCGACTGAAGAAAGAGAATTGAAACACTGTTTTCGTGCATAAAAAACAGAAATTCAGTTGAATTCATCTCTACGACTACTCAGAGTTGGAATTTGTGTATTAAAAGACTACAACAAAGCTTTTGAAAGCTTCTAGACCCCCAAAAAACCCTTTTCCGAGTCAAATTCCTCAAAATACAGGTATTTTTCAAGAAAAATACCCATCCTTCATCTAAAAAAAGCTATACTGCTGAATTTAAACCTTTTTGAAGCCTTTTTTTCTGAAAGAATAACCTTATTTACCTCCAAAAGTCATATTTTCTTCAAAACCCTAATAATTTCATAATTTCTTGAGACTGTAACCTATTTTCTAAAGAAAATTAAAGAAACTTAGCCATTTGGAGACCTTTAGAAACCCTTTGACTAATTCAGAATCTTTTCCAAATGCTTAGAATCCATTTGTGCATGAATTTGACTATTTTAGGGTTGTTTTATCAAATAAAGGAGCAGTAAACCCTTATTAAGCCTTTCCCGAGTCTGTTAAAAGGTTTAAAGATTGATTTTGGAGCATAAATTGAAAGTTTGACCCAAAAGAAACCATAATTTTACCTATTGTTGTTCAAAAGAGACCTCTGTCATACCAAAATACCTTCTGTAAACAGTCTAAGCTTACAGAAATGTATAAAAACCTAAAAATAAAGTTTTTAATATCCTGTTGTGTAACCAGCTTCAAAAATAGAAGAAAAGAGATATCAACACCTTAGAAATAAGCCACTTCGAGGGGGCAACCTCCAATACATTACATAAATGCACAATTCTTGGATGATACAAATGAACAAAACCTCCTTTCTATATATAGGAGTCCATGGGGCCATAATGTAATCCTAGTAGGCCACAATGTAATCCTAGCCGACCTAACAATACTAATTTAAGGGCACAATAATAACAAAATGGGGGTTACAAGGGTTCAATAATAACAATAAGGGGGTTACACTAACAATAATAAGGGACTATACTAGTGATATAGGGACCTAACATGCCCCTCTCCCTCAAAAAAGTGTTGTCCTCAATGCTTGAGTAGCTCTGGGTGCTTCTGTATAAAATTCTCATCCTCCCATGTAGAATCTTCAGTGGGTAAGTTCTTCCACTTGATGAGATACTCTGAAATCGATCGATTCCGTAGTTGTCGAGTTCTTGTTTCCATGACCGCTTCTGGTTCCAATATGATTTTTCCTTCCTCATCAAGTTCTGGCAATATTGTTTGAACTGGAAGATTTTCACCTATAACCTTCTTTAAGCATGAAACATGGAAAATCGGATGCACTCGTGAAGAAGCAGGAAGCTCCAATTTGTATGCCATAGTACCAATCTTTTGCAACACCTTGTAAGGACCATAGTACTTTGGCGATAATTTATTATCCTTCTTAGCTTGCTTGAGGGACATTTGTTTGTATGGTTGTAGCCGTAAAATACCCAATCTCCTACATCAAAACTTCTCTCGCTGCGATGTTGATCTGCCTGTTGTTTCATTCGATTTTGTGCCAAATTCAGGTTATCCTTTAAGAGTTGGAGAACTTCTTGCCGATGCTCGATGTGATCTTCCACTGCTTGAACCTTCGAATTTTCTCTTAAATATGATGTGATGGATGGTGGATGATATCCATAAAGCGCCATAAACGGGGTCATTTTTGCTGCAGTATGGAAGGAAGTGTTATACCACCATTCAGCAAGAGGTAACCACTTGACCCATTGTGTTTGTTTATCAGATACAAAACAAAGAAGATATCCTTCCAAACATTTATTTACGATCTCACTTTGACCATCAGATTGAGGATGATAAGATGAGCTATGAGCTAATTGAGTACCCAAACAAGAAAATAACTCCGTCCAAAAATTTCCAGTAAAAATGGGATCTCTGTCGCTCACAATAACCCTTGGGATTCCATGTAGTTTTTGAATTCTATCCATAAATGTAGTAGCAACTGTACTTGCTTTAAATGGATAAGATAATGCACAAAAGTGTGCATACTTGGTAAGTCTATCAACTACCACCATGATGACACTCTTTCCTTCAGACTTAGGTAAACCCGTGATAAAATCCATTGAAATCTCCTCCCAACGTTGACTTGGAATGGATAAAGGTTGTAGAAGTCCCAGGGTCTTAATTGTTTCCACTTTATTCTGCTGGCAAACCAAACATTCCGCCACAAACTTTTGAATATCAGATTTAAGGCCATCCTAAAAAAATTCTTTCTTCACCCTGTGGTAAGTTTTTAAAAATCCTGAGTGTCCTCCTAAAGGAGAAGTGTGCAATTCTAGAAGAATCTTTTGTTTTAGTTGGGAATTCCTGCAAAGATATAAGCGATCTTTGTACCATAAGGAATCATTTTGCCAACTAAATGTATCAGATGTTCTAGGATCTTGCTGCAACTTTTGAATGAGTGTCCATACATCTTTTTCCTTCTTCCATTCATCTCTTGCTTCAGTTATCCAATCTGGTTGGATAATAGAAATGGCACAAAGAAATGCTTCCACCTCTTCATTCTTTCTTGAGAGTGCATCCGCAACAACATTAAGCTTTCCTTTTTTGTAGATTATTTCAAAGTCATAACCCAACATCTTTGTGACCCATTTTTGCTGCTCTTCTGAAGATAGTCTTTGTTCCAAAAAGTGTTTAAGACTATCATGATCAGCTTTTACCTTGAAGTGTCTTCCCATTAGGTAAGTTCGCCATTTCTTTAGTGCATGCAGTATTGCTAACATTTCCTTCTCATAAATAGGTTTCTGTAAATACTTTTCTTTGATTGGACGACTTTCAAAAGCAATGGGTCTTCCTTCCTGCATTAAAACTGCACCAATTCCATTTCCTGAGGCATCACATTCCACAATAAAGGTTTCTGTGAAGTCTGGCGTAGCTAAGACCGGTGCTAGGCACATTGCCTCTTTAAGATGTTCAAAGGCCTTAGTTGCTTCAGGAGTCCATGAAAATGCATCTTTCTTCAATAATGTTGTTAGAGGTGCTGCTATTCTCCCATAATTCTTAACAAACTTGCGATAATACCCCGTTAACCCGAGAAATCCTCGTAACTTCTTTATGGTTGTGGGGACTTTCCATTCCTTAATGGCTTTAATTTTTTTAGGGTCTACTTTAACACCCTCGTGAGATACAATATGACCTAGATATTCCACCTCTTGTACTCCAAAGAAACATTTGGAATTTTTTGCATACAATTGTTTCTCCTGCAATAGTTTGAGCACCCTGTCAACATGTTCAACATGATCCTTCCAAGACCTGCTGTAGATTAGTATATCATCAAAAAATACTAGCACAAATTTTCTAAGGAAGGGCTTGAAAATGGAATTCATCAACCCTTGAAATGTAGAAGGTGCATTGGTAAGGCCAAAAGGCATGACCAAAAATTCATAATGACCCTCATGAGTTCGAAATGTTGTTTTTGGAATATCTTCACTTTTCATTCTAATTTGATGATATCCAGAACGAAGATCCAACTTGGTAAAATAAATTGCTCCATGTAATTCATCCAATAATTCATCAATCACAGGAATGGGAAATTTATCTTTAATGGTGAGCTTATTGAGCTCCCTATAATCCCGACACATTCGCCATGATCCATCCTTCTTGTGTACCAATACTACAGGAGCAGAGAAAGAACTTTGACTAGGTTGAATTATACCCGCCTCTAACATTTCTGCAATCATACGTTCAATTTCGCTCTTTTGGAAGTAAGGACATCTATAAGGCCTGATGTTTGGAGGAACACTTCCTGGAATCAAATGAATAGCATGATCATGATCACGAATAGGTGGGAGTCCTTTGGGAGTTTCAAACACCTCGGAATGATTGTCCAAGACTTGTTGGAGATCTGCAGAAATAGATGATTTTGATGTTGGAACTTCTAGTGAGCATAATTGTGCACTTACGCCTCGTTGTTCTTTCTTTAGAAGCTTTGTCATGCCATTAGAGCTTATTATCCTTCCTGGCTTCCCTTCAATACCCCGTAGTTCGACTTCCTTTCCTTCTGAAAAGAATTTCAAGAAAAGTTCTTGAAAATTAAAAGCTACCGTCTCCAAAGATTGTAACCATTGTACTCCTAGTACAACATCAGCACCTCCCATAGGAATGGAAAGCATTGGAATAGTTAACACATATTCCCCCATGGTTAGCTTGATATTATGGCATTTTCCAGAGAAATTTATAGTTCCTCCATTTGCAACCATCACTTGACATTCTGGTGCTGGGTATAGGAAACAATTTAATTCCTCGGCTACCTTACAATGAATAAAATTATGGGTGCTACCTGAATCAATCAACACTATTACCTTTTTCTTCTTGATTTGTCCTTGTATCTTGAGAGTTTGAGGAGTGGTAATTCCCGCCAGTGCATTACACGATATGGTCGGATTCATTTCTTCCTCTTCTAGGGTTGGTTCCCGGTGTATATCCTCTTCTTGTTCATTTTCTTCTTCCTCTTCACAATCTATGTAAAATAATTTCTTCTCAGCACACTTATGACCTTTAGTGTATTTGCTATCACAACCGTAGCAAAGCCCTTTTGCTCTTTTTTCTTCCAATTGTTGTGGTGTCAACCTTGTAGGTTGTGGAAATCTAGGCATAGAAACACTTCCTTCTTTATAGAATTGAGTGGTAGGCTTCCTTGTCGCCATAATTTTACATTCAACTTTTCTTGCCAACTTGAATGCCTTCTCCAATGAATCAGGTTCCAAAACACGAACTTCATGTTGGATGTTATCCTTTAGAGTACCTATGAAGAGATCAATCCTGTGTTCCTCTGGAATATCAGTTACCTTTATATTCAATTTTTGGAAGTCCTCAATGTGCTGCCCCACTAAACCCTTTTGTTTGAGATTTATCAATTGGCTAAAGAAGGTGTTGCTCTTTGTATCCTCATAATGTACTATCATTTCTTCCGTAAAAATTGACCAAGTGACAATTTTTTTACGGGAGCAAAGCCATCGATACCATACAAATGTATTTTGTTCTAAATGTAAAGTTGCAATGCGTACCTTTTGTGTGTTTTGCACATTATGGAGATCAAAATATTGCTCCATCCGTAGTATCCATGTTACAGGATCCTTTCCATCAAACTTCCTCATATCCATTTTTGGAATATGGTGGTTCTTCCCTCCAATAGTAGAGTTTATGAAATCACGATTAACATTTATTTTGTTCTCATCATGAGTTTCCTCTACTATGTTTTCACCATTAGGAAACATTTCTTGTATCAACTTTCCCAAACCTTCGATGTCTACTTTTAGATCTTTCTTCATGTTTTCCATGTTGTCTTTCATTTTTTCATCGATCTTAGCTTCCATGTCATCCATCTTAGCTTCCATGCCCACTTCCATGACATCCATCTTAGCTTCCAAACCATTCATCTTAGCTTCCACGCCTTTCTTCAAACCATCCATCTTAGTTTCCACGCCTTTCTTCAAAACTTCCATTTCATTTTTTGTTGTTCTTTACGAGAGCGAAATTTGTTGCATTTGCTCTTGTAATTTTGATATGTCATGTTGCCATTCTTCATCTTCATGAGTCATAGTAGAGCCTTCTAAAGGATTAATGGGTGTTGAATTCTTTTTAGGGGCCATTTTAGACTCCAATATTGATATCTATTCTACAATAGGCCCTTGCAATCAATTCAACTTGATTCTTCAAACAAGACTTATGCAATTCGGAAAAAAAAATACACACCTTTTACTTGCTTTGAGGAGCTCGATATTGAAATTGTATTATCTCTATGATTGCAGCTCTTCAATATCTGAAATTCCGCATTGAAGTAGCCCTCTGAATTCTCTTTTGAATTCCACAGGTCTGACCTGATTTGGATTCTCCAAGACAAAGTTGTGTCCAATCTCCCACAATGACCTAATTATCGACTAGTTCAGTAGAGTGAACTTGTACGACTAGCCACGTGTCACTGTTTCGTCCTTTGTCTCTGAAATTGATAGCCAAGAAACTAAAGTCTGTGTACTTGCGAACACTTTTTACGTCACTCCAATCCGATGCCCAGAGAGAGAGTTATTGAACTTTTCCCACGATCACCTCTTTGAGATGAAATTCAGGAGCCTGAAAAAGCACTACCTTCCACAGATCATATCTCCAAAAATGTTGTGAACCAAGATCTGAAATTTTTTTACGAATTTCCTCAGGATTTCAGCTTCGCACCATATGAATTTTAGATTCTGAACCTTCGTAGAAAATGTTTTATAGCGCAAATTCCACGATGACCTGTTTAGGAGCCTGAAAAAATACCTAACTTCCACAGATCATATCTCCGAAAATATTGTGAACCAAGCTCTGAAATTTTTATACAAACTTCCTCAAGATTTCATCTTCGCACCCTAAAAATTTCAGCTTCTGAAGCTTCGTAGAAAAAAAGTTATAGCGAAAATGCCACGATGACCTGTTTGGAACAGCGAAACCCTAGAATCCAAAGCTCTGATACCAAATGTTGTGTAACCAACTTCAAAAATAGAAGAAAAGAGATATCAACGCCTTAGAAATAAGCCACTTCGAGGGGGAAACCTCCAATACATTACATAAATGCACAATTCTTGGATGATACAAATGAACAAAACCTCCTTTCTATATATAGGAGTCCATGGGGCCATAATGTAATCCTAGTGGGCCACAATGTAATCCAAGCCGACCTAACAATACTAATTTAAGGGCACAATAATAACAAAATGGGGGTTACAAGGGTTCAATAATAACAATAAGGGGGTTACACTAACAATAATAAGGGACTATACTAGTGATATAGGGACCTAACATATCCAGAGGGTTGAATTGTCAAAAATCAAATCTAGTAATGGCCTCTAAAAGCACCATTGTCATCAATCCACTACAACCTCCTGTTGTAGATGTTGAGCATACCCCTTTAGCTTATGTTGACTATAAAATCACTGATCCAGTAATTGAATATAATCTTCTTGACCTTCACTGCTGGAGTCAAGAGAAATCTTTGGATCAGGTTGATGAAGTACTTGTTTGGGAATCCAATTTACCCAAATATGTAGTTCCCAATACCCATCAGTGTCCAGAGGTCATTAGATTGTTTCAAAATCACTATTCCCCTGACCAAAGAGCTATTGTTAATGCTGAGAAAGAATTATTACTCACTATCACTACAAAATCCATAAACCAAATGCTTCAGTTGTAACCAGATACTAATGCAGTCCCATTGTCTATAGAAACTCTTACAAAGATTTATCTAGATTTAGAATTTCCTAAAAGATTTCAAATCTTTCAAATATTCATGCCTTCATATGTTGAAATCCCAAATATTAACCCTCCAAATTCCCAGAAGGATCAAAACACATTATCTCAATGTTGTCTTTTATCCTTGGTTACTTTACTGATGAGCACACTGATGAGTCTATACTTGGTTTTCTATCCACTTTTGTGCGTGGTTAGCACCTTGTAGTCATTTATAACTATGCTGAGTATATAGGTGATGGTATCCATGACCAGATTGTAAAACTCCCTACTGAAGGAGTATTTAGGTATACCTCCTTCCTCTTTCATACGTTCCTCTACTTCCAGGTAGATAAATTCCCAATAGCCCTTCAAAAGTTGGATATAGAAGGAAATCCACTGTCAGTTATTTTATGGACTTCCTTAATTAGAAAAGAGTCAACAGAGTTCACTTATGCAGATTTCACAGACTTTTTTATTCACCCATTGATAAATATTCTTACAAACAGTGTACAACCAAGGATAAGTGATGAGATTAAGAAATTTTTACAGCTAAAAGAGAAGAACAGAACTGGTGATTGGTACCTATAACAAAACCACACAGAGATTAGAGTCTATGGGTCAAACCTCTTTCCCTATAAATTTCCAAAGTATTTTCCAATGAGAGTGTCTGCCTTAGAGTATATAAGACAAATTATAAACTTAGATTCTATAAAAATTTTGGCTGCTAAAAAGAAAACTTAGTTTAAATTGAAAAACCAGGTGGGTCCTTTCATATGCAACAACAGGGAAGAAGGTACAGAGAAAACAAAACAATTGCTAGAATATAAGTTTGATGAAAGTTTCTTGTGGAACTATAATACTTATGGAATAATTAGTAAGATGAGGGTGAAATGCAAATTAACCCCATATATTCATGATAAAAAGCCTTAAATTGAAAAGTTTCCAACCAAACTGAATGGTTGGAAAATACATTGATAGAATCTGTCAAACAAGGTGATACTAGTCACACTTTGCAAACTCCTATTTAGGAGGACAATACCATAAAGAGAAATAGAGAAGAAAGCTCATATACTACTGAAGCAACCATAGGAACCATATTTAAGCTCAGGTATAGTAAGGAACCAAAAATTAATCCAGCAGACAAAGAGAAGGAAACAATTGAGGTTTTAGATGAAGAGAATCCAGATAAAGATAATGTAACTCATATAGTGACTGAAAAAGAGCAGCAACCTGCTACTTCTAACAAACAAATGATTGAGAAATAGCAAAGCATGGAAGCATCTTCATCACAACAAGTAGAGGATAAAGACATGGATATCAAAGAAAAATATAAACAAATCAAGGCCAAAAATGAAGAGATAAAAAATGAGATCTATTCACAATACTTAAAGCAGACTCCAGGGATTCAAAATAGGCTGCTTTCAGCCTTTTATTATACAAATAAAAAGTTGCTAATGACAATTCTATAGCCAACAGTTCCTAAACCTACAACAGCATCAGATTACAAGAGAGTTGATATTGAAATTCCAATAGAGGACATTCATCCATTGGATCATATTGAGTTCCACAAGCAAAGCTCAGAAATGCTTTATTCTACCATGACCACAAAAGAAATGAGTGCCCAAAAGCTCCAAAACACTTTAAAAAATATAAGAGACCAGCTTAAGTTTGAAAAAGCTTCTTCATATGCTAAAGACACCATAATCAAGTCTTTAGAAGAATTGGTGATTGAAATAGGGTATGATCCTGCTAATGTGAAGGCTACAGAAGAATTGGTAAAGAAGACAAATGTTGATATTGCAGCACTCAGAAAGCAACTGAAACTACCTCCAACAGAACATCCACAGGCTAAGGAGATTGTACAGGAGGAAAATAAAAAATATGAGATGATGAGTCTCATACTGCAAATGACAGCACAAATCAAGGAGATGTAAATTGAGATGGACAAGCTTGTCCAAGAAAAAGAAGTTGAAAAGACTCAAAGTGTTCCTCCTATAGTCATTCCCATGGTAACAACAACAGTTCCTTAAACTCTAGCAGAAGAGTTGGCACCAAAAGTCCCATTGGCCACAACAGTGCCAGTCACTTCTTCCACTAATTCTACCATTGAATCTTCCACTTCAGTAGTTCAACAATCAGATGAGGCCATCAAACTCATTAAAGCCATGTAAGACATTTCATTACAAGAAAAATGAGATAAATAAATTTAAAGAACAAATCAAGAACTTGGAAGATGCCAAGAAATTAGCACAGATAAATGCTAAAACAGAGGAACAAAAGGCCAAAAGGTTAAGTGAACAACTTAAAAATATAGAAACAAAATTAACCTTAAAAGAGCCTATGACCTACATAAAAAATCAGCTATGGTCCAAGATCATTGAGTCAATCAATGATACTTGGCCATAAATTCAAGTGATTTATGAGGAGAAGGACTTGCTTAAGGCAGCCAGGGAAGAAATATTGAAGACAAAAGAAGAGCTAGGTGCTAAGCCTAAAGAAGCCCAAGAAATAATCAAGTTTCTCAATACTAAAAAAAAGCAAGAATTGGATGAGATAGGGATAACTGACAGAACGGAAACAATTCTTGAGGTAAGAAAGGTACTTTGAAAGAAAAACTTAATGAAACAGTTGGAAGAAAAGTGTCAAAATATGGACATGGCCATAACTAGATTCATGGTTAAGTTTGACACTTTGAGGCAAAAATGTTTGGAAAATATTCTTGTTATCAATGATAAACTAATGAAGCAAGAATATTACAACAAGAAGATAAGGGAATTTGATAGAGAACAAGTGAACAAGGCATATTTTCAAGGAGGTCCAACAGGTAAAGTGTTACACAAAAGCATTGAAAACTTATTTTATTCACAGCATGAGATAAAACACCTTTTTGTAGTCAAGCCCACATTTGTAAGGTACACTGAAGCAAATGAAAATTTCAGAAAACTTACAAAGATTAAGTTACCAGAAGAAGAGTTTTGGCAGAAGTTCACAGATTTACTTTAAAAAGACAGTTTGCAGTGAAAGAATATGAAAAAACAAAGTGTTTTTTTTACATAGTAAAAACGGATTTTTAAAGCAGTAAAAAGTCAAAACAACAGGTTAAAGAGTATCAAAGGTTAAAGTGTATCAGGTGAGAGATAAAGCTTCAAAACTAAATGAAGATCAGATTGCCAACGTTAAATACATCTTAACAGATAGTTGCCCCAAATCCAACAAAATTACTATTTAATTTCAATAAATAGGACAGCTTGCAAGTTTGTTATGCAGTTGTCACTATCTTTTTGTAATAAGATATTTTTATATCATAATTTGTTAAAAGAACTATGTTATTGACTGGTTTTCATTTTAATGTTTTCTGCTAATATCCAGACTAGGGAGCCCTTAATTTCTCCCTAATTTCGATTGACCCCTACCTTCTCACTCCTTATCTGGATCAAAGAATTCTTAGTTTCCCTTTATCCTGATTAAAACCACTTCACCAATCATCCTTTGAAGATCTTTAGTGACTCTGCTATCTTTCCCTTTAAAAATTTAACTTTAGACCTTGATCCTGATCTTTTTGCTTGACACATTGACTCCATCTTCCCAATGGATTACAGATTCACAACTATCCATCTCAGTAAGTGATTTACCCACCAAAACAAATCAAAACCCCAAAACGAATTTGCCCTATATAACTAGCCTAAAATCAAACATAAAAACAAAGTTAAATATTATAGAGGGAGCCCTCTCTGAGCCTTAGGAAGGCTATATCCTAAAGATTAAAAGTAGGTATGTGGTTACCTCTAATATTATTTAAACTATAAAATCAAAATCTCACAACTTCGGGAATTATTAGAGTGATAACATACTGGCGACTCCACTGGGGAACTAACCAATCCTCAGTTTTAAATAAGTCTTAAAGGAAATATTTTTATTATCTTTTCACCTTAAGACTGTTTTGAAAAGTTGTGAGTATATTTTCATTAAAAATTTAATTCTGAATTTCAGAAGAATCTACTATACCAGGTCAAATCCAGATCCACAACTTGCTGTCATAGTAGATAAGCCTGACATAATTGGAAAAAAGAATAAAAATGTAGAGGATTTAGGTAATAAAATTTCCTTAGTTAGAGAAAATTCCCTTCCAAAACAGTTATCAAGTATACAAGACTTAGAGTTTGACTTAAACTTTGAACATTCTTTATTCAGAAGAAAATCAGAAAGTGACTTAAATAGTAATGTTATAGATCCTGATTTTATTTCATCTCTTGAAATTAAACAAGAAACTATTTCAGTAGACTCTAAATCAAATATATTTGAGGTTTATGATAAACTTTATGCAATAAATGCTACTATACCTAAGGAAATAGATGAAGCTATTTTTCAGCATTTAGTTGAATTAAGTGCTTTATCAGCTTATACCCCTAAGCCCTCTACCACTCATTTAGATACCAGCCTTTTAGAATCTCAAGGTTCATCTATATTTGCCACCACATCCTCTATTATCTCCACCACACTTCATTCCACAGATCCATTTATTCCTAAACAACCATTTCAACCTAGAGTATTATTCCCATCCTCCACCACCTCATCTCCATCCACTAGTTTTCCTTCTGATTTTTCCAATACATCATTATCATTCCCAAATACCTCTTCATATTTCCCAAATTCATCTTTTGGTTTCTCAACCACATTTTCCAGTACATCTTCTTATATCCCAATCTAATCTGCAAGTTCTTTAACTACATCAGTAAGTACTTCTAGCTCTGCCCCAAGTACTTCCAGTTTACCTCCTAGTCAAGCTAGAATTCAAGCCATAGCTGCTAGATATGTTCCCTTGGTCCTTCCAGCACAATTACATGACATGCCCCAGTACTATCAAAGAAAAATACCTCAATTTGATGCAACCACTCAACATACTGCCCAACAACATGTAAATAAGATGACATACTATTTTGAACTTCATGAAATAGATGAGTCTGATGTCCAAATGAGGCTATTTGCTCAAACATTAACTGGGGAGGTGAAAAAATGGTTTAAAGGTTTAAATGCTGGTATTATTTCTGATTTAAAAATTTTCATAGATTATTTCTTAATAGATGGGAAAATAAGAAAAATCCATTACAAATTTTATCAGAATTTGAGAGCATTAAAAGAGCACCTAATGAGACAGTCCAAGATTATTGCACTAGATACAATAGCATTTATAATTCAATTCCTGATAATCTTAAGCCTCCTCCAGATTCTATTCTTCTCAAATTCCCTGATGTATTTGATACAGACATGGCATATCAATTAAGAGAGAGGAATCCTAAAACTTTAGAGCAGATGGAAAGTAATGTTGTTATTGTAGAAGCAAATATGTTAGCAAAGAAAGCTAAGTTAAGGAATGAAAGAAGAGTAACAATAAAATAAGAGGCATCTAGTTCGGATTTAAAAATAGATCAATTAGCAAAAAAATTAGAGAGAATGATGGATAGGTTAGATAATATGGAAAGGAAGTCACAATGGGATAACCAACAACAAATTAGAAATCCCAATTTCAGGAAAAACATTAATACTGGAAGAACTAGAGAATCAACACCTGACCAAACAATAAGACCACCTTTCCAAGAGACCTATGCTGAAAGTTCTCATCAGAATGAAGATGATGAAGACACCATAAATCTAATGGGTATTAATGATGATAACACTATCTTTCTTACACAAGAAGACTAGGAGTTATATGATTTACAACAACTGCAATTAGATTATGGTGAATCATTTGATTAGAAACAAGGTTATGAGCTTTCTATCAATGAATTACATAAGAAATATAACCTTAGGAGAAAGAAAAACATAGATCTTTCTACTAAGAAATCTGTTCAAACACAAACAAAGAAAGCAATAGAAGCTCCCAGCACTAAAGTTCTGCACATTCTCCCTAGGGAAAACAAGAAAAACTCTAATTCATCCCAGAAAATTTCAAGCCCTAAAGTTTCACCTAGTCCCAAAATTGTTGATATAACATATGATGATGTCCAAACATCAACAGATTCACAAAAATCTGTTGTTTTAAAGACAACTAATTCTACCAAAAAAATAATTTTAGACTCTAAAACACCTACTGCTGACCCAAAATCAGCTGATCCAAAAACTGCCACTGCTAAAGCAGCTTCTGAAAATTCAAAATCTGCAAAAATATCTACTGCTTCTCAAAATATTCCTGAAAAGAAAACTACAAATGTTAATACAGTAGAAACACAAACTGAAATTGAGAAAACAACTGTAGAAAAAGAAGATAAACCTACTCAAACTACAGTTACTAAAGAAGAGATAATTCAGCTAGGAAAATCACAAACTCCATTTAATATTCAAGCTTAAATTTCCAAATTAAAAATACCAATTTCTTTGACAGAATTGGTAAAACATGATTTGTACAAAAAAAATATCACTGAAACCCTAAACATGAATGATGGAGAAGATTCAATAAATCTAAATTATGATCAACCAACATTAATTTTTGGTCCTGATGTTAATGGAAAACACCAAGATGGCGCAGTTCCACCGTTTTACATTAGCTTAACTGTTCATGATCAAATATTACACAATGCAATGCTAGATTCAGAGGCTTCACATAATTTAATTCCAAAAGCAATAATGGAGACCCTGAATTTAGATATAACTAGGCCTTACAAAGATCTCTTTTCATTTGATTCCAACAAAGTGAACTAGAAAATTTGGCCCAATTTCCGATGGCCACTTCGTCGCTATTCCGACACATAGTCGTCACAAGAGCGAAAGTTCGAGGACGGACAAAACGTGGTTCGCCATTACGTTTCAATTCTGACGCCTTGACAAAGTGTCACAATACTGACACTTTTTCCGTCGCTTCCAAACAAGCGTCGCTCTTCCGACATTTCCCAAACCGTCGCTCTTCCGACGTTTGTAAACTGTCACAATTCCGACGAAATGTGGTCTGACGTTTTGAACGTCGCTCTTCCAACGTTTTTATATTGTCGCTCTTCCGAAATTTTTAAACTGTCGCAATTCCGACGCTGTACAAAAGTGTCACAAGACTAATGCATTGCAAAAGTGTCGCAAGATCGACGCTTTCCAGAAGCGTCGCAATACCGACACCTTCCAAAAGCGTCGCAATACCGACTCTAGCAAGAACTGTCGCAATATCGACGGACGTTACAAGACCGACAAAAATGGAAATCGTTTAAAACGTCGGAAGACCGACGCTTATAAGGCGTCGGAAGACCGGCGCTTACAAAGCGTCAATATACCGACGGCGGGTTCAATTTAAAAAAAAAAATGAAACTTTATAACGGGACAGTAAGTCTCCAATATTTGTTATGAATTGTGGGCGTTCCAATTGTTATGAACATAATTCAACCGTGAAATATTAATATAATAAACCACCCCGCAGCGCTTCAACTATAAACAATCATATAAACATGGCTCTGTATTTCAAAAAACAGGTTTAAAATAGAAACAGGGAAATTTTTTTTTTTTCTAAGTAAGGTTAATCTATTAACAGTGGGAATAAAATTATAGCATGACCTAAGTCAAAAACATTGCCCAGAATTATGGCAAATTTTTCAAAAAATAAAAAAAGAAGACTGCCCTCATACGGGGAAACCAGTCTTGAACGTTTTTCAGGTCGTTACATTTCCCACGCAGGGGAACCATCGTTTGATATCTTTGACGATTACAGTGTTTACAGAATTCAAAAATAAAACAGAGGTCCAACATAGTAATATAAGCAAAAACATGCCCAATTAAGTGGGTCGCAAAGCAAGAAAACCAAACCAAAGAGAAGCAGCTACTCATCTGGTGGTTCTTCGACAATTCGGCACCATCCTTTGGCAAAAATAAAAATGAAACTTTAAAACATGACAGTAAATCTCCAATATTTTTTATGAATTGTGGGCGTTCCAATTGTTATGAACATAATTCGACCGTGAAATATTAATATAATAAACCACCCCGCAGCGCTTCGACTATAAACAATCATATAAACATGGCTCTGTATTTCAAAAAACAGGTTTAAAATAGAAAAGGACAATTTTTTTTTTCTAAGTAAGGTTAATCTATTAATAGTGGGAATAAAATTACAGCATGACCGAAGTAAAAAGCATTGCCAAGACTTATGGCAAATTTGTCAAAAAATAAAAAAAGATGACTGCCCTGATATGGGGAAACCAGTCTTGAACGTTTTTCAGGTCGTTGCATTGCCCACGCAGGGAAACCATCGTTTGATATCTTTGACGATTACAGTGTTTACAGAATTCAAAAATAAAACAGAGGTCCAGCACAGTAATATAAGCAAAAACATGCCCAATTAAGTGGGCCGCGAAGCAAGAAAACCAAACCAAAGAGAAGCAGCTACTCATCCGGTGGTTCTTCGACAATTCGGCACCATCCTTCGGCAAACATGTCACTGTCCATGGAAGGAGCAGCTTCAGACACGGAAGGTCCAGGATCTCCAGGCGCTCTCTCCACATCACGAGCCCTACGAACTTGAGCCTCTGGTTTCTGCACATTCACGCCACCGCTCCCCTCCTGAAGGCCCGAAAGCTGGGCTTTTTTTGAGCTCAGACCCGTCGGACGGGTGCATTGTTCCTTCACTTGGGCCTCTTCACAGAAAACCACGGTGATTGAAGCTGTGATTCATGGGCGGTTCAGAGATCAATTAAAGGAAAAAAGCGTAGTGCGCGTCGTGGGAGAAGGTGAAGCGGTGGGGAAATGAGGAGCAGGGGAGCCCATACGGTGGCCAGATCCTAGAACCCGACCCCTCCCACTTCTAGTGTTTGGATAGTAGCCTACGTAATAATCACTAGAGTGGGAAGACGACTCGGTTAAGGAGCTGGAGGGAGTGTGCAGGGGTTGGCCTCTGGTGCTACCCCTGCGGCAACGCATCCTTTGACGCAGGCGAGGCATGGGTGCAGTCTTAGCAGTGGGCACAAGACGAGACGAAGAAGCATGATTCCAAGAAACCGAGGACACAGACCAGACCGAGAGAAATGCAGATTTTCACCAAGGTCTAAGCAGCAGTTCAGCTGGCTTGTCCTTCCCGTCACAGTGCGCAGGCAGTGTAACCCAACAACTAGAGAGCATCTACAATTCAAAGGTTGCGGCTCGTTTGAGAAACCATAGCGAAACGCCATTTTATCGACCCGACTGCAATGGCATCAAAGAACGCCTGTCATAAATCTCTCATTGATGAGAGCCGAAGGCCGGAGCATATTGGAGCATGCGGAATCGCTAACAGGAGTGGAGGTCCAATCTTGAACAACGTTAAAACTTAATGCGATTGATATGAAAACCTTGGAACGTAAATATCGTTTTCCAGTCGTGACATGGGTGGGCAGGTGTCTCCACACTTCGCCACATCCATGTCCCATCGCCTTAAACGCCATCCAATGCACCTGTATCCGGGAACAGGGCAACTTTTGATTGAAGTGCGGGTTTTGTTTAAAGTTTGGTGGTCCCGTACCACGGCAAGCCAGAGGAGGACACATGGTAGAAATTGATTGGAGCGGATATTTTTTTGGGATGCTCACGCAGTGGAAATATGGACCCGAAAAATATTAGGGCGAATTTGATAACACAACACTCTCTCCGTACGCCAGCCCAAATTCAGACCCGAAAAAGATTAGGGCGGAATTCATTTGGTTTTCGTGTCACAAAATTGGCTGACATCAGCAGGCTATTTTGGAACGCGAATTTGGTTTGAATTATGGTTTATCGTCGTTTGAATTCTGGTGGGCTCCACGACTAAAGGGTTCGTTTGAAGTTTTGACAAAGGTTTTGTTATATGTTTTATATAACTTGCGGCGGAATAGTTTTATTGTTTGTTAAGGTCCCACACTGGTTTTGGTAATATTTTATTTTAAATGTGACGTATATATGTTATATATATATATTTCATATATATATTAAAACATTTATAAATTGTGGACCCCAGGAGCATTTTAATAGATTTTTTATTTGCATAGTTTTTTTATGTTTTTAATATATGCGTTGCATATAAAAGAAAAGGGTTGTGAGCCTGTTTCGGAATGTAGTTGTAAAGTTTATTATTACACACAATAGCAGTGTAAGTGTTTTGAAGAGCACAACAGTGCGTAGTTTTAGAGACAGAGAAGAATTTTAAGTGCACTACGTTTTGCAGCAGTCACATTTTTTAATCCCTCTCAGTGAGGAAGAATTTGTAATAGTTTTTTTTTGAAGGAATATAAAATTTTCAAAGTGTTGAACTCTATTTCCAGTGAAGAAATTTCAATATTTTCTCTGTGTTAGAAGAGGAGAGTATTAATCTCTCCATTGTTATTCTGGAATTTTCAAATATTCCAACACATGGCTATAAATGAAGGAGATTGCTACGCATCAACATCAACATGTTTTCAAGTAGGAGCTCCCTAATTTTGTAACAAACTTATCTCTGGATGTGAAAATTTGCAGACACTGAAGATTACTCAGGTGATGCCTGAAATTTCCATTGAATTCCTATAAGAATCTTAGATTTGTGACAGAAATCCTTTTGCTAATATATTAGCTTACTCCTTTTAAGTTTGTCTCATTCAAATAATAAAAAATGTTTCAAGGAGTATAATGAAAACTAGATTATGTGTGAAGCATAAAATGATCATTGATGCTAGACTTGGAAGTTAAGAAGTATAATAAGAAGTAGATACACTTCTCTAAAGCATAATACCGTTTTTCTGAAGCATCAGACAATCATTGATGCTAGACTTGGAAGTTCGAATAAGACGAGATAAAACAACGAAAAAGGCATTCCATTACTTGCATGAAATATGAGTACCGCCTTTTACCAGTAAGCTGGGAGCAAGGTCTAGATTTTGACTGGCATCAATTCTTGTGAACTCAAATTTCACTAAAAACATAGTTTTTTGTATGTTTTTCAGCGCATGGTTAAAAATGATAGTGCATCAAAATCTATATTGTTGGGTCGAATACATAAGTAATAAAAAATTCTCTTTACCAAGTTATTTGCTTCATCAAAAGCTTGATCTTCACATGTGATACTTTTTCTAGGGATAAATATGAAGTGGGTTGTGAAATTTTAAAACGTGGTTCGCGGTGAAATGACCAAAATGAAAGTCTATCAAAGCATCTGCGAACTGTGTCATTTCATAGTAGCGGGTGATTTTATATCATAATGGAGGTGCTCCAATTCAAGCAGTGTAGAAGAGGCAGGAGCCTACAAGGCAGATCCAAACTTTGGAGAAGAGCAAGGTAGATCCTGGGAAGAACGAAGAATTTGGGAATTCGGGATCTCTTCTAGAGGCCATGATACCAAAGGTTTGTCCTGTTTTTAGATCTTTCTCATCTACATCCAATATAGCCTTAAATTCCCACATATATCACTGTCTATCAGGTGAGTCAAATGCTAAAAAATCTGGAACAAAGTTTTCCAAGCCTAAAGTGAAGGTGAGAAAAAAACGATCAATCCTAGATATAATTGCTGCGGCACTTGTTTGAATGCTAGAGGATTTGGATTACAGTACTAGCAAAGAGAAATCGACTGCTAATGCACATCCATTGCCTTTGGATCAGCTCAATATTAGAGACACCACCAAGCAGAGGCAACATCAATGTAAATATCTCAACATTTCAAAATTAATGCAAAGATCTCGCGTAGTGGTAATGCATGTATTTCAAAAGAAACAAATAACAATGCACATTCTAACCCATTCGAATAACCACTGTAGCAAGGGTTTACATCTAATTAGATCCAATCTGTATATCGATGGAAAAAAATTAATATAATTACATTTTACGTAGCAGAGGAAACTTTGCGAAAACAGAAAAGGAATATAAAACGAGGATTTCAAGATGTTTAGATGACTCAGTACAACAATTATTTGTGCTTAGTAGACACAACACTGTATTCTTAATGCATTTTCTGTAGAATACTAAACATATTTGTCCAAAATTTGAGATGCAAACTGTAGTCTCTACCACGTTTGGAAAATTGGAGGTTTATAAAAGATAAACTGCGAACATAATTGTACCACTATGATAAGAAGCTGTCAGAAGCATTCCTTCTGCTTCACAAACATGGAACTACCTTAAGAATGCTTATGGTTGATATAAATATTAGAGCATGGCAATTAAATGTAGTAGTTATGCTAAAATACTGAATAACAGCTTGAGAGTGCTCTTCAGATACTGTACAAATGCACCAAATTAAAGTTGTACCATTACTAAAGATAAATGGCCAAAAATAGTCAATTTTGATATCGTGAAGTTATGTCTTTCTCGGTAGAAAACTGGGGATAGGATGGAAAATATGAGAGAACTAAGCTCCAAGGACTAAAAGAACAAGGCCAACATAGTTCTGCCTTGAATCAGAGACAAAACAAAGCTGCCCAAAAAAGTGCTTGCCACTGTCATCATCCCGAGGAGCGCAAATTTAGTTGATGGTGCCAACCATTTGACGAAGCAGAGAGAAGATTCATGGTGCCAATGGTTGTAGCACAGTTTTTTGACGTGAGCCATCATTGTAACAAAGCAGATTGATGGTGCCAATTGTTGTAGAATTCCATTGAGAGTGCAACTACTATAGTAGAGCAGTTTGAGAGCACCCATTGAAGCTCTTATATATAGCAAAGTCAACATTTTCCTATTGAAAAAGTTTGTATAGTCAAAGCCACAGCAAGATTAGATAGCCACGATCCTAAATGAGAACTAGAGCCAAAGCTAAGAAAGATTCATGTTTAGTAGAACAAGACAGCCATAGCAAAGGATCTGACCACAGAACCAGATCATGAGAGATAGCAAGATTCTTACTTCCACTGTGGAAATGTAGAAACTGTACAAGGGCTTTGCTTCCAGCAGATTTCATTGTGACATTAATTGCTATGGTGTTGTAAGCGCTCATTAGAAGAATCTTAAAGCCATTCTGGAATTCTTTTAACCTGGAGAGGGTTTTCTCTAGTTATAAATCCTCATGTTAAAATTCCATTGTGGATTGGTTGTGTTTGATATTATGTTTTTACTGTCCGCAGTTTAATTTTCGCATAGAAAATTATCAGTCTAAAGCGAGCAATTTTGCGATGTTTCTTTTGCTTCCTATTGTGAAGTATTTCGCTCAGAACTCTACTCGTTGTAACAGAGGGCTTGGGCATAGAACAGGGGACTTGGGTTTTTTGGAATCAAACTTCAGGTTAAGATGCTCATGTGAAGAATGGCACAGTGAGCCTTAGCATGGAGTTGGGAGTACTAATTTGAAGTGAAGGTAGGGCATTGTACAATAGACTAGTTAGATTTCTGGACCCTAATTCAAAAGTTTCTTCTTCTTTAAATATGTGTTTCTCGTTTTCTGTAACCAATGTGGGTCCTATTCTTGTTTCAATTGGGGATGGATCAACATTTTTTATTGCTCCAGATGATCACACTCTGGGTAGCCCTGGAGGCTATTTGGGGGTGATGAGTCCAATAGGTCTCATTGAACTATTTCCCTCGTCGGGGAATACTATTGCAGTGGAATTTGATACTATTTTGGATGTTGAATTCCATGATCCTAATGGAAACCAGTACCTTCAGCTCTATTACATGTTCACAAAAGAGGGTGCCATAGTCATTCATGCGTGCAGAGAGGGTGAATTGCAGAAATTGCAATAGGAGGTGTTTTTGTTGTTGCATTGGCCACAAGATTGTTTGTCTGGTTCTGTTACAAGCACAAAGTATTGAAAAGGACAGACAAATTTAGTTTAGATATTGTGAAATTGCCTCAGAAATTCACCTACAAAGAGCTCAACAATGCTACGAAATAATTTTTTTGAATGTGATTGATAATCGATAATTTCAAGCAAGGCTAATCCCCTTGTGAAACCCAAATTTCTGAGCATTTTCTAAAACCTGATGACAGAGTCATTGTAATGAACAAGCGCCTAGGTCCATATTACATCCAAATCTACCAAGCACCAAGATCTATAAAACAAATCCACAGTATCTACAAACTAAGAAGAAGAGGCAGAAAATGTATTTTGCTTACTTGTTCGAATAGTGGTTGGGGTTTACCACGGAAAAAATTTGACAGAGCCCATGTAGAATTTCTTATCATTGAAATTCTGGCAGTATCATTCAACTGGGAAAGCACCTACCTCAGAGCTCCATGACTGAGGGAAATATCCCTAAATGTTGTAGAGTCTCCAACAATATTTCCCAAAGCCCAAACAGCCTTACACAAACACCAGTTGAACTCAAAGTTGGGTACTAGTTTTTTAAATAAAATTCCAAAATTACAGACATATAAAGATAGTTGGGAAGAATACTTTTATGCCTCTAAAATAAACGTGCTACCTGTTCTCAAACATTATCATTCCTAGAGGTAATAAGTTCCACAAATATAGGCAGTGTCCCGTAATCAATCACAACCTTTGTATTCTCAGAGGTTCTTGAGACTATATTAGTCAAAGCCAAAGCTGCTTCAAACTGCATTATCAATCACAAGGTATGACCATCAAAGCTATAATTTGAAGATAACAATTTATCTACCATTGAAACTATAATTTTAAAATAGATACACCTAGTGATATAGACACCTAGTGAGAGTAGAGGTTAGGAAATTATAATAAGAATTATTACAAGATATCACTCACAGTGCATTTAATTGTTCATTGTCTGCTGTAACTATACTTTTAAAGAGGACACACTTAGTGATATAGACACCACCAAGTGAAAGCGGAGGTTATGAAATTAGAATGAGAATTATTTCAAGATATCATATTACTCATAGTACAGTTAATTGTTTATTGTTTGGTGTAATAATTGTTTATTATTTATAAACACAATCAAACATATTATGAGTGACGGTGATGAAAATGACAATGGTCTCATAAAAAACCATAACGGGCACATCCCCTGGCAAGATAGACTCTGAATAAGAAAGAAAGCAAAACAAAGTGATTACTTACAGGATCATAGGCTTCTTGAAGAACAAGATCCAGAGAAGCATCTGTAACCCCTAAAGCAACACCTCTCTCTACAAGACGAATCACTACATCTTTCGTATGTAGTCTAGAAAATTTTCTGAGCTCATCACGAGAAAGAGGATCAAATACAACTATCTCATCAAGTATATTCAATAGCTCTGGCCTAAATTGTCTTCTAACCTGCAAAAATATTCAAAGGCATGTCAAAGCATTGCAGCCAACTTCATGATAAAATTATATGAAAAATATACATACACAGAGTCTAGGAGAATGAAACGACAGGTGTATTGGCAGTTGCCGAAATGCAGCAACTAAAACGGCAGGTGTATTGGCAGTTGCGGAAATGCAGCTACTAAAACGGCAGGTCTGTTGACGGTTGAAGGTGTGTGGATTGTTGCTATTATTTTCAGACCGATTCCATGGAAATATACCAGAAACCAGTGGTATGTCAAACCTAGAAGGTAACCCGAGAGACTGTGACTGTCAGATTAAACAAGTAACAGGTGTCGTGCCTAGATAAGAAGTGTTGACGAAAAAAATTGATCTCTTTCATAACAGAAGGCCTCTCGACCTAAATATCTAGGACATGTGGCACTCCATGATAAAGACACATGGTGTGTGGATTTGAGTTTTTCAGGTGGTCAAACCGACCGAAAATAGGTGAAATGTGGCACCACTCAGAGATTGACATGTGCCAATTGGTACAAGTGGTAGACAATTGGCATGCTCAAACAACAAGGTGATGTAGGAATGACATGAGGGAGAAAATATCAAAAAAGCCCCAAATCTGGAGAACTAAAGCTCATCACCAACCTGAGATTGACAACTTTACATGATGTAACCTATGAAATCGTAAATGGAGAAATCATAGTAACAATAAAGTAACCTATGTAAAAATAACGTCGGATTCATCCTGGGAGTGGTAATGGGAGAAATCATAGTGAACAACAGGAAACATGCAGAGTTGTTTACAATAAAATAGATGAAAAAACACATACAAAAAACCTACATAATAATCATGAACAAGCTTAATATTGAATTATCAACTATAAAGGAACTTACAAAATGTGACATTACGAACCTGGTCAAGTGCACAAGCAAAAATATCCTGGACATGACCCTGGTTGACAAGTTGTATTGCTCATGATGCAAGAGGATTTGTACCTGCACTACCAAGTCAATCAAAATCTATCATTATCTATACAATAAATACAAGTAATTGATGTAGTATTTTTTACTCTAAGATGCATTCCTATGATAATGTTAGAACATATGTTGAAAATGTCAAAACATACCTGAATAAGCTCCTCTTCGTTTCAAGAAAAATTTATTGGAGTCGCATGAACTTGGAACAAGCCTCCCACGATCTGAAAGAGTAGCAACTAAGTCAACAGTGACTTTTTTGTTGCTATGTTGGATCGAGGGAGGTTTACTCCAAGATTAAATCGCTCCAATAAATTATTCTCTACTAAACAGGGCCAACCACGTGAAGGTGGAAGCTCTTATGGCCCCTCCCCCCCCTCACATCACTCTCAATTCCCCAATACCCAATCTATATTTCATTTTTTTACTTTCATGAGCATAAAAAAAATATTCAATAACTAATAAAAAAACAATTCAACAAAAAGTACGCAAGGAAACATTGAAATTAATGCTTGACATAAAAATAGTATGATAAATAAGTTTTTTATATAACGCAAAAAACGTTCCAAGTATGGTAACGTTTGTCTTATAATAATACAATATTTTACATTATCAAAATTTCTTTTTCTTCTTCCTATTTCTAAAGCTCCTAATTACATCATCAATATCATCGTGCTCTGCTCCTGTTTCGTGCCTTTCGACCCGCACTGCTGACCTAGTTGCGTAGTCACGATGTCTGGTCTCATCCAGTGACGGGGCAACGCCTACAAAAACAGATAATATTAAATTTTAATTGTCAGTTTTTAAATATCATTGAACTAGTTCGGTAATATTAATAAAAAAAATCGCAATGAGATTATTTACCTGGTGCACCAGTTGTCGCCGTTGGGACTGTTGCCCTGTCTTCCTCTCTGGTGGTAAGATCCTCAAGGGAAACATTCTTTGTCATTTAAACAAAAAACATTATAAGGACAACCATCAAGGTATAATTAGAAAAAATTATAAGTGGAAATTAATTACCGTCACGGCCCTCACTGATAGTAGCATTGTCGGCCTGGTCCCCACTACAATGATCAGGTTGCACGTGAGGATCATCTACATCTGGCTCTAAAACTGGGTTATTTGCCTCGTCGGTAGTGCTGCTCCCCTGATTTAAACAAAGTTGTTAGACATTAAATTTATGGACGAAAACAAACATATTGAAAGGTTAATGTTTTACCTTATCAGGCATTCTAGATCTTGGGACCTGCCCCAAGCTTCTGTGACGTTCAACTACGGCTTGATAGCCGAAATGGAAAGCGATATTTTTATCTTCCTCTGTAGTTTTTGTTCCGAAGTCATCACCCTACATTACATATGATTGTGTATTTTAATCATATTTGATAGGATTACAAAAACGTTGGAAGGCGATACAATTAATTATAAGATGTTTAGCTACTTAATTACAATTCTTGTGGCTAATTTCAAGTAGCCGCCCTGGCCTAGCTTGTGATGGCCCTTTTTTTCAATCCTAGCTTTGGTTTCCTTCGAGGTGTCAGGAAACCTATCATCAAAATATTGAAGTCAGATATGACGTAGCACACTTTTATTTTAGACATAGAGAAAATTAAAGCTATTGAATTAAAGTTGTAATTTACCTTGCGGGTCCAGTTGGCATTTTTCCTTCTTTCTTTGCCCTTTTCTCTTTTCCTTCATGGATGAGTGCTCTCCACTCACTCTCTGGAACTGTGAGAGGACGCTCGTATCTAGGGTTAAATTGCAATTGCGTCCTATAGGTGTCCTTGGTATATTTAAAATATTTTTCGACTACCCGAGCCATCGTTGTTCTGTCAAATGTGCCGACCCCAAAAACGACTTCTAGATAATCTAGAAGTTATTTTTTTAGGTTGGAATTCTAGGAATTCCACCTTGTGCGTATGTTTGGGCCAAAAATTACCAACGCATGGCTCTTTAAAAACCTGTAGAACTCATTGTTTCCTACACAGAAAAAAAAGATATTATCATTAATTTAAAAATAAAAATCATGATAAATATGTTTTAGATAGAGTACATGAAATAGTTAATATATTAAAATTTACCTGGGAGTTGTACGTGCTTTATAGGGACACCTTCATTATTCACCAACAACGTGCCATTAATGGTCCCTATGGAGCTGACACGTGTAGCTCCAGGAAACGCAATAATGTAGTTGGCCATATCAACCTCATCACTGCCAACACGTTCAGCGGTTGGTTGGGTGTCTGCTTGGGCAGGGTGTGTTTCTTGGCTGGCACCTAAAGGAGTAGAAGGTGTACAAGAGGGTTGCTGGGAAATCTCTTGCCCTTGTGTCCCACTACCACCAACACCGGGTTCAAAAAGTGTCAAAAAACGCTACATACAAAAGAACTTTTTGTTAGTTTAGTCAATGTAAAAATTAAAAGTCAAACTATCACAATTCATCTCATGCATAACAAAAAAAATATCCTTTTGAATTTTTATTATTACCTGATATGTTTCTAGCTGGGTCATAAGTTGTTTTATCCTCTCTTCTATTTCAGGTGTTTGAGGTGCATCTATCAAAGTATCAAATTCCGACCTTGCATTTCATGCCTTTTTTCGCAATAAGAGCACTAGAGATAGGGATGAAGAAATCTCTTCCTCATAGAGGGAATCATCAGGCGTACCATGGCTAGGTGTCTGCATATTTGAACAAAATTAATATTATTTCAATTATGTAAATAACTAAAATACCTGAAGATAGAGCAATGTTGTCACTTTACATGTTCTTCCACTGGCCTCTTTCCGCGATCATCCTGTCTCGGGGTTGTTACTGTACTGCTCTGATCAGTATACCACATTGCAATAAAATTATAAATGTAAAAACTTGAAAACAATATCTAACTTGAAAACACAAAATGAAAACTGAAATAATTTCTAATAAGACACCGAAAGACATAGTTAGAGTTTCAAATATGCCTTGCATTGAATTCAGTCCTGGAAACATGTCATTGCACATTAAGGCACCCAAACAAGAGACGAGTTGACAATGAAGACCTTATTGAATATATTGTTGGAGCAACTTCTAGTAAACTTGTTGTGAATACCTTGAGGACATTTTGGAGCAACATTGTTGAAGCTGATGGTATAGCATTGTTGGAGACGATCTTGAAGGGCCTTGAAGTGAAGCTTTTGGAGCAACTATTGAAAAATCCTTAGAGCATTTAAGTAAGGCACTTTCTATCTTCCATCACCTTTTTCCTTTCAATATCCTTTAAACGGTTTGTTTTATATTTAATGTTTGAAATCACGTTATAATTCCTTGATTATATGTGTTTGGGGATTTTCCCTTTGAAATTACCCAAAAATACCCTGGCAATTTTATCTTCAGGATGCATGTCTGACCCTATTGTTCAATATTTTGATTGATAGTAGTAAACATAGAGAGTTAGGGGGCTCTTGACTTGGTTTGTTTGGGCCATTAGATCCCTAACATCTACTAGGGAGAACCCCCCTTGAGTTGGAGGAGAGCTAGCCCGAAGTGAAAAGAGGTCGGTGAGGTGACAATGGAGCTATTGAATTACACATGGTATCAGACTTTAGCTTTAGGACTTTATCTTGAGAAGTGCAAGATTTTGCTATATCAATTCTCAAATTGTTTACAACACTATTGTTAAGAACTAATAAGAAGTGATGTTTAGGGGTTTTTGGGTATAAGAAACAATGCCATTTAAAAACTAGGGTTCTCAGTCCTTGGCATTCCTTCACTTGGGCCTAGGGGCACATAAGAATAATTTCACACTAAACCATGCAAACTTAAAAGTAACTTAACAGATCCATAAAGTAATAATAATCATAATTCCTAATTTCCTATTGTATGATATAATGCAAATTATTCAAACATGAAGCAATGAAGACATGCAATGTCTGAACTTCAATATTGATGAACCAATACAAGAAGTTAGAAACTACAACTTTGATTCAATACTCTCACTACTACATTTGGCGGAAATTCCGACACTTGGTTCTGACGCTTTTGACCAAATGTCAGAAATTTCCCCAAATTTTTTCAATCCCGCCCGAAACCGTCGCTATACCGACGTCTAGAGAAATGTGTAGCAATACCGACACTTAGAAAAAGTGTCGCAATTGCGACGTTTGAAGGAAGACGTCGCAATTGTGACACTATGCCCCAAAGCGTCGCTATTGCGACGGATGCTTCCAAACGTCGCAATGTCTAAGTGTCACAGTTGCGACGTTTGGAGGTAGCCGTCACAATAGCGACGCTATGTTTGCGACACAATGTCTAAGAGTCATAATTACGACATTTAGAGCGATCCGTCGCAATAGCAACGCTCTTACAACATTTGAAGGAAGACGTCGCAATTGTGACACTATGCCCCAAAGCGTCACTATTGCGATGGATGCTTCCAAACGTCGCAATGTCTAAGTGTCGCAGTTGCGATGTTTGGAGGTAGCCGTCACAATAGCGACGCTATGTTTGCGACACAATGTCTAAGTGTCGTAATTACGACGTTTAGAGCGATCCATCGCAATAGCGACGCTCTTGCGACGTTTGAAGGAAGACGTCGCAATGTCTAAGTGTCGCAGTTGCGACGTTTGGAGGTAGCCGTCGCAATAGCGATGCTCTGGCCTCCGTCGGCATAACGACACTTATATGCAATAAACAACAGTTATATGCCTTTGCAAAAATGGCCGGCTTACAGAGCATCGCGAGGAGTAGTTAATGGAGGCACCTTTGCGATTGCGCATAATTTGGAGAGAAAATAGTAATAATGAGAGAGGCTCCTTTAATTGCGTCTTTGATTTGTGAAGGTATGGATTGTCCAGCCTACAATTCTATGCTGTCGAGAAAGACTCGCAATCCTCTGGAAACAAGACTGTTGTGATCAAGATGCCTGGCGAAGAAACGGACATCGGGTTCACGACTGTTGATGAACACATCGTAGTCCGGCGAAGAAGGCACCAAGGAGGGCATTCTCAGTGAATGAGGGATGTTGAAATATTAATTTCAACTACCCTGTCCTCTGGCCACTTTCTAAATATGTTTGAATGGCTCTGTCAAACAGCCGCTTTCTAAAACTGATGAACAGTCAATTTTGGTTTTGAAATCACAGTCCCTGCACACTTAAAAACAGAGCGCTGTATTGTTTTGGAAACAGAGCAATTTAATAGTAAACGCGGGAGATTTTAATTCAGAAGAACGTGGTCCCACAGACCACAGACCAAATCAGCCATCCGCGTGGAAACAGGCGATTCGATCGCGTTATTTTTTGGCCCGTCTGCATTGTGGAATTCCGGACCCGAAACATTATAGGGCGGAATTAATTTGATTTTCGCGTCACAGTTTTCCTCCGTATGAAAAGCCGAAAAACGGACCCGAATTTTTATATGGCGTATTCTATGAATTTTTCGCGTCACAAATTAGGGTGACATCATCAGGCTAGTTTGGAACGCAAATCTGTGATTGAAATCGGGTTTATTTTTTTTGAAGTCCGGACGTATGATATAGTCTTATTAATATTTTGTTATAAGTTTTTTTTCACCGCACGATAGTTATTTAAACCATTGGCTCATATATAACATATGCGCAAATATTTCACTTTGGGCATTTGTAATGTGGGCCCCGAATACTTTAAATAGGTACATATACATTAAATAGTTTAAAAGTTTTGAGGATTGCACCCCCGGTGCAATTGTTTGTTTATAAGATTATATGATACATGTGAGATAAAGGTTTATTATTTATCATATATAAATAAATTTTATCAATATTGGACATTTACACTTTTATGAGGTGATGTTATAAGTAAATTAATAAATATCTCTTTTTAATCCTCATTTTACTCCATGACTATGTTTGGAAATGAAATTTCAATAGATTAATTTTCTCCTAACCTATGTATCATCAATATTGTACATTTACATTCTTAATTATGAGGTGATGTTATAGGTAAATCCATGAATATATCCTTTTAATCTTCATTTTACTCCATGAATATGTTTGGAAATGAAATTTCAATAGATTAATTTTCTTGATATTATATGTTTTACGAAGATATGGGAAGGAATTCTCTCTTGTTCTTCTTAGAAATAACTATATATAATTTTATTTTATTTTCAAAATAGATTAAAAAAATTATATGAGAAAAATTATTAATTCATCAATATGTGTGTGTGTGTGTTGTGAGGAATAATTTCATAGTTCAACTTAATGGTTCATTATATAATCATGTGATCATCACCAATGATATATCTTAAAAAACAACTGAAAAGCCATGTGTACAAAATCGATGTATACTCTAGAGAGTGGTTCTCATATCACTATGTAAATTGTTGTATGCTACTTCAACAAAATTATAAGATAAACTGTAATACACATCATATATGCACCATAAAAATTGGTATAGGGTAAAACCTACCTGCCACACCTTTGTACTCGATCCAATTTTCTTTGTCAACTCTTCTAGCTGTGGGAGTTTCCTCCAAGGATCATAATACCCCCAAGGCCTGTTATCACCCTAGTAATTCTCAGGTTGTGGGATAGGGATTTTTGTAGTTAAGAACACCAGGGGTAACTAAGAACCACTTTGGGAATTCAAGATCTAGCCTTCTTGAACTCTAGAGAGGGATCTCTCCGTATGATTTAGCTTTGTTTTAGTAACAGATATTAGGCTAGCTATGATTGTGTATTTGGGCTTGATTTTAAAAGATCAGGAATAAAAGATTTCAAGGTGAAGAACTGTATGATCTAACAGAATATTGGGCAATGGAGTCAACTTCCTCTAGGCAAGGTATCCTAAGAAATAAGGCTCGTAGATGCAAATGTGCTAATGCAGGTGATAGGTGACCTTCTATATGCCATGTATAGGCTTGATTTGATGGAGTGGATGAATCGAGCAAAAGGGCACTTTATAACTTAAGCTACGTATAAGAAGATTGAGAAGTAGATCTATCAAACCGAGAATCAGCTCGATAAGGTTTTACTTGTACTCAGATACACACGCTCTACCATTCAGATGCCAAAAAGTTCGTGGCAGCCTGTGATAGTTGCCACAAGGTGACGCTCTGCAGTCTGAAGAAATGCCTTTGAACCCTCAACTAGTGATTGAACCATTTGAACGCGGGGCACTTGATTTTGTTGGCCCTATTAGTCCTCCCTCAAACCAAAAAACATACATCCTAGTTGCAACCGAATATGTCACTAAGTGGGTCGAAGCAGAGGCACTTTCAAAAGCTACAGAGGACTCTGTAGTACAGTTTCTTTTCCAAATACTTGTGCGCTATGGTCTCCCAAGGGACATAATCACAGATGGAGGACCACAATTTGTAGGTAATAAATTAGCTGAAACATTGCAAAACTACCACATTCAGCACAAGATTACAACTCCATATCACTCACAGGCCAATGGCCAAGTAGAGAGCACGAACAAAGTAGAAAACATTAAAATGGCAAGTAGAGAGCACGAACTATAGTTGTCTTGAGAAATTTCATTCACACTGAATAATTCAAATTGTGAAGTATGTATACAAAAGAATGTTTACAAAATATCTCAACAATTGAGATAATGTTTTAATAAAAAATAGGAAAGAAAACTTAAAAAGAGGGACACCTGCAAAACAGTTTGCAAGCTGTTACCTTTTTACAAGCAAAAATAGAACTGTTTATTCTAATTTGAACTGATTGTTGTTGTGCACTTTAACCCTGTATTTTTACCATTTTAGGTAACAATAAAAAATGAATTTCCAAGTGAATTTCCTGTTTTTTATCCATTAAATTCACAACAGATCTGTGAATTCTTGCCACTTTTCTGCAGAGGGGATCTTCATAGTCTTCAATTTTTTGTAACTTTCATCTGCCTCTGTATACTTGGAAAAGTTAGGCTTGATATTGAACATATGCCTGATCTCATTATCTAAAAAGAACAGATTTTAAAAATACTGAAGAAGTATTTTGCCTGTTGGTGATCCTTGAGGCAGTTGTTGTCTGGCTTGCTCTTTTGCATGATTTCTGATTTTTAGATCATAATCTTTCTGAGGCATTAACTTGTCATTCAATGTGTGAATATCAGGCAAACCTTCTTCTAACAATGTTTTGTATTTGGCTAAAAATCTTGAGATGGATAAATTCATGTCTTTACACCGGTCCTCTAGATTACTCATTATGTTTCTTTTGTTCAGGACCTTTTTTATTTGAAGAATGGTTTCTGTTCTATCAACAATTTTCAATTCTTCCAACTCTTCCCTGGTTTTACTGTTTAAAAAAGCTATGAGTTGGATTGCTTGGGTTGGTTTTTTGTCAATTTCCCTCTTAGTCTTGTCAATCTCTGCACTAGCAACTTGAAGTAACTCCCTCTGCTCATAAATTATCCGAATTGAAGGCCATTGAGAATGAATTCCATCAATAATTTTGGTCCATAAATGACTTTTTATAAAGGCCACTTGATCTGTAAGATTTACTTGTGCTTGCAGAATCTTTACCTGTTCTTGTAGTCGATCAGCCCTTTGCTCATGTCCTCTAGAAGTAGTCAAGGCATCATTTTTGGATTTTTCAAAATTTTTAATAGTGCCTCTCAAACTAAGAATCTCTTTATCTTGGTCTTGTGGTGTGGTCCTCTGTGAGGATGAAGAAGAAGAGGCAGAGATTAGAGAAGTAATTGGCACTGCAGTTGGCAGTACTCCCTTCGGTGCCAAGTGTTCTGCCAAAGTAGATGGTATAGCAGTGTTTACAGTGGGGATCACTGTAGGAATGACCATTGGTTGTGATTTTCTTAGTTCTTCATTCTCTTTCATTAGAGCTTCTATTTGACTTTCCATTGTTTTTATCTGATCTGTCATTTGATGTACAAGCTGCTTTAAATCATCATTCTCTGTTTTTTGCTGTAGAATTTCTTTTGCTTGAGAGTTTTCACTCTGAGGCAACTTCAATTGTTTTCTAAGAGCAACTATATCCTCATTTTTCTGTTTAATTAAGACTTTTTCCCCTTCAATGTTGGCTGGGTCACCCCCTGCTTCAATCACTATATCTTCTAGTGATTTTATTCTTAAATTATTAGCATACAGTGAGGCTTTGTCCAACTTCATTTGATTTTGGAGGTTGAGCACTATTTTCTCAAGCCTAATTGATTTCATAGTTTTACTGAAAATTTTGGAATATAGCATTTCAGTATTGCTCCTATGAAATTCAATTTGATCTAATTCATGAATGGCATCTACATCCACTTCAAAATCTGTTTTGGAATAATCTGCCACTGATTTTGGCTCAGCCACTGTAGGCTTCAAGAATGACATTACCAATTTATTGGATGAATAATCAAATGTTGAAAGAAGCCTGTCTTTGTTTCTAGGCTTTTCCTTAAGAAATATAGAATGAGTGTGATTCTTGATCTCTTCATTCTTCTCTTTAATCTGTCTGAATCTGATCTGAATCTCTGACTCTGTATTGTCAGTTTCCTGAGAAGAAGGAGGAAAATCGACAGTAGCCTGGTTTTCCTTCATGACTGTATATTTTTGTTGTGTTCCAATTTTTACATTTTGAAGCTCTTTTAATGTTTGAGTGACTATTCTTGTTGCTTCATCATTTATATCAATATTTACAGCCTTATCCTTTTCTTCTTCTGTTGACTTGCTTCTTTTAATATAAGGAGTTCTGAATTTTATGTCCTCAATAGTCTCAGCTATGAAACTATCTCCTTCTCTGTCTCTTTTATGTACATTATCAGTATCTTTGCTTGTAGAAGCCACCTGTGTCTGTTCAATCTATTTGCCTTTGCCACTGTCTACCTGTATTACCTGTACTACCTGTGAATCATCATCAGATAGGGTGTTTGGTATAGAATCAATTTTATTTACATATCTTTCATTATGGGGGCTTAGGATCAACCAGCAAGTAAACAGTAATCCTAGACTACACCCTCACGTAACTCAAAATACTCAGGTATCACATTCCATGTAAAACCATGGGAACTTATACTCTTTAAGTTTGACATTTATCTCATTGGCAGCTTCTCTGTTATTCACAATGAATGGCCCAATTTGATTTTTCAGCTTAAATTGGGTCTTTTTCTTGAAAGCTATGAAGTGGATTTCATCTACATTCAATAGTTGTCTTAGATATTCTAAAGAAAATATTCTTGTAGTAACAAATCTGGGTAACTTATATGGGGCCAGGGATGAGCCATACACTCTGATCTCTGTATGATTTTTATATAAATACCAATCTCCAGTTTTGTAGCTCTCTGATAACTGCAGAATTCTTCTTGTCTCATCATTGATCCTAGGGATCTCCTCTTTTTCCAAGAGATACATAGCAGGGGGTATAAATGAGTCATTGAAATCTGTAAAACTATACTTTCTGTTCCATTTCCTTAAAATAGATGACCAAAATACTACTGATAGAACTTTTCCTTCTACATCCACTTTCTTACATTCAATTGGAAACTTATCTGTTTGATAATATAGGAAGAGGTGGAGTAGATAAGAGGAGTATATGAAAACTCCTTCTGGTAATTTGGATAACTAATAATGCATACTTTCAGCAATAAATTTAGCAAAATTGAACTGAATGGATGCTGATTGACCAGGGCTTAGAGTTGACAGAAAACCTAGGATAGCCACATCAGTGAATTCATCACTGTGGTATCCTAGTATGAAGGAGAGAATTGAGACAATCTGTCTATTTTCATCTGGGAAATCAACGGTGTCGAAAGGAGGATTTAACTTAGGAATATCAACTTGATTTGGACAAAAATTCTGGTATGTTTTGAATCTAGCATTGAAATCCAAGTCAATATATAGCTGGGTTAAATCTTCTATTGTTAGGGAAGCAGAATTGGGGTCATGATTCATTTGCAGCATGGAAATTATCGACTCTTCAGTGATGTAAAACATGATATCTTTTTCTTTGTTTACAATACATCTTTTTTCTGGCATATAATAGGCTTGGCATAATCTGATAAAGTCAGGAACAAAATGAGTGAGAGGGACAATATATCTAGGTAGATTGGATTCCCAAATTGGAATATCTTTGTCACCCTTTTCCACTGATTTTCCATAGCACCAATTATAGACATCAAGCAGGTTAAATTCTACATTAGGGTCTAGTATTCTATAGTCCAGATCAACTAAAGGGTTGTTCTCTAGAGAAATGACTGGAGGCTGGACTGGTGTTACACAGTAATTTGTCACCGTCCCTACCATTCCCCGTCCCGCACATTGGAGGGCCCATTATGTGACCTGTGAGCAATGTCATGCCTTGAAACCATCATCATTGCATTCCTCTAAACATGAGCTTCAATTGCCCTAAAGACATCTCCTTGCAGAAAACCATAAAAACATCCCTTTTTGCACTGGCGCGGGTAGACAGTTCATCACTCGTGCCAATAAGGAAAATCCTACAAAGAGGCCGCGCCAACTGGTGCTCTGTCCCAGAGTCGCAGTCGCGCCAGCCAATTTAAGGAGTGTTTTTTAAATAAGAAAGGCGGAAGTTTTGTTTCAAAAAACTCATAAACTGCTATCTATCTTGAGTTGGGAGGTTTGGCTTCGGGATTTCCATGGAAGGGAAGTGGTTTGCCACCTCTCATGGAAGCTTCCTTGATGATAGGGACAATCCCACAATTATAGGGATCCCTACTCCCCTTCCTCCTTCTATAAAATCTTGCTCATTACCATTGCAAGCTAGTCTTGAAGTGCCTAAGCTTTGAATCTCCAAATTCCCAAGAGCCTTCATGCTGCAAGAGCCCTCATTTTTCCCTTAAGGCCGACTCAAGCAAGGAGACTATCGTCGAGAGACTCTAGAGAGGCTTGTCCCTTCCCTGGCGAGCTTTGCGAGACGTGAACGACTGGAGACCCTTCCGAAGGAGACCTCAGCGTCAGAACATTGGTTGTACTCTCTTTCGATTGCTTATTAATGAATGACTACCGGTTATGGTTCCACTCTGTTTTTCACTTATGATAATGATGAGTTATATCCTTTCTGACTGATATATAGTTGCGTATTCTGGATTTTATGCTTGTATTCGTCTTGTTTCTTGCATGTGCAGGTGTCCATCTACGGAGATCGTGGGGATCGTGATCTGCCGAGGCTGAGGAAAGGGAACACTGTCTCTTCTACGAATCATAGCACTAGACTCCAGGTAGACCTCCATCGTTGGCTTATTTATTCGCAATTAGGAACTTGCGCTGTAGCATTTGATTATTGTTGCTAGCCCCCAAGATTTCAATTCTTTAGCCATGGCTTTCCTCACGCACTTTCAGTTACCGGTTCGTTATGAAGTCGGGACGCACCTCCTGACTTCTCTGAAGCAGGATAAAGCCACTCACATCTCTGATCATATTCATGAGTGGTGGCGCCATCATAGACTGATCAAGTTTCACATACCTGATCAGATTTAACTCACTGGGTCACCACCTCCTTCGTGAATAAAATCGCTCAAGATATTGCGATGGGAGCGTGTGTGACGGAGGAAGAAGCCATTGCGCGTGCCCAATATCCGGATCTTGTGTATTCTCAGTCCGGCACGCTTTATGATATCTTGCCTAATGCTCCACGGTCCGGAACCTCTAAGGCTCCGCCTACCCCTGCGGTGGATGGTGTCATTGGTTCTGTCTCTCAGAATTCTAAGAAATCTTCGAATGGGAAGCAGAAGTCTAATTCTTCCAACAATGCTCCTGCTAATCCCGCCCCGTCCGATTCTGGAAAAACCACAGAGGTGAATGCCGTTCAGGCCAATCCTACGAAGAAATCATCCAAAGGGAAGAAGAAGGGCAAAGGCAAATCTAAATCTGATGCCCCGAAGCCAGAATCTAAATCTCGCATTGAGGATGGCTCTCAGCGTAAACCGAAGTACCCTTGCCTCATTTGTGAAGGGGACCATTATACTAAGGATTGTCCACGACGATCCGAGGTTAGTCAAATTCTCAAGGGCCCTAAAGGGACTCCGTCAATTCTAAAAGAGCCATTCCCATCTCAGCAGACCCAGATGGTTGAACAGCCGTCACCATCTGCACCATTTGGGTCCCAAGTTTTCATGGTGAAGAGTGTTGCACCTATCTCTGTCGCTACACGTTCGAAGGATTACAACGAATCACGACAGGCACCCGAGAAGGCAGTTGCGGATGGATCGCCTCCCCTACCTGTCTCCGGTTCGTTGGAAATCGAGAAGCCTACTCCTGAACCCGTTGTGAAGCCACCTTCCAAAGGTGTTCTTTGAAGATCTTCTTATAATCCAAACGATCGTGCCGCTCAACATTAGAGCATTGCTGAGGATTTGGCACAGGCGCCTTTCGCTATCTCTGCACTAGAAGTTCTTCAAATTTTTCCTTCGCAACAGAAGGCTTTACTGTCTGCGATCGGGGGCATTAATCCCGCCGACGCGAGTCTTCTCACCTTCGATCTGGAGAATTTCACTCCCCGGCTTCCACATCAAATCGCTCTTGTTATTCAAGTCTGGATTAACGGTCTGAACATTCAGAGGGCCGTGGTGGATGAAGGTGCTTCTACCTGCGTTATGTCATCCTCTTGCTGGAAGGCCATTGGCTCTCCAGCCCTCATGTATTCTCCCAATGCCCTCGAGGCATTTGATGGTTGGGAATCCAAACCCCTGGGTGTTCTCGAGAGTCTAGCGATCACTTTACAGGGGAAGACTGTCAACGTGGAAGTATAAGTGGTTGACGCCAAACTCAACTACAATATACTTCTTGGCCGCAGCTGGACTCATGCCATGCTATGCGTGCCGTCCACCATCTTTCGACTTCTTAAGTTCCCTCACGAGGGAAAAATTGTCACGATGGATCAGTTGTCATTTTTCACCTCTACCTCTGAGAACAACGTGCCATACGTGGATCAGATTCCAAATCCCCTGGACAGTGTAGGACCTTGTCTCTTCAAAGACCCAGTCCTCATGGGTATCTTTCCCGCACCACCACCGCACACTGCTCAAGTTAACATGATTTCCAAGTCCGATGACCCCTGGCTTATTCCTACGCCTGAGCAGGTGTTTGAGTTTGGAGAATCAATGCCTTTGACTCCAGTAGAGATCAGCTACTGTGAAATTGTTGCCGCATCTGATCCTCCACCTCCTCAGCATGCTCCGTTGAGCATGGCTCTCGACGTCTACTCTCAATCCCCCTGGCTTGGTCAGGCTGATTCACCTGATCCTCTCAAAGAGACTTTTCCTTCCGATGAAGCCATCATTGAAACTATGTCTCTTGAGGAGTTGCCTTGGGGCGATGGACATCATCGCTCCTCTTTTATGCCTAGCTTGGGGGCAATGACTGACTGTCTGGAGCGTTATGCTTCTCAGGTTCCTACCCCTCCTCTTCAAACGCCTATTTTGACGCACGAGGTTTTTTTGGAGGGTAACCTGAGTAACATCACTCAAACCATCCCGATCAACATCTCCGTTAAACCGGGGATCGTTGAGAATATTCACGTGGGAGTGACTTTTTCTCCCGATGAGATTCAAGTCTATACTGATTTGTTTAAAGAATTCAGATATGTGTTTGCCTGGTCCTACGAGGAAATGTCGGGGATCGATCCCAGTATCGTAGTGCATGAGATTCCAACCTACCCTGGTGCGCAGCCCATGCGCCAACGCTTACGCCCCATGCATCCTCGGAAAGCCGCCGCAATTAAGGCAGAAGTTGAAAAACTTCTGAACGCTGGCTTTATTTATCCTATCCCCCTCACAGAATGGGTGTCTAAAATTGTCCCTGTCGATAAAAAACAGGGTACGATTAGAGTCTGTGTTGATTATCGTGACATCAATCGCGCCTGTCCAAAGGATAATTATCCCACTCCGTTCATAGACCAGATCATTGATGAATGTGCCGGAAGTGAGATCTATTCCTTGATGGACGGTTTCTCAGGATATAATCAAATCAATATTGCACCTGAGGATCAACACAAGACCACGTTCATCTATCCGTGGGGTACCTTCGCGTATAAAAATTTCCCGTTCGGCTTGAAGAACGCTGGAGCCACTTTTCAGCGTGCAATGTCCTACGCTTTTCATGACATTCGCCATATCGTTCAGCCTTATCTGGATGACTTGCCAGCTCATTCAGCTAAGCGAGAGGACCATCCCGAACATATCCGCCAGATCTTTCTTCGTTGCAGGCGCTACAATATTAGGCTCAATCCTCATAAGTGCGTCTTCGGCGTGGATTCTGGCCGGCTTTTGGGATTCATAGTCTCGAAAGACGGGATTCGCCTTGACCCTTTAAAGGTTGAGGCCATCATCAACCTCCCATCACCCTCTTCATTATATCAGCTGCAGAGTCTGCAGGGAAAAGCTAACTTTCTTCGACGCTTTATCCCGAATTATGCCGAGGTGGCCAAAGGATTCACTCGTCTATTAAAAAAGAACGTTCCCTTCCACTGGGATGAAATCGCTCAGCAATCCTTTGAGAAGCTAAAGACGTTGCTTGTCAATGCTCTGTTGCTTCGTCCTCCGGACTACCACCGCGACTTCACTTTATATCTCGCCGCCGCATTTAGCACCATAGCCATGGTCTTGGTGCAGGATGACGATGACGGTAATGAAAATGTTGTTTATTATCTGTCACAGAACCTTCTCGATCCATAAACGCGTTATGCTCATGTCGAGAAGTTGGCGTTAGCCGCAGTACACGCTGTGTAGCGCTTTCGCCATTACATCCTTTTGCATACGATAACAGTGGTTTCAGACTGTAACCCTATGACGTATATTCTCTCTAAACAGTTACTGGGGGGCAAGTACTCCAAATGGATTGTTATCCTGCAGGAGTTTGACTTAGATTTCACTACCGCTAAGTCAACTAAATCACTGGTTTTCGCGGATCTTATATGCTCTCTCCCTACAGACTCCGCTCCCTCACATTCTGAAGACCATATACCGGACGAAACGCTTTTCCTCATCAGTACTCGTGACCCTTGGTATGGTGACATAATTGTGTATCTTTAGACCTCGACATTTCGGTCTGAGTTGGATAAAGCTGCCCGCCGTCGGATTCGGCATCAGTCCCAGCCCTACCGTATAGTAGGAGATACCTTATACCGCATTGGAGTAGATTCGGTGCTCCGGTGGTGCCTAACCTTGGAGGAGGCTGAGAAGGTCCTAAATGACTCCCACATTGGCGCCTGTGGTGGACATATGTCCGGATATGCTACTGCCCAAAAAATTCTGCGAGCAGGTTATTTCTGGACTTCCATATTCAAAGACTGTATCACTGCAGTCCGTAAATGTCATGTGTGCCAGATATTTCAGCGCAAGATGCACGCACCGCCTCTCCCTTTACATCCCGTTATTACCATCGGCCCTTTTGCAAAATGGGGCATGGATTTTATGACATGTAACCCTCACTCGGCCGGGGGGCATGCGTATATAATTGTCGCCGTCGACTACTTCACCAAGTGGGCCGAGGCGATGCCTACACTAGCTGCTGACGGTAAAACGACTGCTCAATTTATATTCAACCACGTTATTTCACGGTTCAGGGTTCCTCAGGCCATCGTCACCGATCATGGTACTCATTTCCGTGATTATATGATGGCTGAGCTGACTTCAAAGTTGGGCTTGCGTCACGACAGCTCAACACCATATTACCCTCAGGCGAATGGTCAGGTTGAAGCAGTGAACAAGGTTCTAGTCACTATGCTTCAACGAACAGTTGGTATTCACAAATCCAATTGGCATCTCCAACTGTTCTCAGCTCTATGGGCATACCGAACATCTGCAAAGAGTGCAACTGGATTCACACCATTTCAATTGGTGTATGGTCTGGAAGCAACTCTCCCGGTTGAATGCGAGATTCCTTCTTTGAAATTAGCTGTGGAACTTCTACCTAATACTTCTGCTGAGGAAGAACGTCTTCTGTATCTGGAACGGTTAGATGAAACCCGTCATCTGGCTGCTTTGGTTATTGAAGCACAAAAGAAGAGGGTCAAAACTCATTTTGATCAATCTGTTTCCCCCCGTTCCTTTATCAAAGGAGACCTCGACCTCCGGTACGATCAAGCACATGACAAGCTTGGAGCCGGTAAGTTCTAGCCTATGTGGCATGGGCCCTATATAGTAAAACGTGTTTTGAAAAATGGGGCTTATGAGCTTATAGATTATGAAGGAGTTCCACTGGCGCAGCCCAGAAATGGGCTGTACCTTAAAAAATACTATGCCTGAAGTGATTTCTTGGTGTGGTGTGTGTACATAGGTGTGTGTTTTTCATTTGTGTGCATGTATGGTGTGGTGTGCCTTATAAACATCTTTCTGCTGATCGGGTCTTCCTGGTTGTGCAGATGTCTATTCATCCATTTGTTGGTTTCGCGGATGGTGCCTCCCGCAGTACCAGGAATCTGTCTTCAGCAGCCTGGGTAATCTATGATCCTGCTGGTGAGTTGGTCAACCTGCAAGGTGTGTGTCTAGGACGTACTACGAACAACATCGCAGAATATAGTGCTGTGTTAGAATTATTAACCGAGGCAGTTAACCTTGGTATCCATGAATTGTTCGTGTATCTAGATTCGCAACTTGTAGTGTTACAGCTGAACGAACACTATTCGGTAAGAAACCCGTCAATTTTTACGTCTGTATCTGCGTATTCGATTACTGGAAAGGAATTTTGACTACATTACATATCAACATATACCCAGGCATTTGAATACATTAACAGATGCAGTAGCTAATTTGGTGTTAGACAGACATTTGCGCAATTTGTAAATCATCATCACATGTAAAGAAAGATCCATCCAGAAATAGATATGCATATATATATATAGATATCGAAGTGTTTACATAGCGTGTGTCACATAAAGTCAAAAATATACATAATCGTCTTAAATACATCCGGAGACGATATGTCTCTCAAAAAATATGTGTGGTAAAAGCCCTAAGAGTCTAATCCGCATGGTGCTCATGATAACATGTAACTGCATGCACTAAGCGTCTCAGAAGTCGGTGGATCCGACTAGGTACTCCCACCGTATGACGCTGGTACGCCATCGGTACATCCGCCAGCCGAGCATAGTCCGGGATCCCTCGGGCAATACCCTCGAGATTCTGGATCAAATCCTCCCCTCCTGTGCCCTCTGCCTGAGGATCAGGGGCGAGAAGAGTCCTCCACGCGATTGGAGACATACCGGCTGGTCTCTTGGGGTCCACATCTGCATACATGTAAAAATGTGTTAGGACGATTGTGTATTAACAAAAAAATCATAAATCCTAAAAATCAAAAGAGATGAGGTCATACCCAACTCCTCATCCCAATCATCTCCTTCTGGCAGTGGGAGATCTAGGTCTCCAGTAAAATCGGTTCCTACATATGGCCAGTCCTCCACTACAATCAATTGGCGCCGAAACCACCCGAAGAACTCCGGCCTCCACGACATCTGTTGGCCTCCTCCAGCTCTCGGCATTAGTGTTGCCCAGCGAGCCATTCTTGGCTCTCGTGGAATCGGCTCATCTACAATGGCCCCTTGGCCTTGGAATATTGGTAATTTTTCCAGAATAAAAGATACCAGGATGGAACCATAGTCGAACTGTTTCAGTTTGGCTTGCTTGCATTTCGTGAGTTGTCTTTTCATGTTTATTGTTACTGTTGTAGCCCAGTCAAACAAAAGGGGACTTATGCACTCTGAGGCTAGCAGGAGTTGGGCCTTTGTGGCCTTGTGCGGTGCCTGCGACCTTGCAACCCGCGTGATGGTATGTAGGACTACCCTTAATGCCAGATCGGGGATGGTGTGGATATCCACCTTTTTGCTCCCTGATCCCATTTGTGCTCTTGGGCACACTCGTGCCATCACTTCTTCCATCTTCTCGCCGGATGGTCTGCTCCCAGTCAAGATGGGTACCGGACCTTTACGAGACAATCCGGTTATAAAATACACATCAGAGACCTCCAGTTCCAACACCTGGTCTCGTAACTTGAACACTTTTTCCTATTCATCCCAAATATTGATCAGATACTGGAGGAGCTCAGGTTGAGCTCGTAAGCACGGTGTTAGGAAGAACTTCTTCAGCCCACAGTTTCTGAGGGCATTCATACAAGCCTCATTTTCTATGGCCTGTTCATCCTCTTCTCCATGCTCTCTTTCTTTCCACTCAATCACCATTTTGCTTGTTTTCCTGCATCCACATGGTCACAAACCCTTAATTAGATCTCTTTTAGGCTTCAAAATTCATTCAAATTGGTTAAAATCTCGAATTTTTAGGCAAAAATTTGGGTTCGGCCGCTGGCACGGCTGTTTTGTGAACAGTCGCGCCAGGTGGCACGAGGCCTTTACATATAAAAGCCCATTGGCGCGGGTCCGTGCCCAATACCCGCGCCAATGAGCGCAACCCTAAAAATTTAAAGAGTGGCCACCGAGGGCTGATACATGAGGGAAAACTATTAAAAAGTGGATTGAAATGAAGTACATGGAAGCGCCTCTTACCTGCAACAGACGAGAATCTGAATGGTAAACCGGATCTGTCGCAATCACCGTCAGAAGTTTTGCACACCAAATGGACCACTGCTGCTTTTCACCAAGGTAAATAGTAAATGTAATTTTGTTTTTACCATTTTGGCATATTTATAACTTTTTCGACACAAGATTGGTTTTAAAAGTTATTTTTCCTAAATATTTCAATGTGTTATGTCGGAAATGGGTTTTACGCTTGCTTGGTATGTGCAGCAACAGGTCTTTCCGCGAATTTAATGGTGAAAACGAGTTATATTTTATACTTTTTCGGACTTGGTAAATACACGAAAAAGTCACTTTGGAGTCATCTTTCAGCTCTTTTCCGACTCTCTAAATATGAAAAGATTGCCGAGGCCCTTGTCGTTTCGATCTCGTTAAAATGGACACGAATCGACATCTACCCAGTATATGTTTACCCCTTTTTCGGGCTGGGATAGATTGATAACAAAAAAGGAATACCCTAGCCTATCGCGACTAGGAGGTTTTCTCGGATATTGTTTTCTACCTTTTCGTATCTGAGAAACTATTTACGAAAAGGGACTTTTGGAGTTTACTTTTCTGCTGTCTTTTCAAACTCTCTAAACATGAAAAGACGTCGAGTTCTTCCTTTGTCAGACTCGTTAAACCCTGATGACATCGGATTCAGTCGAAATGACGTTCTCCAAGTTCCTCCTTCCTAGGACTTGTTAAATGCACTAGGATGGATTCGCCTGAAGGGCAGACTTACATTACAAGCATATGCTATCCCCTTCAAGCTTGTTATAAAAAATAATTGGGGTACTCGCCAGAAATGGTGGGGGAAAAATGGAGCCATTATCATTGTCGTGTCGGCAGTATGTCACTCTTGAACATGGCACTTGTCTGCATTCGTGTCGGGTTGGGGACATCTCATCTCGTTTCTTCACTTTGCCTCCGTGGGTTTGGATAATCCTTTTTGACCTCTCCTCTGCTCATTGCCTCGTCACCATGACCTCTGATCCGTTGATGTCAAATACTGCCAAAACCACTATTTGTGCCGTTATATGTTCAAGAGAAGTTGACCTCTGCAAATATCAACCTTCCTCTGATTCTCATATGATCCCGATTCACAACAAAAACATCATGTTCCTCTGTCTCGTGTCGATGATGTGGGAAACATTATGGCCCACCTTCGATCAAGGTCACTTCCTGTCGACTTCAGCTCATTATCCAGGAAGCTGATCTAGAGACTCCTTTATGGTACCTTGGAGCCTGCATGCCTCAATGGCAGGTTCGTCGCATTCGACGAGAGGTTCTCATCATTGGACTCCGATCGAGTGATTATATGAGTGTTCGACACCAGCTCATTGATTCACACGCCGTAGATTGTACCTATAGTACCTTGAGGGCCATTGTCATTATTGGTGGTTCCTCTCACGTCTGTTAACAGCTCTCATCATTGGCTGGTAATCAGACGATGTTCTTGCATGTTCGACTTCAGCTTACATATTCGCATGCTTGAACTTGTACTTTTTTCGGGTCGAGATGGAGCGCAAGACCCTGGATTGTGTCTGTTGTAATCCAGGCTGCGATATTGTGGATTATTATGATTATTTACATGACTTATTCACTGGATGGCTGCGACCATACCTGAGTCTATTTATCGATCCTCACTGGATGGATGCGACCATTCACCGGATGGATGCGACCATACCTTGATCCGATTACGTGCTACCGCGATGGCCGGCGGCCTCATACCACATATATCATGTACTTGAGATATCGCTGTATTTACCTGTGCTCACCCGCGGAGCTTCGCTTGGACATACCGTAAAGCATTTCACCCTCTCTCTCTCTCGGGCCTCATACTTTAAGGGGCATCTGTTACACAGTAATTTGTCACTGTCCCTACCATTCCCCGTCCCACACAATGGATGGCCCATTATGTGACCTGTGAGAAATGTCATGCCTTGAAACCATCATCATTGCATTCCTCTAAGCATGAGCTTGTACCTAAAGACACCTCCTCGTTGTGAAACCATAAAAACATCTCCTTGCATCGCGTGTGAGGCTCATCATCACAATTAAGGAAAAATCCTGGCAAAGAGGTCACTAACCGGCGCTCCGTCCTTGTCGGCAATGCGCCTACCCAATTTAAGGAGTGTTTTTTGGGGTCACAGTGCGTGTGTGTTTCAACAAACTCGTAAACTGTTATCTACCTTGAGTTGGGAGGTTTGGCTACGGATTTCCATAGAGAGGAAGTGGTTTGCCACCTCTCATGGAAGCTTCCTTGATGATAGGGCCAATCCCATAATTATAGGGATCCCAACTCCCCTTCCTCCTTCTATAAAAGCTTGCCCATTGCCATTGCAAGCTAGTCTTGAAGTGCCTAAGCTTTGAATCTCCAAATTCCCATAGAGCCTTCATGCTGCAAGAGCCCTCATTCTTCCCTTAAGGCCGACTCAAGCAAGGAGACTATCGTCGAGAGACTCTAGAGAGGCTTGTCCCTTCCCTGGCGAGCTTTGCGAGACGTGAATGACTGGAGACCCTTCCGAAGGAGATCGCAGCGTCAGAACATTGGTTGTACTCTCTTTCGATTGCTTATTAATGAATGACTACTGGTTATGGTTCCACTCTGTTTTTCACTTATGATAATGATGATTTATATCCTTTCTGACTGATATATAGTTGCGTATTCTGGATTTTATGCTTGTATTCGTGTTTTTTCTTGCATGTGCAGGTGTCCATCTACAGAGATCGTGGGGATCGTGATCTGCCGAGGCTGAGGAACGGGAACGCTGTCTCTTCTACGAATCATAGCACTGGACTCCAAGTAGACCTCCATCGTTGGCTTATTTATTCGCAATTAGGAACTTGCGTTGTAGCATTTGATGATTGTTTCTAGACCCGTGTTGGGCTAGTAGGGATCGCCTCTATCCGCAGAGGGGATTTACCTCCTCAACAACTGGTCTGACCACTGCTGTAGAATCAGCCGTGAGTACAGGAGTTGGTTTGTCGATTTTGAAGGACATAGGCTGAGGAATCTTTGCAGAAGACTTCTTTTGAGATTTTGGGCCTCCATTCTTAGGGGTTACCTGTTTCTTGGTCATTTTTAATAATGAACGAAGCAAGCTTAAACGGTTTGCTAAGTTCCTTTACGAGAAACAGGGGTTTCTTGGCGAATTTCCACTGAAAATGGGGTTTCTGAGCAGGGTTTTTAGGAAATCAAAGGAATTTAAAGCTCAGAACGTGTATTTAAAATCGATTTCAACAGCAAAATGGACCAGGGTATGGAAAAAACTGCAAGAAAGGGCAATTAGGGATTCCAGGGAAATTGTGACAGAGTTTCCCCTGAAAAATGGACACTTTTTTGCAGTAACTTTGGTAATTATTTGAAATCGACTGGAATTTTGAAATCTCAGAGGGCAACTTCGAAGAAAAGTACCTGGAGAACAACCTGAATTCGGTTGAAGACGTTGCAGAGGTGCTCAGTCTTCAATTTTTTGAAAATGGCTTCGCAGAGGACAATGTAGTACTTTGTAATGGAAATTCAGGGCAATGGGAAAATAGTACTGGTAGGTTGAAAATGGCTCTGCAAAGTTTCTTAGGGTTCAAACGGCTTGATTTTGAGGAAAAACGGTTCTGCAATGTTTTTACAGGTTTAAAGCGAAAAGGTGAAAATTTGAATGAAAAATATAATTTTAATGTATTAAACGATGGTATAACCATAGTTAAATGACATTAAACTCGGGTTAAATGGGTGAGGTTTAGGGAATACCGCCAGTGGTATTCGCGAGGGTAAATGGTGGTAAGCGAAAACTAGCTTTTCGAACGCGATACAACATGGTGGCGACACGTAAGCGTGGGTAGTTTGGAAAAACCACCCATTTCGCACGGCTTTGCCAAAACATCAAACGATTACTTTATGAGCGCATAAATGTATTAGCGCCGTCGGATCTGGATTCAACGAGCGAACGGCCACGATCAAAAGGAAAGGTGCGGGGAAAAGGTAAGTTATCGGGTTCACTTTGGGCCATTGATCTTGAGAAACCGTCGCTATACCGACATTTATAGAAAAGTGTCGCAATACCGACACTTATAAAAAGTGTCGCAATTGCGACACTATGCCCCAAAGCGTCGCTAGACGGTTGCCTCCAAACGTCACTATTATATGTTTTACGAAGATATGGTAAGGAACTCTCTCTTTTTCTTCTTAGAAATAATTATATATAATTTTTTTTTTTTTTTCAAAATAGATTAAAAAAATTATATGAGAAAAATTATTAATTCATCAATATGTGTGTGTTGTGAGGAATAATTTCATAGTTCAACTAAATGGAAATAATTTCATAGTTCAACTTAATGGTTCATTATATAATCATGTGAGCATCACCAATGATATATCTTAAAAAGCAACTGAAAAGCCATGTGTACAAAATCGATGTATACTCTAGAGAGTGGTTCTCATATCACTATGTAAATTGTTGTATGCTATTTCAACAAAATTATAAGATAAACTGTAATACACATCATATATGCACCATAACAATTGCCATACAACTAATTTGTTTTAGGATACATGTCGCATTCTAGGGGTAAATTCTATATGATGTGTATATCAATCTATTAGGTGTTGGTAAGTTGTGAGTATCTAAGAAATGATAAGGAATATCCATACATCATGATCTTGTAATGTGATTATAAATTGTGTCTATAATTTCCATAAAATATATAAATGATTTGTTTAAAAAAAATCAACACAATCAACCCTAAACAATGCTCATGATGTGGAATGCCATTGGCGAAACCAAAATGATGGTCACATGTCCCATTTCTATGGTAATGGTGATCATATATATGTTGTAGCGACACTTGATGAGTAATTAAATAAATCTCATAAGCCATAACTCATTGTGCCATATTTTTTTAAAGCATGATTTGTTTTCCTAGTTTTTACTAATTTGTTAACTTCAACAAAATTATAAGATAAACTGTAATACACATCATATATGCACCATAACAATTGCCATACAACTAATTTTTTTTAGGATACATGTGGCATTCTAGGGGTAAATTCTATATGATGTGTATATCAATCTATTAGGTGTTGGTAAGTTGTGAGTATCTAAGAAATGATAAGGAATATCCATACATCATGATCTTGTAATGTGATTATAAATTGCGTCTATAATTTCCATAAAATATATAAATGATTTGTTTAAAAAAAATCAACACAATCAACCCTAAACAATGCTCATGATGTGGAATGTCATTGGCGAAACCAAAATGATGATCACATGTCCCATTTATATGGTAATGGTGATCATATATATGTTGTAGCGACACTTGATGAGTAATTAAATAAATCTCATAGTGTGACTCATTGTGCCATATTTTTTTAAAGCATGATTTGTTTTCCTAGTTTCTACTAATTTGTTAACATATTTTATTCATTTGGAAAGCTAATTAATGATGCTTTAAGTAATTAGGACCTAATGAGAGATCATCTTCACATCTTCACTGAAATATATTTGGTAATTGTAGTCACTATATGGACTGCACATGCATGCTACTTAAGAAAAATTGAAATATAAACTATAATACACATCTTATATATGCCATAACAATTGTCACACAACTTATTTACTTCTAGATACATATGAAATACTTTAGGTAAATGCCATATTATGTGTATACCAATATAGTAGGTGTTGGTAAGTTATGAGGATCTAAGAAATGATAGGATATCCACACATTAGTAGTGCCCTGGTGAATTTTTTGCATAATTTTCTTTTTGTTGTAATTTTGTTGCCTGGATTTTTTATAGATTTCAAATAATATATACAATTATCTACCAATTGTTCTTTATAAAGAAGAAGTACAATAAGTAGTCACCTAAAAGTGAGCCATGTGAAAATATTGGTAACATGAGTAACCTGGTAAGTTGTAAATGAAAAGTGAATAACCTCCACTCACCAACAAGTGGCAGGCAGGGTTGGAATTTGGATTTCTCTTTACCCGTCACACAAATTTTTTTGACGTTTTGGTCATTATTTTTCTAGTCAATAAATGTTACGTTTAAAATTTTGCACTTCATTAATGATGTTCTCGTAATAAATTAATCCTTCACCAATAAAAGGTTGATTAAAAAAATTGAACGCTCTTCCATTTTCTTTGGATTTTGGAGTGTGATATATCTGTGTCATGGACTTTTAATACCTAAAGTTTCAAGAGAAATAACTGATTCTAGTCAAACTAATATTTCCTCAATATATGCTATGATTTACTAAAAATTACTTCAAAAATCAAGTAACCTTCCAATATAAAGAAAAAAACATGAACGAGCTTTCCCTAAATTGCAACCAGCCTAGATCCATCTAACCTCTGGAGTAAGTATAAATTCATTTTACAAATATTTAATTAGAAGAAATATTAAAAGATTTTGGATTTTGATTGTTTGTATTCAATTAACTCCTTTCCTTTGATTTAGGAAATGGTAATTACTTTAGTAAAGAATAAAGATGTTTAAAATTTTACTTAATTTGGAAATTCAATGTGGTAATTTTTTTTGTTAAAGGTAAATTTATGATCCATTCAAATTCACGTATATAATTTACTATCATTTCAAATTATATAAATAATGCATAATTGTATTAGAAATTGATATATGTTCTAGCACAATGCGATTTTTATTTTTTATTTTAATTTAAAACTTAAGCCGACATTTTGTATTTATTTATTTATTTTAATTTAAAACTTAAGCCGACATTTTGTATGAGGACGTGACCCACCTGACATCGAGGTCATATTGCATAATATGTCTTATAAAAATTGCATAATCGGACTAAGAACAAATCCTTAGTGCATTTTTTATTGTTGTTGTGATTAAAAAAATGAGCCAAAGAACGCTAAGGCACTCAGAGAAATCAATCTATGTATTATTTCTCACAAAATCATGTTGAGTAGTGGAGACTAAGCGCTAGATTTTTTTATGTCCTCAATCTCTCTATTAATTATGTCTATGTAGTTATAAGAATAACAAGCTAAAGAAATCTCAGGCTTCTAGAGAAATTAGTCTCTGTGTGCAGAAATTGATGATTACTGTTGACTAAATGTTATACCATTTGAAATTGCTGAGCGAAATTAATCAGGCCATGATGTACCATTTGTCAGTATCTATTTTCTCATGTATGAAAGTTTTTTTTTTCCAAGTAAAAGTAATTCTATTAACAAAAGGAGTATAGTACATCGGGCCGAAGCCTGATCATTGCCGAGTGCTGTGGCATTTGAAACAAAAAACCATAGTTTGAAGACTGCCCTGCAAGAGGGAAACCAGTCTAAAACAGTTCATTTGAAAAATCCCGCGCAGGGGAACCAGAGAATTGTAGTACTGGAGACCATATCGAAGCAAAAAAAACAGATGCATTTTCAGAAACAGCAGGAAACACATGAACAAGCCCGTGAGAATGGGCAGAAATAGAGCAAAAAACCAGAGTGAAGAGGAGGAACTATTCATCAGGATCAGGTTTGTAGACAACTCTGCACCAGTATTCATCTGGTTCCCCGTCAGAATTATACAGGTCAGCAACAGAATGGATCACCTTCCCGCGAGGAGGAGGAGTAATCTGCGCCTCGCTCGCTTGCACTGCGTCCTGCCTCTCAGTAGGTTGACCCACCGCTTCCTTGTTCGCCTGGTCCTGCGTGGCCTTGCCCATCTGACCCTGCACGTTCGCACTATCAGGGTGCTTCAGCCCAACAAACTGCGCCGAATCCTGAGCCGGCGAGAGGCTGCATTCCGCTGGGCGAGAATTGGGAACAATTTCCTGAGGCTCTTCACGAAAGACGACTGTAATTGAGGCAGTCACCCTGGGTTGATTGAGAGTGTTGTTAAAGGAAAAATGCGCGGTGTGGGTTTGAGCAGGAGGAGCGGAAGGAGTGGGGGAAGCAAGGCGACGGCCCGAGCGGAGAAGGCGCCCTCTAGGTTGACTGTCAGAGTGGGAGATAGACGCAGAGGAGGTGCCAGAGGTGGAGGGAGAGTGTCGAATTTGGCGCCTCGTGGAGCCTCTTCGGCAGCGCATTCTCTGCCTGAGGCGCGGCATAGTCGCACTCGAGACAGCAGGGCAGGGAGGCAAAAGATGGACAAAAGACTGAGGCGAGAGGGGCAACAGGGCGATAGAAGCAAGCTTGCAGGAACCAGCATGGCAGAAGTGGATATTTTCTCCAAAATCCAAACAACAATTGAGACAGCTCCTCTTACCAGTTATAGTGCGAACATTAGAAAGCCCTGCTCCTGGAGCGCACCACAGATTCAGAGGCGGGGGAATTCTGTTCAGACCAGAGGGACGCTCCATAATAACAACCCAGTCTACCGTACAACTGTGAATCGACTGCAATAAACCACCATAAGTATGAACTGGAGGCTGAGCCATGTCGCGGCATGCGAATGTGTATCGAGGAGCACCAGGAGTAAATGGCATTAAACGTCGATCAGTCGACATTAAGAACTGATTGACAGCACTCTTGGGCGAGTTTAATAACTATAATAACGCGGGTGGGCGAGTTTAATAACTATAATAACTATATATATATATATATATATATATTTAATTTAATGATTAATAATAATTAAATTAAAATTCTTAAAAGACAAAATAAAAGCTTAATAATCACGAACTATTATGATAATTTAAAAATATAGAACTCGGGCTGAACATAGTTACAAAGATACCAATAAAAGAAGAGTGCATGTGCATGATAACCTCTTTCTTGACAACCTATGAATGCCATTCTCAATGAAGACTCAAGACTCAACTGGATTGGATTGTGTATCAAAACAATAGGAATGAATCAAATTTCAATGAATGAATAACTTGATCGAGAAAATTTATAGGGAAAGGTAACTTGACTATCAATCTACTAAACCTCACTTCCATGATTAAAAAAACACCCCCACCTTCTCAGTGGTCCCATCATGGTCATGAACCGAGAAATATCCTTCTAATAGATTCAACCATCTATCTACCGCATCTGCATCTATTTGACCCTCAAATATGGGAATGTCAAAATTTACTTGTACCTTAAAAGGAGTCACACCTCCAGAGTGGCTGCTGGATGCAGATGTTGTTAAGTCTCTATATTACTAGTATAGTCCCTTATTTTTGTTAGTGTAACCCCCTTATTTTTATTATTGTACCCTTGTAAACCCCATTTTGTTATTATTGTGCCCTTAAATTATTATTGTTAGGTCGGCTAGGATTACATTGTGGCCCACTAGGATTACATTATGGCCCCATGGACTCCTATAGATAGAAAGGAGGTTTTGTAAATTGTATCATCCAAGAATTGTTCATTTATGTAATGTATTGGAGGTTGCCCCCTCGAAGTGGCTCATTTCTAAGGCGTTGATATCTCTTTTCTTCTCTTTTTTGAGCTGGTTACACAACATTTGGTATCAGAGCTTTGGATTCTAGGGTTTCGCTGCTCCAAACAGGTCATCGTGGCATTTTCGCTATAAATTTTTTTCTACGAAGTTTCAGAAGCTGAAATGTTTAGGGTGCGAAGCCGAAATCCTGAGGAAGATTTTCTAAAAATTTCAGAGCTTGGTTCACAATATTTTCTGAGATATCATCTATGGAAGTTAGGTATTTTTTCAAGCTCCTAAACAGGTCATCGTGGCATTTGCGCTATAAAAAAAATTTCTACGAAGGTTCAGAATCTGAAATTTGTATGGTGCAAAGCTGAAATCCTGAGGAAATTCGTCAAAAAATTTGAGAGCTTGGTTCGCAATATTTTGGGAGATATGATCTGTGGAAGGTAGTGCTTTTTTAGGCTCCTGAATTTCATCTCAAAGAGGTGATCGTGGGAAAAGTTCAATAACTCTCTCTTTGGGCATCGGATTGGAGTGCCGTAAAAATTGGTCGCAATTAAATAGACTTTAGTTTCTTGGCTATCAATTTTAGAGACAAAGGACGAAACAGTGACACGTGGCAAGTCGTACAAGTTCGCTCTACTGAACCAGTCCAGAATTAGGTCATTGTGGGAGATTGGACACAACTTTCTCTTGGAGAATCCAAATCAGGTCAGACTTGTGGCATTAAAAAGATAATTCAGAGGGCTACGTTGATACCGAAATTAAAATATTGAAGTGTTGCAATCATAGAGATAATCCAATTTCAATATCGAGTTCCTCAAAAGCAAGAAAAAGGTGTATATTTTTTTTCTTTTCAAATTGCATGAGTCTTCTTGAAGAATCAATTTGAATTGATTCCAAGGGCATATTGTAGAATATATAGCAGTATCGGGTTCTAAAATATGCCCCGTAAAAATAATTCAACACCCATTAAGCCTTCAGAAGGCTCTACTATGACTCATGAAGATGAAGAATTGCAACATGATCTATCAAAATTACAAGAGCAAGTGCAACAAATTTCACTCTCACAAAGAGCAACAAAAAATGAAATGGAAGTTTTGAAGAAAGGCGTGGAAGTGAAGATGGATGGTTTGAAGAAAGGCATGGAAGCTAAGATGGATGGAATGGAAGCGGACATGAAAGACAACATGGAAAACATGAAGAATGATCTCAAAACAGACATCGAAGGTTTGACAAAGTTGATACAAGAAATGTTTCCTACTGGTGAAAAGATAGTAGAAGAACCTCATGATGAGAATAAAATAAATGTTAATCGTGATTTCATAAACTCTAATGTTGGTGGGAAGAACCACCATATTCCAAAAATGGATATGAGGAAGTTTGATGGAAAGGATCCTATAACATGGATACTACAAATGGAGCAATAATTTGATCTCCATAACGTGCAAAACACACAAAAGGTACGCATTGCAACTTTACATTTAGAACAAAATACATTTGTATGGTATCGATGGCTTTTCTCCCGTAAAAAATTTTTCACATGGTCAATTTTTACGGAGGAAATGATAACACATTATGAGGATACAAAGAGCAACACCTTATTTAGCCAATTGATAAATTTTAAACAAAAGGGTTTAGTGGGGCAACACATTGAGGACTTCCAAAAATTGAATATAAGGGTAACTGATATTCCATAGGAACACAGGATTGATCTCTTCATAGGCACTTTAAAGGATAAAATTCAACATGAAGTTCGCGTTCTAGAACCTGATTCATTGGAGAAGGCATTCAGGTTGGCAAGAAAAGTTGAATGTAAAAATATGGCGACAAGGAAGCCTACCACTCAATTCTATAAAGAAGGAAGTGTTGCTACGCCTAGATTTCCACAACCTACAAGGTTGACACCACAACAATTGGAAGAAAAAAGAGCAAAAGGGCTTTGCTACAGTTGTGATAGCAAATACACTAAAGGTCATAAGTGTGCCGAGAATAAATTATTTTACATAGATTGTGAAGAGGAAGAAGAAAATGAACAAGAAGAGGATATACACTAGGAACCAGCCCTAGAAGAGGACGAAATGAATCCGACCATATCGTGTAATGCACTGGCAGGAATTACCACTCCTCAAACTCTCAAGATAGAAGGACAAATCAAGAAGAAAAAGGTAACAGTGTTGATTGATTCAGGTAGCACCCATAATTTTATTCATTGTAAGGTAGCCAAGGAATTAAATTGTTTCCTATACCCAGCACCAGAATGTCAAGTGATGGTTGCAAATGGAGGAACTATAAATTGCTCTGGAAAATGCCATAATATCAAGCTAACCATGGGGGAATATGTATTGACTAGTCCTATGCTTTCCATTTCTATGGGAGGTGTTGATGTTGTACTAGGAGTACAATGGTTACAATCTTTGGGGACGGTAGCTTTTAATTTTCAAGAACTTTTCTTGACATTTTTTTCAGAAGGAAAGGAAGTCGAATTACGGGGTATTGAAGGGAAGGATAATAAGCTCTAATGTCATGACAAAGCTTCTAAAGAAAGAACAACGAGGCATAATTGCACAATTATGCTCACTAGAAGTTCCAACATCAAAATCATCTATTTCTGCAGATCTCTAACAAGTCTTGGACAATCATTCCAAGGTGTTTGAAACTCCCAAAGGACTCCCACCTTTTCATGATCATGATCATGCTATTCATTTGATTCCAGGAAGTGTTCCTCCAAACATCAGGCCTTATATGAACTGAAATTTTCTTATAGACAGAATGGAAATAAAACTAGCTAGGGCTCTGGTAGCTATCTCTGAGGAGAGATGTGGCAGCTACAGGCCTCTGAACTGAGTTACAATGAGGCTCGAGGGCCTATTTATTATTGAGAAACAATGGATAACCCTAAACATCCAAAAACCTAACCCTAGGAGATGAAGCGCCAAAACTATGGGCCCCGTTTGGGTAAATTGGTGTTTCAACTTCCTAGGGACATAACTTTGGCATACTATCTCTGTTTTACGCACATGATACATCATTAGAAAGATCTATTCGAGGACTAAAACTTTCGCCATGAATGTAATTCCGAAACATAATGATACAAAATGATATTCGCTGGAGGCGTGATGCCCAAAAAATGTCGTTTAGGGCCTCAAAACGGCTTCGGAAGTTCAGGACCCGAAAAAATGCTAAAAATAGTAAGTTGTGCCGAAACTAAAAAACTGAAAGAGACAATGGTGGGGCCCCAAGTGGAATAGGCGGGTGGCCACCAGTATCCACCTGGATCATTGAGTGAGCCAAAAAAGTAACTTTCCTTACTTTTTGAGTACAGCCTTGCAATTGCGAAGAAGACTAGTGTTGCAAAATTATTGGTAAGTGGAAATTAAAGGGTGTAAGAACATTTTTGGAAAAATTTCAAACGTCAAAATTAAGTCTTCTATCCTTCCTAGCACCTCATGGAAAATGGGAATCTACAAATTCTAGTCGTCAAATATGTGCAAAATGCCTTATGACGGGCAAAATGAAGGACTGGTCCTATGCTGCTACATGAGTTAGGGTTTCATGTGGCAAAAGGGAACCTTGTATAGTTTTTCAAGGATAGGAAAGGAGAATATTGTCAGTTAATCATCACATGAAACTTCATCACCATTTGAAAATTGTGTCCTAATTTGAAACAATAATACTACCCAACTATTTCATTATTTAATTTTGATTGTGTAATACAAAAAATATCCTAGATAACTTAAATAATGTAAGCACTTTTGCAAAAATTTAGTGGAGAGAACCTTCAATTACATTTATTTTGAAGTTCCACTTGCATTTTAAGCCATTTTAATTAGTCTTTCATGGTTATCTAGTAAAAATTTCAACCTCTTGTAGAAATTTGTTTGTCACTTGTATTAGAAATGCAAAAATCAAATGTAAATAAAAATGATTTGAAATGCTAAAATTCAAATGCGCGCTACATAAAAATGATTTTTTAAAAAACTACATTAACATCTGATATCACGCGCGCATTCGCCCTCAGCTCTTGCAGAACAGCATTCACCCTCAGCATTCGCCCTCAGCTCTTGCAGAACAACATTCACCCTCAGCTCTTGCAGAACAACATTCGCCCTTATTTCTTGCAAAATGGTAAGTTCTTACTGCAGGCCCTTCCTCCTGTAGTAGGGTTGACCCTATTTGGGTTTTTTTGGAGCCTCTGAGAATACAAAGGTTGTGATTGATTATGGGGCACTGCCTATAATTGTGGAACTTCTTACCTCTGGGAATGACAATGTTCGAGAACAGGTAGTACGTTCATTTTAGAGGCATAAAATTATTCTTCCCAACTATCTTTATACGTCTGTAATTTTGGAATTTGATTTAAAAAACTACTACCCAACTTTGAGTTCAACTGGTGTTCGTGTAAGGCTGTTTTGGCTTTGGGAAATATTGCTGGAGACTCTGCATCATTTAGGGATCTTGCTCTCAGTCATGGAGCTCCGACGCAGGTGCTTGCCCAGTTGAATGATACTGCCAGAATTTCAATGATACGAAATGCTACATGGGCTCTGTCAAATTTTTTCCGTGGTAAACCCCAACCACTATTCGAACAGGTAAGCAAAATACATTTTCTGCCTCTTCTTCTTAGTTCGCAGATACTGTGGATTTTTTTTTACAGATCTTGTTTCTTGGTAGATTTGGACGTAATATGGACCTAGGCGCTTGTTCATTACAATGACTCCGTCACCAGGTTTTAGAAAATGCTCAGAAATTTGGGTTTCACAAGGGGATTACCCTTGCTTGCAATTTTCGATTATCAATCACATTCAAAAAAAGTCTTTCGTAGCACTGCTGAGCTCTTTGTAGGTGAATTTCCGAGGAAATTTCATAATATCTGAACTAAATTTGTCTGTCCTTTTCAATACTCTGCGCTTGTAACATAACCAGAAAACAATCTAGTGGCCAATGCAACAACAACAACACCTCCTGTTGCAATGCCTGCAATTCACCCTCTCTACACACATGAATGACTATGGCACCCTCTTTTTTGAACAGGTGCTGGAGCTGAAGGTACTGGTTTTCATTAGGATTGTGGAATTCAACATCCAAAATAGTATCAAATTCCACTGCAATAGTATTCCCCAGCCAGGGCAACAGTTCATTGAGACCTATTGGACTCATCACCCCCAAATAGCCTCCAGGGCTACCCAGAGTGTGATCATCTGGAGCAGTAACAAATGCTCATCCATCCCCAATTGAAACAAGAACAGGACCCACATTGGTTACAGAAAAGGAGAAACATGTTTTGAAATAAGAAGAAACTTTTGTATTAGGGTCCATAAATCTAACTGGTCTATTGTACAATGCCCTACCTGCACTTCAAATTGGTACTCCCAACTCCATGCTAAGGCTCACTGTGCCATTCTTCAGATGAGCATCTTAACCTGAAGTTTGATTCAAAAAAACCCAAGTCCCCTGTTCTATGCCCAAGGCCTCTGTTACAACGAGTAGATTTTTGAGCGAAATACTTCACAATAGGAAGCAAAAGAAACATCGTAAAATTTCTCCGCTTTAGACTGATAATTTTCTTTGCGAAAATTCAACTGTGGACAGTAAAAACATAATATCAAACACAACCAATCCATAATGGAATTTTAACATGAGGATTTATAACCACAGAAAACCCTCTCCAGGTTAAAATAATTCCAGAATGGCTTTAAGATTCTACTAATGAGCGCTTACAACACCATAGCAATTACTGTCACAATGAAATCTGCTGGAAGCAAAGCCCTTGCACAGTTTCTACATTTCCACAGTGGAAGCAAGAATCTTGCTATCTCTCATGATCTGGTTCTGTGGTCAAATCCTTTATTATGGCTGTCTTGTTCTGCTAAACGTGGATTTGTCTTAGCTTTGGCTCTGGTTCTCATTTAGGATCATGGCTATCTGATCTTGCTGTGGCTTTGACTATACAAACTTGTTCAATAGGAAAATGTTGACTCTGCTATATATAGGAGCTTCAATGGGTGCTCTAAAACACTTTTTTGGGCAGCTTTGTTTTGTCTCTGATTCAAGGCAGAACTATGTTGGCCTTGGTTTTTTAGTCCTTGGAACTTAGTTCTCTCATATTTTCCATCCTATCCCCAGTTTTCTACCGAGAAATACATAACTTCACGATATCAAAATTGACTATTTTTGGCCATTTATCTTTAGTAATGGTACAACTTTAATTTGGTGCATTCGTACAGTATCTGAAGAGCACTCTCAAGATGTTATTCAGTATTTTAGCATAACTACTACATTTAACTGCCATGCTCTAATATTTATATCAACCATAAGCATTCTTAAGGTAGTTCCACATTTGTGAAGCAGAAGGAATGCTTCTGACAACTTCTTATCATAGTGGTACAATTCTATTCGCAGTTTATCTTTTATAAACCTCCAATTTTCCAAACGTAGTAGAGACTACAGTTTGCATATGAAATTTTGGAAAAATATGTTTAGTATTCTACAGAAAATGCATTAAGAATAAAAAAAGCCCACAATTTGTAAAAAGCCCACAATTTTGTAAAAAGCCCACATTTTGTAAAAAGCTCACAATTTGTAAAATGCCCACTTTTATTTTCTTTTTGCTTATATATTGAGCTCCCATTGAGTTCAACAAGTCTTGGGTTTTCTACACCATTGAGAGAGATTTATTGTTTTCTTTATAGGATAATTTGTATCAATGGAAGAAAACATTGGAGCTAGAAAAAAAATTCAAAAGGGTGAAAGGGGTGATGGCAGAGTTTATTGCCCTTGTAAAAAATGTTGTATGAGAAATAATGTTAGAGTTTTAATAGCAACAACAATAGTGCATTGTAGGAAATATGGGCACATTGATGGTGGATCGAATGACTATCGTCCCATGGTAATTAATTATCTATCTTCATTTTGATTATATTGTAAAATTTTATATTATTTTAATATTTTTTATATGCGCACTAATGTTTAATTATTAATGTTTGTAATTTTCATAAAGGCACAATTTCCCCCCAACTTTTTGCAGATGATCAACTAGCTTCCACAGCAAAATATTAGTAGATTAGATGATGTTGCACCAGTACAAGAGAATATTGCAGCAAATATTAGTATTGGAAATGATGTTGTACAAGGTGAAGAACATGAAGCGAATGATGAAGGTAATTTTAATGATCCCATGGAGGTAGATCATGATGATAGTAATGAGACAGTTCACATTAATTATGGGACAAATCAAATGCTCCAAGACTTGTATGGTGAGTCAGATGATGATGGTGGAGATAGCAGTGACGGTATTTATGATGTACCTCTGATTGAAAGGTCAAGTGAACGACTTTTCGAACACTCAAATGCAACTCTTCTCTCTGCTACATTGTTGCTGGTGAACTTAAAGGTTATGAATAATTTGTCGAACAGATGTATGACACAACTCCTAAGGTATGCAATATGTATATATGATCACATATATGTAAATGTTGATTATTTTCCTTTTTTTTAGTTGTAATAAATGTGTAAAATAATAACTTATATATAAGTTATTATTTTACACATTTATTACAACTAAAAAAAGGGAAAATAGTCAACATTTACATATATGTGATCATATATACATATTGCATACCTTAGGAGTTGTGTCATACATCTGTTCGACAAATTATTCATAACCTTTAAGTTCACCAGCAACAATAGTAGAGAGCTGGTGAACTTAAAGGTTATGAATAATTTGTCGAACAGATGTATGACACAACTCCTAAGGTATGCAATATGTATATATGATCACATATATGTAAATGCTGATTATTTTCCCTTTTTTTAGTTGTAATAAATGTGTAAAATAATAACTTATATATATATATATATCATAGTTATCAAAACCGGCCGGTCAGGACGGCTGCCGGTTGGAACCGGCCTTGCAACCCGGTCAATAGCCTATTCTCACCTGTTTTGGCCGGTTAACCGGACCTAACTGGCCGGTTAAGTAAGGAACCAGCCAGTTTATGCATAAACCGGCCAGTTCCGTACTTAACCGGCCGGTTAGGTGCTCCTCCATGAGTTGCAAATTCCTCAGTGTCTCCTCCATGAGCTGCAAATTCCTCTATTATACTAGCAAAAAACTTGTCTAATAACTCATACTCAACACCTTATAGTAGCAACAATACACATGATGACTGATAAATACAAGGCTGGCTAGCATAAAATCCCTGGCAGCATGCAACTCATCAAGTGTACTTGATGACAATTTCTGTTCTCAAAACAATCAGCAGCAACCTTATTTCACACTCAGCTAGGAATTGTCAGACCCTCTCTCTCTGCTCACACATAGCAGCAGCATAAATACAAAACCTTTCACACAGTATACAAGCAATTTGATCATGGCATCAAGACTGATGCAAATGGTCTAATGCCACTCAAGGGAAAACAACATACAACCTAATGAAAATGTGATTGGCAATAATAAATTGAGCACTAGAAAATTCCCGCTTGGAAATGCACTAAACTAGATATTGAGTTTTCTGGGTTTTAATGAATCTTTTCAGTGATAAATTTTGTCAAACACATTGTGAGCAGACTGCTGAAGTTGTAATGCTCTCTCAACTTGTTACAAATAGCACTAATAGTGGGTTTCATAAACAAATTCAATACCTCTAAGTGTTGTAGATGTTTTTCTAGAAATTTATTGGCAAGCAAACATAGATAATGAAGAATACAAGATCTTCAAAATGCTGGTCTGATATATATATATATATATATATATATACTGAACCCAGAATTGTCTTTAAGGCTGATACAATGAATTGACAACAGATCTGAGCAGGGACAGATTGTATATTATAATATTAACTCAACAATAAAACACAGTGAATAATATAAGAGAAACCTGATACATTACTTCAACAAGTTTGCTTATGTATTTTTCGATGATATGTATTGCTTTTGGTGCCATTTTGATATATTCACCTTTGCATGGTATATAAATGAGCAAACTTTTCATATTTTGTCTCTATTGGCTTGGAATCATGGTTGCAAATCTTAAAAATAGTTTTTTTTTTTTCATTTTATTAAAAAATAATTATTTAATGTATTTTTTTTTAAACCGGTTCATTGAGATCTGATCGCTACCGGTTAGACCGGTTCCGGTTCGAAACCCGGTTCATTAGCTCCACCGATCCGGTCACCGGTTCCGGTTTTAATAACTATTATATATATATATATATATATATATGATTAATAATCTTTACAAGACACTACTTTTTGTTTCTGTTGTAGATTGTTGGGTGAATATTTGTTACCATCGCCAAATACTTTACCTCGAACATATCGAGATCTATGTGCTATTATGAAACACTTTGGAATGGATTATAACACTATATATGCATGTCCTAAAGATTGCATTATATATTACGGAGAACATGCGTTGAAAACAGAATGTCCGAAATGTGGTACCAGTAGATATCGAACAGATCAACTAACCAAAAAGGTGCCTCAAAAGGTTCTTCGTCATATTCCCATAATTCCACGTTTGCAGCGAATGTTCAGGTGTAACAGCATAGCACAGTTAATGGATTACCATTCAAAGAATAGAAGTGGAGATGGTGTTCTTCGAATGCCTGCAGATGGTTCTGCATTTAGAGAAATCGAGGAAAAATATGTAGATTTTAAAAATGAACCTCGTAATGTCAGGCTTTCATTGGCAGTTGATGGTGTTAATCCATTCGGAGAGCTTAGATCTACTTACTCAGTGAGGCCTATTTTCATTATCAACAATAACATTCCTCCTTGGATGTCAATAAAGAGGGAGCACATAATGTTGACTATGATTATTCCAGGTATTTGAATGTAACATTTTCATTTCTCTCGTTGTTTGCATAAATATATATTTTATTTATTTACTTACTTATATATACATATATCATGGGAGTAATTATTATGTACTGTAATTTTGAACAATTAGGTAAGTACCAGTTCAAAGATATGGATGTATATATTGAGCCTCTTGTTGATGAGCTAATACAGTTATGGCATGGCATCACTATGTATGACATCACTAAACCAATCAAGCAGAAGAGATTTCAATGTCGTGGAATTCTTGTATGGACAATTCATGATGCCCCGGGACTAACACATGTTTGTGGTATGTAATATATCATTGCACTTTAATATAATACATAATTATATTAATTAGATATACCATATTGCATGTTTTAAAAATGATCTCATAGTATATTAATTGTTATTGATCCATCTATTGCAGGTCTTCAAACAAAGGGTAGATTTGCATGTCCAGTTTGTGGCCCTAAGATGAAGTATCGTCATTCGCCAGACTTAAAAAAGATGGTGTTTGATGAGTTTAGGCACTTCCTCCCTAGGAACCATAAGTATCATGCTACTGAAAAACATATTTTCAATGATAAAGAAGAAACTAGATTCAAACCACGAAGAATGACACCTCAGTTGTGGATGTTGGAATATAACAGTATTAATAATTGTCAAGCAGCTGGTACATAATTTTTGTGTATATATATTTATATTATTTTTTTATATAATGTTTGGAATTTTTGTTTTAACTAATGAATTTATTTTATTGTATTTTATAATTAATATTGTTCTGATTTATTTTATTCTTTGATATCAAGGTCATCGTCACCGTGAAGGTACTAATATTGTACTTCCACCTGGAATGAAATGTTATCCTTCTCAATTCGTGAGGTTTCCCTACTATAAGGACCTAAAAATAGCTCATTTGTTTGATACAATGCATGTCAGGAAGAATGTGACATAAATGTTATGGTGAACCATAGATGGTGCACATGATAGAGATAAAATTGACAAAATTTGTGCTGACATTGATAAATCAAATCATGCAATGAAAAGTGTGATCGACGGATCAAATAACAATGGAGGTCGAAATTATAATAATATTCCATGGTTATTAACAGAACAACAAAGAAATGATGTAAAAGAGGTCATTAGAAGAATTAAATTTCCAACAGGTTTTGCTTCAAACATAAATAATATCTTAACGAAGAAAGGTGACTTCAGTGGGGTGAAAACACATGATTGACATACCTTTGTTAAGGTAATTTTTTTGGTATACGTTTTTGTATGTTATTGCTTGAATACATATTTTAAATTTTCCTTTTTTCTGTTTAATTTGGAAACCAATAACGATTCATTTTTTTATTGTTATAGTATGTTCTACCTGTATCTCTCCCAAATGACTTCGACAACAATGTCAAACAAGTTATATATGGTCTTAGTAAATACATGAGGTAAGTAGTTTTGATTTATACGCAAAATCTAATTGCTACAATTTCTTTTCGTACTTGATGAAATGATGTATTAATTTACTTGTAATGAAACATATATTATGTTTCATTGAAATAACCTTGCGTAATGATTTGCAGATGGTTGTCATTGAAAGAAATCCATCAAGATGAAATAAAGTATTGGAAGAGAGAAATTCCTCGGCTAATGTGTGAAATGCAAAAGTATCTACCTCCAGCATTTTTCAATGCACAAGAACACTACTTGATACACCAAGTTGAGAAGATTGAAATGTGTGGACCAGTACACACAAGGTCAATGTGGATGGTCGAGAGGCACCTGAAATCCTTGAAGGCTTTGGTTAAACAAAGAGCACGACCTGAGGGTTCTATGGTGGAGGGATATGTGGTATATCAATCCATGGTGTATATTAGTCATTATCTTCCTAAATTAGCTGCGCCAGCCATGAAGGTGGTGGATTGCATTTGGGATGTGAACTCCATCAAAAAATTTGAAGTGGAGCACCTGTTGGGAAAAGGTAGAATGAAGAAAGTGAGAGGTAAAAGATTTATTATGTATAATACATATAATGTTTCATTTTTTTTACATCATGTATATGATCATTATATTCATTTAGGTCTTATTCTTTCATAGTTTATTAATTAATATAATTTACCATGGTTATAAGTAATATTTATTAATATTGGTGAATTATTGTTTTTTTATTCAAGTGCTCAAGATTATGAGGCACTACTTTTATACATTGCAAAAAATCTTGAGTGGATGAGTGAATGGATTGAAACATGTAAAGCATGTAATGACGGTAGGTTATCATGGAAACTACTGTCTGAATTGATTAGAGAAGCGTATCGTAGTGGAGATGGGAATGTTACGGACAGGGAAATCGATTTAGCATATGGTTTGAAAGATAGAAAGGAAAGCAATTAATTCACCTATTTTATTCATTACTTATTTTATACTATATTTATAATGTGACAAGAAGTTTGATTTTTCAGTTAATTTTCATGCTATGTAAATTATATGTTTAATTATTAATTGAGAATGCATCTTTTTCATGTTTGGCATATTGCAGTTGAAACACCACAAGGCTATGTGGTGCAATGGTCATCAATTTCGCGTTAAACAGTTGGATGATAACAGGAAAAATTCTGATAGTGGGATAACTGTAGTATTCCAGGTCACTAATGTTTCCTCCAGGAGTGACAGACATCCTCGAGAATCTGAAAATAAATATTATGGGTTCTTAGATGATATAGTTGAGTGTGACTTTAATTCCTTCAAAATAGTTTTGTTCGACGTCAAATGGTATAGGCTACGAATGAATGTACTTGATGATGATAGAACACTTATTCAACATGACAATGGATTTCCAATGGTTAAAACATCACAGTTTGAAGCAGGAAAAGATCGCTATGTTTTTCCAAGCCAATGCGAACAAGTATTTTACTCAGAGGTTCCAGGTGAGAAGGAATGGTCATTTGCTATTAGATATGATCCAAGAGGAAGGCCAGTAGAGTATACTGTAGAGGAAGAAGATGATATTGATCAAGAAGAAGATGATGCAGTGGCAGATGAGCAGGAAGATGCATTGACAGACGAAGAAGATATCTTAGAAGATGAACCCGGCATAGGAGATGAGGAAACAATTATTGATGATGATGTCGACGAGGATATTATTGAAAATGACATAATTGATGATGATGATGACATGGTCGATCATTTCAACACCGTTTCTGAATCAGATGTTGATATAGATGTCGATCAGTTGGATGAAGATCAAGAAGATACATAAGAAGAATATTGATACAGATTTTATGTTCGAGTATGAGCTGGTATGTTATAACTTTATATTTTAATATGTAGGAATTATTGTCTGTTGGGAAAAATACTGAGAGGGGGGGTGAATCAGTATTTAGGGCTGACTGAAAAATTTTCACCAGAGATCTTATTATGCTGTTAATTCTTTACTTAGATTATTGCATCATTATTTTAGTATATACAGAGCTTGCCATCAAGGAAAATCATATAATAGGATACAGGAAACATATTACCAACATTGTCTTTAAATAATTTACTAATTATGCGGGTTTGTTGCATGTTGTTTATTATTTCAAACCAATAAATAATGGCCTTACTATTGTTTATTATTTCGCAGGATTCGCAGGATTCATTTGATTCTATGGTCAGGTCTCTGAAAAAACCAATTAAACACTTAAATAGTCAAGATCTGGAAGACAGGGTTTACCCCCACCATAAATTGCTGAAAAACCGGCCTTCAGTTCAGCTTGCTGTGCTGAAGACGAGGGTGGATTTGCATGATCAGTTGAATGAAAATGAATCAGATATTCGGGATGCTTTTTAGGGCAGATCCATAATCCCCATAGATGAAGATCCCATTGCTGCAGAATTTCTGTCTGCGTTGAAGCACAAGTATAGTGTTGTATCGGAATACAAATTAGAGGACAACTATACCAAGTCTAAATCAACTGAATCCAGTTATAGTGCTCTTGAACTTACCGAATTAAAGCCAGAAGTAGGATTTACAATCTCTAATGGGAACGGGTATGGTAGTTCCAATATTGGATTGGATGTCCGGAGCTCTGCAATAGGCACTGGACCTGATCGTAATGAACCCCAACTAATTCAATGTGATGAAAATATGGACTTTGATGATGATCAGGAAAACAAGCTAGAGCATTTTGGCAATATTGAAGAAACTGAAGAGGTTTCCTGTGATCGATTGAATCAACTCAGGCATAAGACATCTACTGTAGGCTAGTTTGTATCAGGAGAATCATTTTTTCTTTCCCATGATGATGGATGTTTCTCTTTTCACGATATATCAAATTCAGAGGTGTGGAGGTTTTAACTATTGTACTTAATTTTGGGGTTTATGGGTGTTATAATTTATACATTTAGGGATTTTCTATTAGAAATAGGGAAAATCCTAGGGGTTAGATTATTCTCATGGTTTAAATTTATATATTTGAAATAAAATTCACCAATTTCTATTTAAAAAAATGATTTGCCTAAATATTTGATGTAGTTTAAATAGGATGTAGTTCATTTCAAAGACTGTTGAAATTTTCTAGAAACGATGATTGGGATTTCAAGAATATTTATGCACTCTTTAAATTTTCCCTTAACATAAAGGGCAGTTGATGTATGAGTAATACTCAGTATTGTTTTTTTCCAATCTCCAAGAGAAGGCTGAATATAAAGCTCCATATGGGCTTACCCCAAACATGTGGGGTGATTGTTGGTTGATCAGAGCAGCTAGTTTAGATGGTCGCTCTGGTAAATATGTTGTGGCAGCATCTGCAGGTTGTACATTGGACTCAGGTTTCTGTTCATGGGACTTTTATATTAAAGAAATTATGGCATTCCATACTGAATCAGAGGCCTTCACTTCAACGTCCAGTACCATCTCTCCAGTTTTGGCAGAGAGGGATGTCTTGGGGAGAAATTTTGGCTTTGCAAATGTTGTGCCAGAGAATCAACATTGGTGGTATAGGCCATGTGGGCCTCTTATGGTATCTACTGCCAGTGCCCAAAAGACAGTTAATATTTATGATATTCGTGATGGAGATCCTGTGATTTCAATGTGTTTTTTTTGAAAGTTTAGGTTTCATAGTAAATCATCAATGGGCTCTGAAATAAGGCCGCACATTGAAATATTGGATACATGTTTCATGCCAAAATCAGTTGTATCTTCCATAAATACACAATCTTGGACCACTCTGTATAAATCTGCTTCTCATACAATATTACATCTCCCTCATTATACAGGTGGTGTTCTTACATGCATAGCAAAGGCATTGTTTTAGCAATCATTTTTTAAGTCACTAGATATTGTGGGTACAAGGCTCCAGGGTCTCCACATGAAACTGTGTTGCCCGGAGACTCACTCTGCCTGTCCTTAAATTTGTAAACATAGTAGTATGCCAATGCTTCTTTCATTTTGTACGCATAAGACAATTTTTTGTCCAAATCCATAATTGTTTTTAAGTTTTATCCATCCCAGTTTTGTTGTGAATGCACAGGTTTTTGGCTCAACACATATCTGTTATATCTTTGTACTTTTCCTTTACTAACTATTTGAAATTTCTAGTTATATTTAGAGGTGTCTTTTAAGGGTTGAGGGGAATTACTTGGATTTAGTGCTGCCAGGCTTATCATTTATTCTCCAAATGAAGCCCTGTAATCTGTAACACTATATGGGCATGCAGCTCACTTATTAAAATATAGTTGATACAATATGTTGTACATGAAGCCTGGAATTGTGTACATTCCTGGAATATATTAATTTGCAGGCATGCTTAAAAGAGAGATAGGGTTTGATAAAATCAAAAACCCTGAACATGAAGAAAAAAAGAGGCAATTATTTTATACAGATAGAACCAAGACACTATCTCCTCATTAATAACAAAACTTCAGTCCAAAAATCATATGTACAAATTCTAGAAGTCGAAAGTTGAAAATTTCTGAAATGGAACCAGGCCCTTTTCAAAAGAATAAATTTAGTAAAAAAGAGGTTGAAGAAAGTTATCTTATCAAAATTTAGACATACCGTGTTAGCAAGGAATGACTCCGAGTCCTGAGCAGTGAGATTGAGGAATTGCTCTTTTGCTGCAGGTTGCAGTTCTCTTCTCCAACACGATGAAAAGAAAATTCTTAGCTCTGGAGTCTGAAGCCCGACTCACAACTTGGAAGTTGGTAAGGAAAATTATCAGGGTTGTTGCCAGTTGGCTTGGAGTTCGCAGCCTCATTAATTTTCTTTAATGCATTTCCTTCAATGTTGTAGTTGTCACTGGCCAACAACCTTTACAATAAAATTTATTAGACGCGTCACGCTATGAGGAAGATTTGACGTGATCACTGATCATTGATTTCTTATTGTGATAACAAATATTAGAGATTTACTGCCCTGTTTTAAAGTTTCATTTTTCTTTTAAATTGAAACCACCGTCGGTATACCGACGCCTAGTAAGCGTCGATATTGCGACATCTCTAGGAACGTCGGACGAGCGACAGCACAAAGACGTCGGAAGGGCGACACTCAAAGTTTCGGACCACATTTCATCACAATTGCGACAGTCTTTCCTGGCGTCGATATTGCGACGCCTCTGGAAAGCGTCGTTCGTGTGACACCTTTGTACAGCGTCGGAATTGGCAACACTTTACAAATGTCGGAAGAGTGACGCCTGTTTGGAAGCGACGGAAATGGTGTCGGTAGTGCGACACTTTGTGAATGCGTCAGAATTGCGACTGCATGACAAACCACGCTTTTCCCGTCCTCCTATTGTCGCTCTTGCGACGACTGTACGGCGTCGGAATTGCGACAGTATAAATACGTCGGAAGAGCGACAGTATAAATACGTCGGAAGAGTGACGTTCAAAACATCGGACGATGTCTCGTCGGAATGGCGACACTTTAAGAACGTCGGAAGAGCGACGTTAAAAACGTCGGACCAATTTTCGTCGGAATGGCGACACTTTACAAACGTCGGTTTGGGAAACGTCAGAAGAGTGATGCATGTTTGGAAGCGACGGAAATTGTGTCGGTAGTGCGACACTTTGTGAATGCGTCGGAATTGCGACTGCATGACAAACCATGCTTTTCCCGTCCGCGAACTGTCACTCTTGCGACGACTCTGTGTCGGAATAGCGACGATTTGGCCGTCGGAAATTGCGCCAAATTTTGTAGTGTCTGTGTCCTAACTCCATGAAGGAATCTAGTTTGTAGTACAGAACATGCATCGTGTATTATCAATTCTTAATTGACAACAACTAAAGGTCATCTACCTCATCAATTCCTTCCCATTTTGTGTTTTTATGTTATATTCTTTATAAAAGTGTCAAATTTATCTCAAAGTAAGCAACCACTGAATAAAATAAAAAATAGTTGAGATATGATTGAGAAATGGTCATTTATTTCTTGAAAGGATCTTCACGATTTATTTGGTTGTTTTTCATCTCAAGAAACAAGAAATGACCTAAGAAACTATCATGATGTAATATAAGAAACAACACGGTGCAATGGCCATTTTCAAAGCCAAATGATGTCCATTGAGGACATGGCCTTTATTTGGTTCCTGTTTCATAGGAGTTTCGAGTAGAAATGGAACTTTTTTGTACCATTTTCGGTAGTTAAAAGGGAAAACCTTATTTTTCCATGGGAAATAATTTACCTTTCCTTTTTCAAGATAATCTAAATCACAAAAAATATGAACTATACTGCACACATTCTTAGATAATGTGAAAGTGGAAAAGGAATACCCTACGCAAGTGATGCACACATGTACACTTGAACACTAATAGATTTTTGTAGTTGAAATGCAATGCTTGTTTTCATTTAAATGTAGGGTTTTTAAAGCAAAGAGAAATAATGGTTGCCAATTTAATAAGCGTTTCTTTGGGAAAAAATTAAATCTTGTATTGGGTGATGAAGATAATAGAGGGTATTGAATCTTGATTCTTGACATTGTGTTTAACTGGAATAACTCAAATGATTATAAATATCAGTGGATGAGTTCTTTTTTCAAGTATGTCACTCAAAACTCTTATGTCAAAGCATTGTATGATGGCTAGCATTTGCTTGTTTCCCTTTCTTTAGTTCAATGTAAAAATTATATTAATATATTGGAGCACGAATGATAACTACAATTGTTTGCTCTGCAGTATATCCAGCCCCAAGATTATGAAAAATTTTCTCAAGTGGAGCTATTGTTTATTGATGAAGCAGCTGCAATTCCATTGCCTGTTGTAAAGGCTCTGCTCGGGCCATATTTAGTGTTTCTGTGCTCTACTGTAAATGGGTAATAATTATAAATGAGCCAACCACAATCACAGATTTTGTAACCATTCGGTTTCCATGGATAGTGATGATGATATTAACCCTATATATCAATGACCTGTATCTATATGAGAATGATCTCAACATTGACCTTGATATGGTTCTATGTATGTGACCTTTGGTATGACATTAGAAAATCCCCAAATATCAAAAATTCCCAAATCTAGAGAACTAAAGCTCATCACTTTCGATTTGGAGTACTACCCTTGTGATAAAGTTGATGAATTTCTATCTCCCATTCTCTACTAATTTGCACTTCACCTTCAATATAGATCAGACCAAGGGAAATTCGTTATTGGGTGTTGAGATAGATGAGTTTTTTGAACTAAAATCCATAAATTAAACTTCATGAAACTGGTGGAGTAAAATTCATGCAAGCACAAACACATCTTACACATCCTCTTTGAAACTCATCCGAAAGAACATTGGAAGACATCTAGAGAGAACCTTATAGCCTAACACAATCCAATGGAATTTACCAAAAAAACCCAAATAGAGTCAACCCTACTATAGGAGGAAGGGCCTGCAGTAAGAACTTACCATTTTACAAGAGCTGAGGGCGAATGTTGTTCTGCAAGAGCTGAGGGCGAATGCTGTTCTTCAAGAGCTGAGGGCGAATGCCATTCTGCAAGAGCTGAGGGCGAATGTTGTTCTGCAAGAGCTGAGGGCGAATGCGCACGTGATATCAGACGCTAATGTAGTTTTTAATAAAATCATTTTTATGTAGCGCGCATTTGATTTTTGCATTTCAAATCATTTTTATATACATTTGATTTTTGCATTTCTAATACAAGTGACAAACAAATTTCTACAAGAGGTTGAAATTTTTACTAGAATAGCCATGAAAGACTAATTAAAATGGCTTAAAATGAAAGTGGATCTTCAAAATAAATGTAATTGAAGGTTCTCCCCACTAAATTTTTGCAAAAGAGCTTACATTATTTAAGTTATCTAGGATATTTTTTTGTATTACACAATCTAAATTAAATAATGAAATAGTTGGATAGTCTTATTGTTTCAAATTAGGACACAGTTTTCAAATGGTGATGAAGTTTCATGTGATGATTAACTGACAATATTCTCTTTTCCTATCCTTGAAAAACTATACAAGGTTCCCAGCTTCCACATGAAACCCTAACTCATGTAGCAGCATAGGACCAGTCCTCCATTTTTCCCGTCATAAGGCATTTTGCACGTATTTGACGAGTAGAATTTGTGGATTCCCATTTTCCATGACGTGCTAGGAAGGATAGAAGACTTAATTTTGACGTTTGAAATTTTTTTTAAAACGTTCTTACGCCCTTTAATTTCCACTTACCAATAATTTTGCAACACTAGTTCTCTTCGCAATTGCAAGGTTGTACTCAAAAAGTAAGGAAAGTTACTTTTTTGGCTCACCCAAAATTAAAAATTTAATAAAGGAATTACCACTTATCATTATTGATATTTTAAAATTAGAATCAATTTAGTTTTCCCCTTCCTATTACAAAAAGTTCACAAATACTTTCTTTTACATAAAACACCAAAGAAAGAATAAAGCCCGTTGCCCTGCAAACTTCCAAGGTTGTGACTAGTGAAGCAGTGAAAAAGTACAGCTATATCACTAAAAAATTAGAATTCCAATCTGCCCCAACATGAAGTAGTGTTAATATAGCTAGTGGCTTGGCTTGATGGTCAAACAGTGAATTACACAAGCACAAAATAAAATCTTTAGGCGTCTAGTTCCTTACACTCGCACTCTCAAGGCATTCAGACTTAGGCCGAGATCAAGATTGGCTCCGAGGAAACTAGATTGGCTCATTAACTTGCCATATTTTAATTTCATAAGGTATGTTCGAAGTTTGAATTGCTAGGGTAATTTATTATTGTGAAATCATAGTTCTAAATTATCTCTTATTCTATGAGCCATGTAATCTATTAATTGTAAGCAGATTCATTAAAAAAATTGAAACTGATTTTAGCATGAATGATGAAAATTTAAATATTAATTTGTTTTTAAGAGTATTTGTATTATGTAGGAGCACTGGAAAGAAAAATCAAGACTTCATTTTCTGTTTTCCTTATTTTATTGGGCTGAACTGGAGAAAATTGAATATGAATAGTGAGTTAATTGTAATATTAATGGGCCAAGGCCATACATCAACATTGACCACAGTGGGGAAGTATAAAAGCATGGATATTCATGCAAGTATAGTTATTAATGTAAGATCAAAGTTAACTCTTAGCTTCACTAAATAAATAGAAGGCAAATATCTAGCATCAACTGAAACTCACGTGAAAAAGTAGATGAAAAATGTACAATCATCCAATGGAGAGGTAATCTATAATTATCTAGTAAGACTCTTGGCTATGCCTTGAGACTAAACTAATTCTCAATATTTTTGAATAATCATCCACTGGAATTTAGTAGGAAAACCATAGTAAATCATTGTCCAATGGCCATGCAAAAATATATAAAAAATAATATTTGTTGGTTGTTTTTCAATAGGTGGACCATGATGGGACCACTGAGAAGGTGGCGGTGTTTTTTTAATCATGGAAGTGAGGTTTAGTAGATTGATATTCAAGTTACCTTTCCCTATAAATTTTCTCAATCAAGTTATTTATTCATTGAACTTTGATTCATTCCTACTGTTTTGATACACAATCCAATCCAGTTTAGTCTTGAGTCTTCATTGAGAATGGCATTCATAGGCTGTCAAGAAAGAGGTTATCATGCACATGCACTCTTCTTTTCTTGGTATCTTTGTAACTATGTTCAACCTAAGTTCTATATTTTTAAATTATCATAATAGTTCGTGATTATTAGGCTTTTATTTTGTCTTTTAAAATTTTTAATTTAATTATTATTAATCATTAAATTTAAAATATATATATATATATATATATATATATATATTATATTTATTAAACTTTCAATAGAATTATTAAACTTTCAATGGTACATCAACTTTCATACATGAGAAAATAGATACTGACAAATGGTACATCATGGTCTGATTAATTTCGCTCAGCAATTTCAAATGGTATAACATTTAGTCAACAGTAATCATTAATTTCTACACACAGAGACTAATTTCTCTGGAAGCCTGAGATTTCTTTGGCTTGTTATTCTTATAACTACATAGACATAATTAATAGAGAGATTGAGGACAAAAAAAAATCTAGCGCTTAGTCTCCACTACTCAACATGATTTTGTGATAAATAATACATAGATTGATTTCTCTGAGTGCCTTAGCGTTCTTTGGCTCATTATTTTAATCACAACAACAATAAAAAATGCACTGAGGATCTGTTCTTAGTCTGATTATGAAATTTTTATAAGACATATTATGCAATATTAATAATAAACATAAATTTATTGCAATTTAGGGAAAGCTCGTTCATGTTTTTTTCTTTATATTGGAAGGTTACTTTCTTTTTGAAGTAATTTTTAGTAGATCATAGCATATATTGAGGAAATATTAGTTTGAAAAGAATCGGTTATTTCTCTTGAAACTTTAGGTATTAAAATTCCATGACACAGATATATCACACTCCAAAATCCAAAGAAAATGGAAGAGCGTTCAATTTTTTTAATCAAACTTTTATTGGTGAAGGGTTAATTTATTACGAGAACTTCATTAATGAAGTGCAAAATTTTAAACGTAACGTTTATTGACTAGAAAAATAATGACCAAAACGTCAAAAAAATTTGTGTGACGGGTAAAGAGAAATCCAAATTCCAACCCTGCCTGCCACTTGTTGGTGAGTGGAGGTTATTCACTTTTCATTTACAGCTTACCATGTTACTCATGTTACCAATATTTTCACATGGCTCACTTTTAGGTGACTACTTATTGTACTTCTTCTTTATAAAGAACAATTGGTAGATAATTGTATTATTTGAAATCTATAACAAATCCAGGCAACAAAATTACAACAAATAGAAAATTATGCAAAAAATTCCCCAGGGCACTAATGTGTGGATACCCTATCATTTCTTAGATCCTCATAACTTACCAACACCTAATATATTGGTATACACATAATATGGCATTTACTTGAAGTATTTCATATGTAGCTAGAAGTAAATAAGTTGTATGACAATTGTTATGGTAGATATAAGATGTGTATTATAGTTTATATTTCAAATTTTCTTAAGTAGCATGCATGTGCAGTTCATATAGTGACTACAATTACCAAATATATTTCAATGAATATGTGAAGATGATCTCTCATTAGGTCCTAATTACTTAAAGCATCATTAATTAGCTTTCCAAATGAATAAAATATGTTAACAAATTAGTAAAAACTAGGAAAACAAATCATGCTTTAAAAAAATATGGCACAATGAGTCACACTCAGAGATTTATTTAATTACTCATCAAGTGTCGCTACAACATATATATGATCACCATTACCATAGAAATGGGACATGTGACCATAATTTTGGTTTCGCCAATGACATTCCACATCATGAGCATTTTTTAGGGTTGATTGTGTTGATTTTTTTAAACAAATCATTTATACATTTTATGGAAATTATAGACACAATTTATAATCACATTACAAGATCATGATGTATGGATATTCCTTATCATTTCTTAGATACTCACAACTTACCAACACCTAATAGATTGATATACACATCATATGGAATTTACCCCTAGAATGCCACATGTATCCTAAAACAAATTAGTTGAATGGCAATTGTTATGGTGTATATATGATGTGTATTACAGTTTATCTTATAATTTTTTTGAAGTAGCATACAACAATTTACATAGTGATATGAGAACCACTCTCTAGAGTATACATCGATTTTGTACACATGGCTTTTCAGTTGCTTTTTAAGATATATCATTGGTGATGGTCACATGATTATATAATGAACCATTAAGTTGAACTATGAAATTATTCATCACAACACACACACACATATTGATGAATTAATAATTTTTCTCATATAATTTTTTTAATCTATTTTGAAAAAACAAAAAATTATATATAATTATTTCTAAGAAGAACAAGAGAGAATTCCTTACCATATCTTCGTAAAACATATAATAGCAAGAAAATTAATCTATTGAAATTTCATTTCCAAACATATTCATGGGGTAAAATGAAGATTAAAAGGAGATATTCATGGATTTACCTATAACATCACCTCATAATTAAGAATGTAAATGTACAATATTGATGATACATAGGTTAGGAGAAAATTAATCTATTGAAATTTCATTTCCAAAAATATTCATGGAGTAAAATGAGGATTAAAAAGAGATATTTATGAATTTACTTATAACATCACCTCATAAAAGTGTAAATGTACAATATTGATAAAATTTACTTATATTTGATAAATAATAAACCTTTATCTCACATGTATCATATAATCTTATAAACAAACACATTCTATAATATGTAATAAAAGTGAAATTACACAATCCACATGGAAATAAGACTTAGTTCAAGAAAAAGAAAATAAAAAATAAACCATAAGTGACACGGATTTTGCAAAGGCATATAAGTGCCTTTTATTGCATATAAGTGTCGTTATACCGACGGTGGCCAAAGTGTCGCTATTGTGACGGATGCCTCCAAACGTCGCAATTGTGACACTTAGACATTGTGTCGCAATTGCGACGTTTGGAGGCATCTGTCGCAATAGTGACGCTTTGGGGCATAGTGTCGCAATTGCAACGTCTTCCTCCAAACGTCGCAATTGTGACACTTTGTCTAAGTGTCGTTATTGCGACAATTTTCTCTAAATGTCGGTATAGTGACGATTTCGGGTGGGATTGAAAAAATTTGGGGAAATTTCCGACATTTGGTCAAAAGTGTCGGAACCAAGTGTCAGAATTTCCCCCAAATGTACTAGTGGTGAAACGTTTAGGTTTGATTAAATATTTTTGTGTCACATTAGTTCAATATCCTAGTAAAAACATACTCATGGACATTGTAGTAGATGACATCCCTCCCAAGTATGCAATGCTCTTATCTCGCTCATAGGGAGCTAAATTACAGGGATCTCTACAAATTGATATGTCATATGCAACAATATATCTTTTTCGTCAACCAAAGAAACTTTATAGAGGAAAATTGATGAAATATATGGTGAATAATGTAGAAAGACCAATAAATTACCCAATTTACTCTACACCTATTGACATGGATTCATTCATTTTATGCAACTCTGAAACTGATATTGAAAACAAAACTGAATTAAAAGATAAAAACAAAGCACCAGACACGGAAAACATCTTTCATGAATCATTATGGCACCTAGATTTTGATGGTCTAGTCAATAAATTAGGATCAGGAGCTGGAGTTTGGATAAATAATATGGAAAACAATCATGCAGAAGGCCATGCTTTCAAACTAAATTTTAAATGCACAAACAACATGGCTGAATATGAAGCTCTTATTCTAGGACTGCAGATTGTTAGGAATTTAGGAGGTAAAAGAATATCAATTATGGGAGACTAAGAGTTAATTGTGAAACAGATAACTAGAGAATATTCTGTTTATAATCCAAGATTAATCTGATATAGAGAAATTGTTTTAGATTTAATTAAGGAATTGTTAAAATGTGATTTTTCTGCAATACCAAGAAAACAGAACATACAGGCTCACTGCTTAGCAACTTTTTCTAGTACATGTAATCTTCCATTTCAACCAAATCATAGATACACTGCTGAAGTCAAACACATACCTATAATTCCCGATAATCTTAAATATTGGCAAATTTTCTCACAAGATGAACATATTTATCATTTCATGAACACTGAAGGAGAATTTCAAGGTTGTAATATAGACACAGATTGTACAGTAGATCAGAATTTAGATAGTAAGATTGATTTGAATAATATAGATGTAAATAATGTAGATTTTTCTAAACCTACTAAATTTAGTCAATTAGACATGGATAATTTAGAAAAAGTAGAGATTGAAGAGTTAACGGATGATGAATCTGATATTTTGACCCTCAAAGATAATTTTTACCAAAAGGCTTAACTCCTTTAGAATATCTATTTGACTCTAATGATGTTGCAAGAAAACCTAAAATGGGGCCACTAAGATCTGATATTGAGGAATGTAATATAGGAACAGAATTAAAACATAAGATTATTAAACTTTCAAAGGCTTTACCTTAGGAAGGAAAAGAAAAATACATAGCTCTTTTTAAGGAATTTCAGGATGTATTTGCTTGGAGTTATGAGGACTTAAAATCCTATGACACTAGCATAATACAACATAAAATACCTATAAAAGAAGACCAAAAACATTTTAAATAGAAGCTAAGAAGGATCAATCCTGTTTTGATGCCTTTAATTGAGAAAGAGGTAAAAATAATGTATGATGCCCAAATAATAGCACCAATCAGATATTCTGATTGGGTTTCTAATCTAGTTCCCACTAGGAAAAAGACAAGATAAATTAGATTATGTGTTGATTTTAGAAATTTAAATAAAGTGTCCTTAAAGGAAAATTACCCTTTACCAAAGACGGATCACATTTTACAAATGGTGGTTGGTTATTCTAGAATTTCATTGTTAGATGGATTTTCTGGATATAACCAGATTCTATTCCAACCAGAAGACCAAGCCAAAACTGCTTTTACTACTCCATGGGGCACTTTTATGTATGTAAAAATGCCTTTTGGGTTAATGAATGCAAGAGCCACTTTTCAAAGAGCTATGGATATAGCCTTTGCAAAGGAAATTCATGAATTCCTAGTGATTTATTTAGATGACATTATTGTATTTTCAAAAAATAATTAGGAACATTTGGATCATCTCAAGCAAGTCTTTCTTAAATGCAGGAAATTTGGCATCTCTCTAAACCCTAAGAAGACTTTATTTAGATTAGAAGAAGGTAAATTACTAGGACATATTATATCTAAAGAGGGAATTAGGTTAGACCTATCCAGAATATAGGTAATTCTAAAAATTAGTCCTCCTAGGAGCATTAAATAATTACAAGCTTTTCTAGGTAAAATTAACTTCCTTAGAAGATTCATCTCAAATCTAGCTGAAACAATCAGAGAACTTAACAATATGCTAAAAAAATATTCAGTACTTAAATGGACTTTTGAGGCCAAACAATCATTTGAATCTATTAAACAGGCCTTAACAAAAACACCACTCCTTATAAGTCCTGACTTTAAGAAGGATTTTATTATTTTCTCCTTTTTTTCCGAACACACTATTGCTACAGTTTTTCTGCAGAAAAATGACTAGGGATATGATCAGCCTATTTCTTTCTTTAGAAAATCACTCAGAGATGCCACTATAAAGTATAACATAATGGAAAAGCAGGCCCTAGCTTTATTAAATGCCATCAAATACTTTAGAGTGTATATTCTTTATTCACATATCATTGCCTATGTTCCAAATGTAGTTGTAAAGGACATTCTAACACAGAATGGGCCTGATGGTAAAAGAGGCAAGTGGATTGCCACAATTTTGGAATATGAAATAGAAATCAAACCCACCAAACTCATAAGAGGTCAAGGTTTAGCTAAAATCATAGCTGAATCAAATTTTCATGCTTTAAATATTAATTTTATTGTCCAAGTAGATGATCGGGAAGATATGGCGACTCCAAAGACCAGTGAAGCCTTTTCAGACTCACCATGGTATGAAAATATTGTATTTGTATTACTAAATTTACAAGCTCCTCCTGGATTATCAAGAACAAAAGCTATATTTTTAAAATTGAAGGCAGTAATATTTTGTATCATAGACAATGTACTATTTTGGAAAGATCGTGGTGGAATTTTTATTGAATTGCTTGCCTAAAGAAGAAGATGACAAATTTTTAGAAGAATTTCATGCAGGTGACTGTGGAGGACATCTCTACTGGAAGACTACTGCAGAAAAAATACTGAGAGCTGGTCTTTACTGGCCTACTTTGTTTGCAGATGTAAAAAAGTATGTGACCTCCTGTCACAAGTGTCAAATATTTGAAGGAAAGAAAAAGTTGTTACCCCTACCCTTAAAACCCATCTCAACATAAATGCCTTTTCAACAATGGGGTCTTGACTTCATTGGTGAAATTGACCCTCCATCCTCAGCTCAACATAAGTGGATTCTAACAGCCACTGACTATTTTACTAAGTAAATAGAAGCCATACCCTCCAGGCAAGCATCTGACACTATCATAATCTCCTTTTTAGAAAACAACATACTCTCAAGATTTGGATGCCCCCAAAATATTATCACTGACAATGCAGTTGTATTCAAATCCAAAAAGATGATTGATTTCTACCATAAATACCACATTGCCCTTGGCCATTCTACTACATATTACCCTTAAGGTAATGGCCTTGCTGAATCTTCCAATAAAAGCCTTGTGAACATCATCAAGAAATTACTAGAAGATAACAAGAAGACTTGGAACAAGAGGTTAGTTAATGTCTTATGGGCAGATAGACTTACCAACAAAAAATATATTGGTACATCCCCTTAGCAACTTGTTTATGGAATGGATGTTTTTTTTCCATCTTCCTTAGGAGTACCAGTAATGAATATAATCCAATAATTACAAGTTGAAACCAATGACATTCAAAGAAGGATTAACCAAACCATTCACTTGCAGCAAACAAGAGAAGAGGTTTATCTTAAGTCTCAAGTTATCCAAGATAATATTAAGACATTTTTTGACAAAAAGAGTAAAGAATATGATTTCTACGTTGGTGACAAAGCTCTAAAGTGGGATTCAAGGAGAGAAGATAAAGATAAACATGGGAAATTTGATTTCCTATGGAAAGGACCTTAAGTTACTTATGGTTACGGAGGTAACAATGCTTTCTTTTTGAAAGAGATGGATGGATCATATCTGCTAGGTGGACCTATCAAAGGTAGAATACTGAAGCATTACTACTCTTCAGAAATAACCAATTGTTAACTTTTTTTACCTTATCCATTGTATATAACATTGCAGATTTTAGATTGGATTGGATGTTTTCCTAAAAAATTTGAAACCCGGAGAGAAGGCCCTAAGCTTTGAAAGGTTAAAATGATAAGTATGAATAATTGCACAGCTCAGAAAACATTTACAAGGTCAGCACAGTCATAATTCAAAGGCTACTAGTCTCAAATTTCTTGCCATTTCACCATGAAATTCCATCCCCATGTGGAGCCATTGTCAGGTTCCTATAATAATAGGATTCATAATTTTTGAATTGACTTTGATAAGTCTTGTAAATATATACATACCTTGCTTTCTGCAAGTTGTTTTCCCATATTTGAAAATAATAAAAAATGAAAAGAGGGTAAAAATCCTAAAAGAAAAATCAAAGGACTTGGAAAAGTAAAAGATCAAAAAGAATAGAAAGAATAGACCCCAAACACAAAAAAGAGATAGGAATAAGACATGAAAGTGATGCAAGTAAAAATTCCACTACTAGTTACTTTTTACTGCAAATAAATGATTATGTGCAGCGTGTTCAAAATGCCATAATCCATGATGAGTTAAACAGTTTAATCTTAACTTTTTCATGCTTTAAATTTCATGTTTATAGATAAAGAATAAATATTTTGTCAAACAATTTAAACTTGACAAATCAGTAGATAGTTAGAGAATAAATCAGGAGCTCAACAGTTTAAATTGAACCCTCGAATGAAATAAGGTTAGAAATAGATAGTTTCCTACTATAAAAGAAAAATGGATTTAGGGTTGCAAGCTGAAATGCACCCATGAAAATAAAGAAAAAATGGTAGAATAAATGATGGGTAGGTAGAAAGAAGTTACACAATGCATGAATAAAACATGATTTGGAAAATTACTAATTTTCCTCCCCTCAAATTATTCCAGTATTCAAAACCTTCAGTTATAAAGGCTCAGAGCATTTCTCTGAATTTTGTTGGGACCGGACCCAAGGCTTAATGATTGATTGGCACTAAGTAGTGGATTCCCTATATTAAAACCCTCCCCCCTAATAAAAACCCTTTTACTCAACATCACCATTCTCCTAAGATAAAATCCCTTTTCCTAAGTTAAAACACATTTTTTGCTTAGCAAAAGTAAAAACCCCCTTAAAAAATTTCCATTTCATTCAAAAAACCCACAAATATACATTATCTTAAGTACTAAGTGTGAAATGTTTAAAATGGGACCACCACTATGAAAAAATGCGCTCAAACGCTTAATTTACACTTTACTTAGTGCATTTGTATGTATTTCCGCTCATTCTATTACTTTCATATTAAATTTAACTTAATATATTAACTCCACTATAATACCCTACCCCATATTTATATTAATTCATTTTATTACATATCCCAAACCCACTTTATTATTTTTTAACCCATGGTTTTAATTCCACACGTGATATATTTCTGGTTCCCCATAGGTGTAAACTATTCCTATTTTATTAAAACCAACCCAAGGTTACTTTACAATTGTAAATAGCCTATTTTTCGTGTAAAGACACTACCCGCCTATCCCATTAAAACATAAGACTTTATGTTTTAACTACGTTTTAACATATAACATTGAACCCCGCCGCATAAAAGATCCCAGACCCCACGCCCATTTTCCTAGAAACTTCATCGCTTAATATGGACCATTCACACTCCCTTCACCCGATCTAACGACTCACAAGCCATATCACAATTTCAGTAGCGCGGTTGATAATCGATTTTGGATTTGTGATATGGACAGTATTGCCCCATTATCTCTCCTCCATGTGGCATGAAATCACTGGATCGCATCCGTTTGAGAAAAACCATTTATCACCCTTTGATCATGCGATAACTGCTTAGCGGTAATAGCCTCCCCACGCCAAAACCGATTTCAAATTGAATTGACCCTCATTAAATGAATACACTCTTCCAACCATATTTCTATAAAATGGCAAGATTTACCCGTTTTAACCTTTTTTGTTGCGTTATATGCACACAAACTGCTTCTGACAGAAGAAAGAGTGTTGCTGCCCTATTTTGGTGCATAAACAAAAAAAATTCAGTTGAATTCATCGCTACGACTTCTTAAGTTCCAATTTGTGTTTTAAAAGATTTCAACAAATCTTTTGAAAGCTTCCAGACCCCCATAAAACCTTTTTTTGAGTCAAATTCCTCAAAATACAGGTATTTTTCAAGAAAAATATGCATCCTTCATCTAAAAAGAGCTATACTGCTGAATTTTAACCTTTTTGAAGCCTGTTTGTCTGAAAGAATAACCTTATTTACCTCCACAAGTCATATCTGCATCAAAACCCTGATAATTTCATAATTTCTAGAGACTGTAACCTATTTTCTAAAGAAAATTGAAGAAACTTAACCATTTGCAAACCTTTAGAAACCCTCTGACTGATTCAATATTTTACAAATGCTCAGAATCCCTTTGTGTGTGAATTTGACTATTTTAGGGTTGTTTTATTAAAGAAAAAAGCAGTAAACCCTTGTTAAGCCTTTCCCGAGTTTGTTAAAAGGTTTAAAGATTGATTTTGGAGCATAAATTGAAAGTTTGAACTAGAAGAAACCATAATTTTACCTATTGTTGTTCAAAAGAGACCTTTGTCATACCAAAAGACCTTATGTAAATAGTCTAAGCTTACAAAAGTGTACAAAAACCTAAAAAAAAAAATTTAAGATCTAGAGGGCTGAATTGTCAAAAAAAATATCTAGTAATGGCCTCTAAAAACACCATTGTCATCAATCCACTAAAACCTCATGTTGTAGATGTTGAGCATACCCCTTTAGCTGATGTTGTCTATAAAATCACTAATCCCGTAATTGAATATAATCTTCTTAACCTTCACTGCTGGAGTGAAGAGAAATCTTTAGATCAGGTTGATGAAGTACTTGTTTGGGAGTCCAATTTACCCAAATATGTAGTTCCCCATACCCATCAGTGATCAAAAGTCATTAGATTGTGTTAAGCTCACTATTCCCCTGACCAAAGGGATATTTTTAATGCTGAGAAAGAATTATTATTCACTATCACTGCAGAATCCATAAACCAAATGCTCCAGTTGTAACAAGATCCTAATGCAATCCCATTGTCTATAGAAGCTCTTACACAGATTTATTTGGATTTAGAATTTCCTAAAATATTTCAAATATTCATGCCTTTATATGTTGAAATACCAAATATTAACCCTTCGTATTCATCCTCCAAAATCCTAGAAGGATCAAGACACATTATCTCAATGTTGTCTTTTATCCTTGGTTACTTTACTGATGAGTCTATACTTGGTTTTCTATCCACTTTTGTGCCTGGTCAGCCCCCTGCAATCATTTATAACTATGTTGAGTATATATTTGATAGTATCCATGACCAGCTTGTAAAATTTCCTATTGAAGGAGTATTTAGGTATACCTCCTTCCTCTTTCATATGTTCCTCTACTTCTAGGCAGATAAATTCCCTATAGCCCTTCAAAAATTGGATATAGAAGGAAATCCACTGTCAATTATTTTTTGGACTTCCTTAATCAGAAAAGAGTCAACAGATTTCACTTATGCAGATTTAATAGACTGTTTTATTCACCCATTGATAAATATGCTTACAAACAGTGTACAACCAAGGATAAGTGATGAGATTAAGAAAGTTTTATAACTATCAGAGAAAAGCAGAACTAGTGATTGGTACCTATACCAAAACCACAGAGAGATTAGATTCTATGGGTAAAACCCCTTGCCTTATAAATTGCCAAAGTATTTTCCAATGAGAGTGTTTACCTAAGGGTATATATAACAAATTATAAAGTCATATTCTATAAACGTTTTGGCTGCTAAAAAGAAAACTCAGTTCAAAATGAAAAACCAAGTGGGTCCTTTCATATGCAACAACAGGTAAGCAAGTACAGAGTTAGAAAAAGAGTTGCTAGAATATAAGTTTGATGAAAGCTTATTGTGGAACTATGATCCTTGTGTAATAATCAGTAAGATGAGGGTGAAATGCAAATTAACCCCATATATTCATGATAAAAAGCTTGAAATTGAAAATTTTTCCAACCAAACTGAATGGTTGGAAAACACATTGGTGGAATCTGTCAAGCAAGGTGATACTAGTCACACTTTGCAGAATCCTATTTAGGAGGACAGAACCATAAAGAGAAATAGAGAAGAAAGTTCATATACTGCTGAAACAACCACAGGAACCAGATTTAAGCTCAGGTACAATAAGAAACCAAAAATCAATCCAGTAGACAAAGAGAAAGAAACAATTGAGGTTTTAGATGAAGAGAATCCAGAGAAAGATAATGTAACTCATGCAATGATTGAAAAAGAGCAGCAACCTGCTACTTCTAACACACAAATGATTGAGAAACAACAAATCATGGAAGCATCTTCATCACAACAAGCAGAGGATAAAGACACGGATATCAAAGAAAAATATAAACAGATCAAGGCCAAAAATGAGGAGATAAAAAATGAGATCTATTCACAATACTTAAAGCAGACTCCAGGGATTCAAAATAGGATGCATTCAGCCTTTGATTAACAAATAAAAATTTTCTAATGATAGTTTTATAGCCAACAGTGCCTAAACCTACAACAACATCAAATTACAAGAGAGATGATATTGAAATTCCAGTAGAGGATAGTCATCCATTGGATCAGATTGAGTTCCACAAGCAAAGCTCAAAAATTCTTTATTCTACCATGACCACAAAAGCAATGAGGGCCCAAAAGCTCCAGAACACTTTGACAAATATAAGGGATCAACTTAAGGTTGAAAAAGCTTCTTCATATGCTAAAGACACCAGAATCAAGTCTTTAGAAGAATTGGTGATTGAAATAGGGTATGACCCCACTAATGTGAAAGTTGCAGAAGAATTGGTAAAGAAGAAAAATGTTGATATTGCAACACTCAGAAAGAAACTGAAACTACCTCCAATAGAACATCCACAAGCTAAGGAGATTGTACAGGAGGCAAATAAAAAATATGAGATGATGAGTCTCATACTGCAAATGACAGCACAAATCAAGGAGATGTAAATTGAGATGGACAAGTGTGTCCAAGAAAAAGAAGCTCCAAAGAGTCAAAGTGTTCCTCCTACAGTCATTCCCATGGTAACAACAAAATTTCCTTCAACTCTAGAAAAAGAGTTAGCACCAAAAGTCCCATTGGCCATAGTAGTTCCAATCACTTCTTCCACTACTTCTGCCACTGAATATTCCACTTCAGTAGTTCAACAGTCAGATGAGGCCAGCAAATCATTAAAGCCATGAAAGACATGTGAATACAGAATAATGAGATAAATATATTGAAAGAAAAAATCAAGAACTTGGAAGATGCCAATAAATTAGCACAGATAAATGCTAAAACAGAGGAACAAAAGGCCAACAGGTTAAGTGAACAGCTTAAAAATATAGAAACAGAATTAACCTTAAAATAGCCCATGGCCTACATCGAAAATCAGCTATGGTCCAAGATCATTGAGTCAATCAATGATACTTGGCCATCAATTCAATTTATTTATGAGCAGAAGGACTTGCTTAAGGCAGCCAAAGAAGAAATATTGAAGACAAAAGGAGAGCTAGGTGCTAAGCCTGAAGAATCCCAAGAAATAATCAAGTTTATCAATAATAATAAAAAGCAAGAATTGGATGAGATAGGGATAACTGACAGAACTGAAACAATTCTTGAGGTAAGAAAGGTACTTTCAAAGAAAAACTGAATGAAAAAGTTGGAAGAAAAGTGTAAAAATATGGACATCTCCATAACTAGATTCATGGTTAAGTTTGACACTTTGAGGCAAAAAGGTTTGCCAAATATTCTTGTTATCAATGATAAAATAATGAAGCAAGAAGATAAGGGAATTTTCCAGAGAACAAGTGAGCAAGGCAGATTGGCAAGGAGTTCCAATAGGTAAAGTGTTACACAAAAGCGTTGAAAACTTGTTTTATTTACAGCATGAGATAAAACACCTTTTTGTAGTCAAGCCCACATTTGTAAGGTACACTAAAGTAGATGAGAATTTCAGAAAACTTACAAAGATTAAGTTACCATAATAAGAGTTTTGGTAGAAGCTCACAGATTTACCTTAAAAAGACAGTTTGCAGTGAAAGAAGATGCAAAAACAGGGTGTTGTTTTTATACAGTAAAAACAGATTTTTAAAATAGTAAAACGTCAAAACAGCAGGTTAAAGAGTATCAGAGGTTAAAGTGTATCAGTTAAAGAGTATCAGGTTAGATATAAAGCTTCAAAATTGATTAAAGATCATATTGCCAACGCTAAAGATATCTTAACAGCCAACTCCCCCAAATCCAACAAAATTACTATTTAATTTTAATAAATAGGACAGCTTGCAAGTTTGTTATGCAGTTGTCACTATCTTTTTGTAATAAGATATTTTATTTCCAAAAAACATTCCTAGGAATATTCTAGGATATTTTGTATTACTTTTTGTATAAAACACTTCATCATTTGAAGTATTAGTGTGGATTAATTGTTGAAGATTTCTATAGCTAGAACATTCTGAACCTAAGGGTTTTTGTAATCAAGCTCAAGTCAGAAGACTGGGTTTGAAGGAATAAAGCATCATATTACTGGATTCATGAGTTGGGCCACTGAAGTGAAGTAATTTCTACTGTTATCTATCTATTTTCTTATGTTTTCCATCCATTCATATATGTGTTCTAAATTTTAATGTGAAATCAGGAATTGTTATATCAGAATTTGTTAAAAGCACTCTGTTATTAACTGGTTTTCATTTTAATGTTTTCTACTGATATCCAGACTAAGGAACCCTTAATTTCTCCCTAATTTCGATTGACCCCTACCTTCTCACTCCTTATCCGAATCAAAGAATTATTAGTTGCTCTTTATCCCGATTAAAACCACTTCACCAATCAACCTTTGAAGATCTTTAGTGACTCTGCTATCTTTCCCTTTAAAAATTTGACTTTAGACCTTGATCCTGATCTTTTTTCTTGAGACATTGAATCCATATGCCCAATTTATTACAGATTCACAGCTATCCATCTCAGTAAGTTATTTCCCCACCAAAACAAATCAAAACCCCAAAACCGATTTTCCCTATATAAATAGCCTAAAATCAAACATAAAAACAAAGTTAAATATTATAGAGAGGGCCCTCTCCGAGCCTTAGGAAGGCTATATCCTAAAGCTTAAAAGTAGTTTTGTGGTTACCTCTAATATTATTTAAACTATAAAATAAAAATCTCACAACTTTGGGAATTATTAGAGTGATAACAGAACCTATTCTTTGAAACATGAGTGATTTTAACAACAAACCATAGAGTGGTCCCCCTCAAATTTTTTGTTTTGTTAGAACTTAGCAACATGAATATAAAAAGTGATTACAATTCAAGAAAAATATATAATCATTGACACTATATTAACTATGGGAAATTAACCATTATATGCACACTTATAAAATAGTATTCAAGTCCAACTACAAGTACTTGTCAGTCCTCATTTTTATCAAGAATTTTGTTATGGTTTTTTACCTCTTTAGCTCTAAAAATACCTTGTTTTGTTATTTATGATGATATTTTGACATATTTTACCTATATTAACATTTTCCCAAGGTTTTTTTATTGAATTTTTAAAATTTCATGTAATTAATTTCCTGGTAAAAGAAAATTGCAGATTTTAGTAGATTTCGTCAATCATCTTGCCTTGTTATATTTTCAAGAGGTCTAGGTAAAATATATAACATGTGTTTTGATCATGAGTATCCTGAGATGGTGAGTCTCCTTCTCGCTCGTCTCGAAACAACTTTGAGACCCCCGATCAACAAATGATCAACGCGGGTGCTCTAACAGCTAAAACGCAACAAAAATTGCTAAATTCACTCAAATCCAATTTTTAGATATTAGATCCATGATTTGAGTTCCAAACAAGGTCAATTAGATCATATATCATCCCTAGAATAGGCTATACTAAATTTAGAACTAGATTTTTTGGTATGTTGTTGAATTTTTTGTGAATAAAGGCAAGAAAACTTGTCTTTCCAAAGTCTGTTATTATTTTTAGAACTCAGATTTCGACTTGAGAGATTGGATTTGGATTGTATACATGTCCTTAGTAATTTTAATCAATTTATGGAGTGATTTTGAAGTTTCAACCTCTAATTTTAAGTTAAGTGTACTTGTTGAGCAGTGGAAGGGCCCCCACCAATCAAGCCAGTACACTCTTTCATTGTTGTGAGTTACATGCTAAATATTCACTTTTTTCATGTTGTTTATTATCATGTATTTCATGTCTATATGTTATGATTGCATCTTGTACATTCATATTTAAAATTGGTTATGAAACTAGTTTCTTGGTCATTATGTAGATAAGTTTTAAAGCTAGTTTTAAAACCTTAAATGTTCATAAGTGTTCTTTATTAATTATTTCATGATTTTAATACTTATTTTCTAAAGATTTGAATGATGTTTTCAAGTATAGATATATCAGTTGATTCTTAGTATAAGGTAATTAGCCATTATAACCCATGTATCACTATATTGCATAGCAGCCATACTCATTCCATATTGCATTAAGGGTGAACGCATAGAGTTGGGTTACACTTTTTGGAAGGAGAAGGCTTGTTGTGGGTGATTAAAAAGCAACTCGATCAATTCTTTCTAAGCGTTTGATCGAGCAATCTTTGAGCTCTTGATCGAGTTTTTTGAGGGCTGAAAGATTGTTCGATCGAGCATTAAAACAAACTCTCGATCAAGCTCCTGTATAACCCCAAGTTAGGAGCTTCGAGTCTTAAAGATGAATAACATTTTTAATTTTCTCATCATTAACAATATTAAAATTTATGTAAATATCAATTTAATGATATGCAAGAATAGGTAATTAACAATGGTGTGGATTAATTTCTCATTACATTTCTAGCATTTTGGTATATAGATTTCAAAAAGGATTTTATCCCACTTGCAATTGAAATTGTAGTATCCTTATATTTATAATTTGGTAACTTAAAAATTATTTTTTGATATGATTTAAATTTTAAATGTTATAATTTAAATAATAAATTGATAAAACATAAGAAAATTTATCAATTTTTTTTTTAATAAATATTATAATTTTTTATATAAATTATAAGTGTAACTCAAAAATGTGAATTTGACACTATATATCCACTTGTTTGTGGAAAGAAAGGAGTGTCGTAATAATTAATGTAGTTGTAATAGCTGTAAGTTATCATTAATATAGTTGTAATGGATGCAATGGTATCTATGGTTATAAATATCTCTCGACATGTAAAATGTGATTGCACATAATTATGTCTTCACTCTCCACAAGTGCGAAGTATATATAGAAAATTTTAGTCTTCGCTTAGGGTTGAATTTGAGTAATCTAAATTTAAATGTGCGTAAGAAATTAATTTTAAAATAATAATATTATAAATTATAAATTTAAATTAATGATTTGAAAAAATATAATATATGATTTCTTTTTAATGATTAATGAGAAATGTGTTATAGAATCTCTATATTAGTGTTCAGTTTTGTATTATATTGTGATCATATTTCTTCAAATTGACTGGATGGTGAGAAATTCATAATTGTGAGTGAGAAATAGTTTAGTTTAGTTTATTGTTGTTGTTTTTTTTAATAATATGATTTTTTTATTGATTTTTTTGTTACAAATTAATTTTTTTTTATTGAAATTTTTTACACGAAAAAAATTATAAAATGATTAAATATAAAAATATATTATATTTAAAATCAAAGCAATAAACAAATTATCATTTTTAAGAATTTCAAAATTGAAAAAGCAAAGTTAAATGTTTTATATAAAGTTATTTATATATTATTATAATTATTTATTTGGTAAAATAAAATAAAATTTGGAATTATATTTAAGGAACATTAGAGTTTGGAATATATTTGAATATTTATAAAAATTATTTTGTGGAATAAACAAATTTTATAATTCACTTAACGACAATTTTTTTCTTTTTAGATAGTTATGATAGCTCTGTTTAACCACAATAAGGGCTCCATCAAGGGTTTCTTAAACCAGCGATCAAGTTATTTGAAATTTTATCTCAAACTCTGGATCTAGCTGTTGAAGGCCTAAAAACACACAGTTTTAGCTCCTGATTTTTAGCTCCTCTTCTGCAGATTTATCTACAACACCATTTGGTAACCTAGCGGACTCTAGGCATAATTTGTCTTTAAGTGGTGAAGTTGGTCATGTTGGTTTCACTAAGGAATCCTTTATCCAATGGCATATGAGTTTGACATTTTCAATTTCATATATATTTTTTTATCTAATTTCCTTTTAAAATAATACTTGAAAATTTTTCAGAGACTTTCAAAGGGGTTGAATAAAATATCAGTAACATAAAATATACAAAACCAAAAAAATTCAAAAAATACCACTATCTTCGTTTATCATTCCTCTTCAAAGGGGTACTCTTGTCCTTTTTTAATTTGTTTAAATAGTTGAAAAAAATATTAAACGAACACGTGTATGCAAAATTCAATTGAAATATTACTTCGCCAACTTCTAAAAATAATAAAAAATATAATTTTGCATAAAATAATAAATTTTTAATATGAAAATCTTAGTTCTCTCCATGTAGATCATGCTTATATATATGTATATGTATATATATATATATATATTACACATTTTAGACTAAGTTATTCTAAGTGAACACACACATACCTCTTAATATGTGTGAAAATTTGCAAGGAAAAACATTGTATTTAATGGAAAAAAAATTACAAAAAAATATCGTTAGGAGAAAAACATAATTCTTCACATATTGTCTTTTTACTCTGAATCAAAATTCACAATGCTTGTATGAATTTTGAAGGCTTCAATTCGATAAAAGAGGAGCATTTTGAAATTTTATGGCCACATTTGGCCCAAAAGTGTAACTCATCTTCATGCATTCACCCTTAATAGAAAATATATTTAGATTTAGATTTAAGTGAATTTACAAGTATTATTTTTCATATATTAGTTTTTGTTTGAAAGATCAATCTAATTGAGAAAAGTAAGCATAGTTCCATACTTCTATCTACTGCTTTTCTTATGATAGAATGATGGTTTGAGAACATACTAGATAAAGTGATGAGTAGAATACTATGAGTTACCACCCATTTTCAATCTCACATAAGGGGAAGATTGTAGTAGTACATTCTGAACCTCTTAACTATTATTGGGTCAAAATTAATTAGATTGACTTAAATTCTACCAGAGTGTCTTCTTGCCTCCATCCAAGTAAGGCCCTAGTGTATTAATCAATAGGATTTTGGATTTTGGAGTGAAGTTTTGATATATCAATCATGATTGCATAGATAACTTTCAATTTGTGTGACAAATTTTAGTATATGCCCAATCGAAAGTGTTCTTAATACAAGTTAGTCTGATTCCCATTCCAAGCTTGTGTGATTATATTAAAATTTTTGTTTCATTTTTCCTTAACTTATTTCCTAGTTTTGGCTTAGAAGTGACAAATAATCTAACTTAACTCACTACATATTGAAGTGTGCTTCGAATTTTACAAACATTGGATTGATATAATAATTATGTCCTAGTTTAGATCTCTAAATTGCAATGACATTTATGGCATCATTTCCAGAAAGCACATTTTGAGTTAATTAGATCTAGAATTTTCTTGGAAGATTGCATTTTGTCACAAATATAAACATTTAGGATTGGGAGGAGTGGAGGTGATAAGAGGAGAGGAAAAAACATGCACATTCACTTTAATTGAGAATTTGCAAGTCCAAATCATATCTATATTTACTTAATTGAATAATATTTAAATATGTTCATTTATGCATGGCCTTAGAGGTGAAAAAGGTATGTATGTTAGGAAAAAAAACCCAGTACTAACCAACCCTCAGTAGCAATTGGAACATCAAAAAATGAAAAATAAGTACAACAAGTTACACAATTTGTTGGAAAAATAACTATTGAGAAAATTGAACAAAAAGTATCTAAAAAAAGGTTGAAACTCGTAGAAATACAAGTACTATTAACACACCAACCAAATGAAAACAAGTACAACAAGGGGCACCTTCAATAGAAATATTAAGAAAAGAAATTCCTCAATGAGTATCTGAATAAATATGAATTCAAAACCACTTCAAGGACATAATCCAAGAACCCAATCATCAGAGTCATGAGGCAATAGGAAAAATCACCCAGCATATACCTAAACTAGTCACGAAAGAACATAACCAGACATTGCTTAAAGCCACCACTCTTGTTGAGGTGGAACAAGCAGTGTTCCAACTAAAGGAAGGGAAATCTCCTGGCCCTGACAGATTCACCACCAACTTCTTCCACTTATTTTGGGAAACCATCAAAGAAGAGGTTTGGGGTGTCATTGAGGAATCACGCACCACTCATTGTCTCCTTCCGGATCTCAATTCCACCTTCCTCACTCTTGTACCAAAATATGACAATGCTTCTATGCTAAGTAATTACAGGCCCATAACACTTTGCAATGTCATTTATAGGATAATTTCCAAAGTTATTGCTAACATACTGAAGCAGCTCCTTCCCCTGATCATCTCCCCGGAGCAAACGGGCTATGTAGAAGGATGTGAAATCCCTGATGGAATCATTTTAACCCACGAGGTCATTCATTCTCTCAAAACCACCAAAAAACCTAGCATGCTTCTCAAAATCGATTTATCCAAGGCTTTTGACAAACTCAGTTGGGACTACATAAAACATGTCCTCCAAGCCTTTGGCCTCAGCCACACTTAGGTAAGATGCATTATGAGCCTTATAACCTCCCCTTTCCTTTCCATCTTGGTCAATGGTATACCTTCAGCAACCTTCAATCCCTCAAGAGGTATCAGACAAGGAGATCCCATCTCACCCTTAATTTTCATGATTATGGCTGAAGGGTTGGGTCGTCTACTCAAAAGATCTATCCATTCAAGCACTCTTCAAGGCATACCCCATCACAATATTCCCCCCACTTCTCATCAAAAATTTTTGGATGAAAATATGAACATGGGACACCCCTTGATCCAAGAAGCTCGTTCCCTAAAATCTCTGCTAAATTGTTTCTCTAAAAATTCTGGCACAAAGGTCAATCCTAAAAAATATCATATCTTCTTCTTCCATTAGTCAATTTGAAGGAAGTATGCACGCCAAAAGTTCATGGGGGGCTAGGGCTGCGTGACCCAGAGCACAGCAACAGTATCATGGGAGCTAGCATCTGGTGGAAATGGGTCTCCAACCCTTACACACCTTGGGCTAACCTGTGGGTAGCCAAATATGAGAGCAACTAGCCCAAGGAGGACCTTATTAGATTCAACACAGAGCCAAGAGGATCCAAAATATGGGAAGCTCCTAGCAACCAAAAATAGTTGATACAAACCCACAACTTCTAGGAGTTGCGCAGTGGTACTCAAGCCAAACTCTAGGAGGATTCCTGGCAGAATTGCCTAGCCTCTCCTCAATCTTTCCCAGATCCCTGTGGAGCATAGCATTACAGGCAAGGAAATGAAAGTGTGTGCAGGATTTCTGGACCAATGATACAACTCAGGGATACAGGAACTGGATTCACACTGACAGATGGCAAGAAGACTGGAACAATGAAAATCACAAAGACATTTGGGAGGAGCTAATAACTAAAAGAAAAATCAGAGCCCAACCAGGACCTAATATCCTTCGATGGGGTCACACACCAAGTGGAAATAACTCCACCAAGGAAACCTACAACCTCTTACAACAGTAGAACTCAAATCCATCCAATCTCATCTGGAAGAAGATATGGTCTGCCAAGCTCTGGCCCAAAGTGGCCACCTTTTTATGGTTTCTCAGTAAAAAACACATTCTCACATGGTATAATCTATTGAAGTGAGGTTTTGTAGGACCCTCAAGATGCTCTCCATGCCAGGAGAATTTTGAAACCATCGACCACTTGTTGGACCTATGCCCTACTTCCAACGCCCCGTGGGACATGATCGCAATACTATGTAGACACACCAACAGAGAAAGGGGAAACATCATAAACACCATCAGTAGGTGGATGGAAAACCCATACTCCAAAAACCTTCTGAATAGACTCTGGCAGATAATTTCGGGCCTCCTTATCTGGAACATATGGAAAGAAAGCAATAGTAGGATATTTAAAGAAAAATTATCCAATCAAGAGAAAATATGGGAAAGGATACACGGAAACCTCACCGAAACCCTGGCCATTACTTCCTGGAGTAAGGAGGACCTCCCCACCTCTATTATGGAGTGTAACATATGGAGCAACTAGAATATGAGCATAAATACCCCCCTGGACAACCCCCCAAGGTACGTAGGAAGAACCACCACTCTTGAAAAATGGAATTCACCCCAAAATGGCTTCTTCAAATGTAACTTTGATGGTGCCTCCAAAGGCAACCTCGAAAATGTAAGATTCAAAGGTATCTTCAGGAAATCCCAGGGCGAGCCCCTTTTGATCTACTATGGAAATATGTGATGGGACAGCAACAACTCCGCGGAGCTTGAGGGACTCATCCAGGGCATCTCCAGAGCCATTGAGTTCAAATATTTTCCCCTGGAAATGGAGGGAGATTCGCAAATTATTACTTTGGAGGCCACAAGAATTCTGCATGGCTCTGCCTCCACAAAGGTATCCACCAGTTGGAGGCTTGACAATAGTCTCAAACTCCTAGAATAGCTGATACAAAACCATAGGGCAATAAATTTTCACCATGTGCGCAAGAAATCAAACATTGTTGTGGACCTCCTCGCAAACAAGGGCGTGGAAAGTCACAGAGAGTTGCATTATTCCAATCTCACCCATATTGAGGATGATTCTTTAAAAAGATAATGCCAAATTCTTATCCAAAAATATTTTCTCTCCCCGTATGTGGGTGACAGTAGAAGCACACATGAAAACAGTCTCTCCCACGCTCGAGATGATGAAAATTTGTAGCGTAGGCCTTCACTCGACTTGGATACACACTCTTGCAATAATTCGCATGATATGACAGAGACCGGGCATCATGAAGACACGCTAAGAAAGGAAAATCCCCTCTGGGGCACCTCTCTGCTGCAATATTTTGAATGATCTCCTAGATGGATATGACGTTGGGCCTTAACTCTATGCACATTCCTACTCATGAAAACAGTTCCAACATGCAGCTGCGAGTGAGGCATAATAATGCTCATCATATTCGCATGTGTCACAGGCCTACAAAAGGGAAGGACCTACAGCACAAAGTGACTCACAAACTGCTCCTTCTGGATTTTTTTTTGTTTCAGTTGCAGCATTCCTACATGCCCAGTCTGTCCCGTAGCCTACCCCCAGTGTTGCGATGCGCAGAATCCCCTGGGTTGCACACCCCCTGATTGCACGCCTCACCTCGGCTCCACCTGTCTTTCTAGCTTCACCAGCCTAGGTTCTCCCATTACCCCACGCCCATTGTTGTGCATCCCCCATCAGCGTACCTCCCTGTCCAATAACACCTTGCTACGCACCTCTCGTCACGGGTCAGAGCTACTCCTCCCTTCCTCTCAGACCCCCATCAATCCTCTGCTTCATATGACCATGGCTCATAGACTCCGCCAAAGAACAATTAGAGAAGGCTAGAGAGGTGCACTCCCTGGTCGCTACCATCGGGGGCCAGATAATTGCTTGGAATCCATTGAAGGCTCCTCCCTGGGTAGTCACATTAGAGAGGCCCCCCCAGAGCCCTGAACTCGACCAGGAGGAGGAGGCCCCCACTCATGTAATGCAGAGAGGCAGAAGTGAACCAAGGAAATCCACTATTGTGCACCAGGATCACCCCTTGCCCCTCAAGACTGAGCCTCTTCCTGCACAGGAAGAAGATGTGGATGACACAGACATTTGGACAATGGACTCGAAAGGCACCTGGACGCGAGTCCCGGATGCTGAGTACCCAGTGGCTCCCATCCTCTACGCACCTATCTTCAGGCCTTCGCGTCAACCCACTGTTAAAGAAGAAATCGTTGTGCAGGAGTATGCCTCTCCCATCATGGAGGAAGATCCAGACAACGATGATGATGTAGAAGACTCATGAATGCATTGCATCTCAGCTTCTCTTAGTTTTTTTTCATGCTAGTTATTATCACAGAACTTCTATTTTCACTGGTGCTATAGCACACTTTGTAATTTTTTGTTTCATGTTTTTTTTTCAGGTTGGTTTCCTCCATGGAGGCAGCCCCATACTTGCACAATAAAGGCTAATATTGGTTAATCGCAGCTTACCAACTCAGCGCGTAGCATATGTACTATTCTATTTTCAAATTAATATAGTTTAGCCTCACTTACCAAAAAAAAAAAAATTGAATTCGAAGAGAGGAAAAACTAAAAGGAAATGAACCAATCCTTTAGTTGGTCTTTGAAGAACCTGAACAACCTAAATTAAATAGTGAACAAGTAGGAGGAGTTTTTTATTGGATTGAATATTTGTCAAGTTTGTTTGAAGTAAAAATGGAAGATATAGAATGAGATAAAAAATAAAAGGAAGCAAAAGAAAGGTGAGAGCATGACTAACAAGTACTCGAAGTAGAAAGAAAACAAAGGAAATAATGGGCAAGGATTGAAGTAGAAAGAAAATCCAAAGAATAACATAACGAAGGAGTTCAACTATAGGAGGGGGAAGGCCTAGAGTTGAAAGATAATATCAAGAGGAAGAAATTACTTTTGGGTTTCCTATTATATATGCATCAACATTTCTGGGAACTGAGGTAAAAATGAAAAACATTCCTCATTCCATTATTCTTAGTTTCTATGGTATGCCTACTGAAAACCCTAATGATTTCTTGTTTGAATTTGATATTTCATGGCATACATATGGATATACACACGATGCTGCTAATTTAAAAGGATATCCATTAAAATGTTTTATGGGATTAGGAGAGTCAACAATAGTGTATTGGGATGAAATACGAAACCTATTGTCAATCTCAGAGTCTTAAAGAAAATATTTTCAAAATGAGTCAAAAGTAGGATGAAAGGGTTTAAATATTACTTATAAATATTTACATATAATTTGCAAAAACCAAGAAAAGTGATCTAAGTCCTGAATTTATACAAACACTCTTCTTAAAAGGAATATGGAATGAGTATACAAATGTCCTTGTTCTTTTGGGGGTAAGGGATATTTATCAATTACCTTGTCATAAAATCATGAATTGTGCAAGAAATAATCTAGAGGAAGAGCAAATTTTGGTAAGGTACAAAGAGATGCACTTTCTAAATTAACTAAGTCATATTATAAAGGAGTCAACACAGTTGAACTGGGAAATTTATTCAAAAATTTTAGACTAGTATTCTAATTACTCTTGGTTCTCAAATTTATACATTGAAATCTAGAAAGAGACAAGAAGAACAAAAAGAAGTGTTGTCTATATTTTGTCCAAAATGCAGAAAGAAACATCCCTTACATGAATTTATTTTAGATAGAATTGATGTTTGTGGAATTTGTGCAGAAATAAATTCAACGGATAATTTTCCAACATTATCTGAACTGAAGGAAACAAACAAAAAGGAATATGAAGCAGAAAAATCACTTTATTACATTGCACCTTTAAGAAGACCTTGGAAATCCCGACCAACAAGTATTTCTTCAAATACAAATCCATAATTTCCATATTATCAAAATCTTGTTCAAAATACTTATACTACTCTCATGTCATGGCAAGCTCGGTCACCTAAACAACCTCCAAATCAACCTTCTCAATAAGGTTAGTGTTGAAAATGCAACAAGATGATGGAGCTTAGTGAAAAGAAGTCGCCTTCACTAAGTGGGCCCGCAGGCTATTTTTGGCGCAAAGTCTATTTTTAGACATATGGATCATGGTCTATGAGTTGCAGGATGCTATTTATGGATGATTGGTCGAGTTGGTAAAAATAGATGGACCTCTATTTTTAGACATTGGGCGGTTTCTATTTTTAGACTGTCGAGCTAAAAATAGAACAGTCAAATATTATTAACCCTTAATAATATTTAGACTATAAACATTATCTTATCCTCTTGGAGCACTTCATTTTGATGCTTGGATGTGGCACATGCAGCTGACAGAAGGAAATACGCTTTTCCTAGGGGTTAGTTGAGCTATTGCATGGTTGACTTCAGTTAGAACTCATGTGGCAGAGTTTGGTGGAGTTGATGAGACAGTTGGTGGAGTTGTGTTCGGTTTAACTTAGTTGAACTAGTTGTATTTAGTCTAGCTGACAAATACACTAGTGATGAGTGGTGTGAATTAATTATTAATTAATTCACTAATTATTAACTCATAAATCAACTAAAGAATACATCAGTTAACTGCAATGCATGGACAGTTCAGTGGAGACCAGTGTTAGAGGTGGGTGAAAGGGTGAGTCTACTATCGGTTGTGACTATAGCTGTGCATGAGATTTGCACACACATTGATTGAGATTGCCAATGAGGATTGCGCAGTACAAGCCAAGGGGATTCGAACTTGGATCTCATTCATTCTCATCTTGGATTGCGCAGTAGAGGCAGGCAAACAGTGGAGGAGATTTGAACCTATGACTTGTTCAGATCTGAGCTAGTTTGTGTGTAACAATTGGAGATAGTGCTGAGAGCTTGTGAGGAGTTTGTACTATGTATTGTTACATGTTCTCTATCATTATAATATACAGATAGTTGGGGGTTTTCAGCTGTATGCTTTCCCCATTACATACTGTGTTATATGTGTGCTTGATTATGTTTTAATGTGCACATGTGACTGCTTCTATTTCCGCATATTGACGATCAATTGTAGAAGAGGTTATGTATTATGCATGAAGCTTAAATAGTGTGTAATCAGGATAATCTCGGTGAATAATTCAGCTATTATTCAAATTTCTACAGTTAGAAAGGAGAGGCTTATGGAAGGCAACCCCCATACCAACAACCATATTAGCACCCATATCAATAACCTTTTCAACAACCTTATCCACCATATTTCCAACCACCATTCTAACAACAACCACCTTTTCAACAATTTCAACAATCTCAAAATGTTCAACAACAACTTCCAGAACCACAAATAACCCATCCTCAGAAACTTTAGCTACCCTCTAATCAATCTTAGCCTAGACCTACTTAATTACCAATCCAACCAGTGGAAAATCCTAATGTAAAAGTGGATAAAACTGTATATAATTCAAAATAAACACTTCCCATGTATGCAATTATTTCTATTGATGATATCCACTTAAGGTCGAAAAAAGAATTGCAAAATGAATTTTCTATAATTATTGAAGGACAAGAAGAAATTGAGGAAATTATAAGAAAATTTGGCACAACAACAACGAAAAAAATATATAAAATCACATAATCTCATCAAAATCTATATTTAGTTACTAAAGTGCCTCCTTTTCCACATATTTTTGTTGTATAAAAATAAATGGTTCTTATTGAGCATGATTTCTTAGATCAATTGAATAATTTATTTGTTAAAATTATTTTATTTCAAGCTATTAAAGAAATTCCAATTTATGCTAAAACAATTAAGGAATATTTCTTTAATTCTAAGAAAAGAAAGAAAGGTCTAGCTACAATACATTTCATTGGTCATTTAGCTAGCCTAATGTCAGATTCAATTGAAACTGAAAAAAATGTGTGGATCCAATAATTCCAATGGTTATATTTACAATTGATAATTTATTAATTCCAAATAATTTAATTGATTTAGGCACACCAATCAATGTAATGACAATGGGTACACTGCAAATTTTAAATATGCACAATCTTCGGCCAGCACCTACAATAATTGAATTAGTTGATAGATCAAGGATTAAGCCAAAATGTTTAATAGAGCATTTAATAGTCTCATTGGATTCTTGTAAATATCTAATAGACGTCTTAGTTTTACAACCCAAATCAAATTTGGGTGGACATCCCCTTATCCTTGGAATACCATGGTTGGATATAGTTGATGCCAATAGAGGAAATTTCAACCAAAAAGTTCCCATGATATTTTCATGTAATTTCCATGTCATGATATGTAGACCAATCAAAACATTTTAAATTTAAAAAAGAGGTACATTGCATTTTTTATTTATCTCTTTATATTCTTACTCAAATTCCAAGTGTAGAGACTTGTTGGATGTGGAATTTAATTTTGCATCCAACGAGTGTATATAGATCAAATTTGAGTAAACCTATAAGGATATAAGCCAAACATAAAATTAAAAAATGAGTTTTCTTCTTTTCGCTCCAAAATTCATAATTCTTATTTTATTATTTTTCCTTAGGAGACTACTTTTAGGTTCAAATTTCCTCTAATGATTCATCACATGTAGATCAAGAAAAATGGCAAACTCTAGATGAAATTAAAGTAAGCAAATAACACTATATCTCCCAGCTAACACTTTGAATGAATTAAAACGGTTGTCATGGCTTGAAGAAATAGATTCAAAAGAAGAAATGATTAAACAAGTATTCACTATTAATCAAGCCATTTCTTTTGAGGATGCATCAAATGAAAATCCATTATATTACTTCATTTATAATACTGGAATTATATAAAAATTAAGAACAATTTAATATGTTGAAAAAAATAATCTTTTAGAACAAAATTTTCAAGAAATTTTCACGATGAAATCCTTACAATATTATTTTCAAAAAAAAATCTTATACATTCATTGGAAAACTCAAATTCTAAAATTGTTGAACTTGAACCAAGAAAAATTGTAAACATAACTTCGACATTGGAAACATCTCAAGAAGATCAATTAATTCAAGTGCTAAAGAAGTATTCCAAAGCATTTTCTTGGGATTACACAAATATGTAAGGTATTCACCCTAGTACATGTATTCATCATATCTATTTGGAAGAAATTGCTAGACCTATAAGACAACCTCATCAACGGATGAATCCAATGCTCAAAGGGATAGTAAAATATGAACTTTACAAATTATTAAAGGTATATTTTATCTACCCTATTTATTATAGTCACTAGGTTTCTCCTTTAATTGTAGTGCCTAAGAAAAATGGAAAATGGTGAGTATGTGTAGATTATAGAGAATTGAATAAAGCCACCCTGAAGGATCAAATTCCATTGGAATTCATAGATCAAGTCCTAGCTGGAAAGAAATATTTTTATTTTCTATATGGATTTAGTGGATATAATTAAATAAATATAGTTGTAGGGGACCAGGAAAAAACTATTTTCACATGTCCTTGGGGAACATATGCTGATAATGTATTATCCTTTGGCCGGTGTAATGCACCGACGACATTTCAAATAGAATTTTTGGCCATATTTGTTGATCTAATTCATGAATGTATTTAAATTTATATGGATGGTTCCTTTTTATATGGTGATACTTTTGAAGAATCTTTAAACAATCTTGAAAAAGTGTTGAAATGATGTATAGAAACTAATTTGGCCCTCAACAATAAACAATGTTTTATGTTACTAACTTAAGGAATTGTTTTGGAACATCATGTTTCTATTGTAGGAATGATTGTAGACTCAAACAAGATAGAAATTATTGTCAGTTTTCCTAGTCCATCAAGCCAACTATAAGTCTAGATTTTTTTGGGTTATGCAGGGTATTACCATATATTCATTGAAAAATTAGTAAAATAGCCCTTCCTATGTTTAAACTACTTTCCAAACACGTACAATTTTATTGGAATTCCAATTGTCAAACTACTTTTGAAGTTGTTAAATCAAATTTATCTACAACACCAGTTTTGAGAAGACCTAGTTGGTCCCTACCATTTCATATCTCCATCGATGCATCTGATATTGTAGTAGGGACATTTTTAGGTCATGTTGTATATCAAGAAACAATCCCTTGGTTGTGGTAAGGAATCAGTGCTCAAGAAATTTTTAAATATATGTCACAAAATTAAGATATCAGATGGTATTTGTTTAACACCTTTGGAAATTAATTATTTATAACCCTCAATGATCTGATATAATGAAAGATTTCAAAATGCCATTATCTGTTGATATTACTTGAAATGGAAGAAAGAAACTGAAGGGAAACTTAAAATGATATGCTAGATAACAGAATCTATCACTTTAAATCTAAGAAGAAACTTTGTAGAGAGAAAATAGTTGGAGTGAAGGAGTGCACATTAAGGACATTTAACTCTTACTTACAAATTGTAAAAAGAGACCCGCAACTACATTACTTCACCTCATTCACAGAAGAATAAACATATGATGAAACTGGAAAAACACATCAACATCAATAGGTGCAAGAAACTTGATCTTCTTTCGTTAATTTTCAGAAAATTCAGTACAAAATTTATGGTCATCCAAAGGTCCAAAACTTGGAACCCTCCTCTTTCTTTTTCATTACTTTAAATACAATGAAAAATAGTTATAACTGCTGAAAACTACTTGTAACTGTTCTAACTACCATAAACTGCATAAACTACCTATTACATGGTAATTTAACGACTTCATTACAATATGGATCTTTTAAAAAGATAACTAAAACTAAAGCTTCAAACTATTTGCTGAATTTGAATTTGATTAGCTGCCAATGTATTCTCCGAATTTGCTGACGTGTCCTTTTGTGACGCTGAGGTATCACCAGGTGGATCAGTCATCCATGCTCTTCACTTCTTCCATATCTCGATGCTAGTTTTTGGAGAATTGATCAATTTATGATATTCTAACTAGAAGGTTGTGATCTTGCTGAAAGTAGACCATTCTGTGAACAAGGTTTTTACCATCCAAAGCAATTGAAAATGCCTCTACAAGAAATCAACAATGGTGGATCCTTTCAGGATAGCTGCCTTCTCATGGGTATTATCCATTTTACTCTTCTCTAGCACTAACAATGGCTCATAGGAATCCCATGATAAAAGACTTCCTTTGAGATCTCAGCATGAAGGCAATCCTGCTCTAGCCCTTTTGTCGAATATGTTGTCAAACCTGGTTACAACTTGTTTAATCTCTGCCAACTTCTTCTCTACTGACTTCCTCCAAACATTTTTTACAATCAACTTATTAATCTATAGGACACATAATGTCCTGTCTTTAATTTCATTTTCTTCCAACTCTTGATCTGTTTTAGAATTGGTGAAATCAATGAACTTCTTTGCCCATAAGGCCCTGTTAAGAGTCTTATGTTTATCTGTCATAACCTTTTCCTCTAAGTCTCTGATAATATTATTTTCCTTTGACACTATTATCAGGGACTCCCAAGCTGTTCTCATAGCTTCAATAATCTCATTCCATATAATGTTTTTTGCTTGGATCAAAGTTATATTTCATTTCAATTTTTCCTTTAAACTCTTGATCTCATTATTTGCTATTTGAAAATCTGATCTGTATTTATTAACTTCTGCTTCTTATGCCTGCATTATCTTAGTCACTATCTCCAAGTCGCTCTGAGCCTTCTTGAGATCCTTTTCTTCCATCTTCAACTCTGTACTCAACTGAGATAACCTTGTTTTTGGGTCATCAGTTCTAGATGGCATGACAATAGTACAAGAATGAGAATAAATTTGAGTTTGCAAGTTAAGGACAGACTCCTTTAACTAAGATACCTCCTCCTCTTTTTGTAAAAACTGTTGTAAAATATTTTCTTTCTCATTCTCAATCTCTGCTACCTCTGTTGCCATTGAGTGTTCTCCAGTGGGAAAATTTAATTTCTTCTTCAGCACATTTATCTCTGACTCAGCACTCTGTAACAATTTGTGTACAACTGACTTATCATTAGTATTCACTCCAATCTTTACAATAATCTTTTTCAATTCTTCATTCTGAGTTGACAGAGCCCTAGAATTGGCCTTTTCCAATTTCAACTGCTTGATCACTTTTCCTAGCATCTGTTCTGCCTTTTGAGCAGCTGCACTGGACTTGGTTAAATCATTAACAATAAATTTCCATGTTTGCATATGTAAATTAAATTTATCAAGTAAAGGAATTTTCTTCAAATCAACAGTCAAATTAACATTTTTAAAACTACTTGATGACCCTACAGTCATTTCAGATGGGTGAGAAAAAGTAATTTTAAACTAGTCCTTTTCTAAGTCCATGGAAGTAAATAATCTAGTTTGGTCAGAAGTAATCTGATGTTCTGCTTGTGCTTCCACACTAGCTTTCATCTTTTGATTCCTCTCTGCAATCTGAGCAAAAACCTGCTTGATCAAAGGGACTTGATCTTGAACATATCCATGTCTTATAGGTGAAGCTGGTACATTCTGTTCATCTCCTAATTGGAGGAGGAAACCAGGCTGAGTGCTTGGTATTTCTTCAGTTAGTCTTGCCCTCTTCTCATCTCTTTGTTCCTGATCTTTAGAATCAACAGTTGTTTCTTTACTTCTTTGGCCCAATTTCTCTGAGATGACAAGGGTTTGTATGCTGGAACTAACAGAATCTGCAAAAATTTTGTTAGCCAGTTTTTAGTGTTCAAGCTTACTGTCATGAATGAAAGTAGGGTAGCCATTTTCAACCCTTCTATTAGAAATCACCTTCTGGGGGTCATAGGCCCATTTCTCACCTAATAATAAGTGCATATCTTCCAACATCCTACTAGCTTCATTAAATTCCTGCCTCATATTTACTGCAAATGGACCCATAGACATAGGCAGTTTAAACAAATGACCCTTCTTCATTGGAACAAAATGAACTTGATCTATGTTCATACTTTGTCTAATAAATTCCAATGCAAACAACCTCATAGGGACAAAAGTTGGCAATCTATAAGGTTCTATTCCTGCTCCATATAATCTAATCTCTGACTAATCTTCATATACAAACCAATCCCAAAATTTATAAGCATTACTTAATTGGAGACACTCCCTAGCCTTGGGCAGGAAACAAGGAGGAGGAACACCATTTAAAACCTTATAAGAAACTAGCATAAAATAGGTAGAAAAATCAAATATCCCTCCCTCATCTAGTTCATTTCTTACTGTATCAGTCCAAAAAATTACTGACTACCTTTTCTTATTTACATCACTTTTATTCAATCCCAAATGTAAAAATTCCTCTACATTTTGATACAGAAATAGATAAGTGAGAAGTGAGGGGAACCTGAAGGACCCGATGAGGGATACACTCATGAGCTGAGTATTAACAGCCTCTTGCTAGTAAGAGGAAATATCCAACACTACTTTAGACTTCATCATCATGGCAAACAATCCCAACACTGACTAGTCAACCTAAGTGGAATCTTAGTTTCCAATAATCTTTGACAGAGATTGTAGCACTCGCCTGACCACTGCATCAAAATTATCTAATCAGAATTCTTTATCATCTACTGCAAATTGCTCCAAATTCGGCTTCAAGAAGGAGATGACCTAGTTAAACTCTTGTCCTGCAAGATTATCATAGAATGCTACCAATGACTCATCAGTGAACTGAACATAAGACTCAGACTCGAGATAACACAGGGCTTGGCGAATTAACTGGGCTGAAACCTGAAGAAAATTTTCCCCTAAGCAATTCATCACAAAGCATTTACCGGGATACAACGCAGACACTAACCAATGCAAAAATTCAGGAAAAAATATATTTTTGGGGGATGCATGCAGAGAGAACACCGGAATTAGCCATAGCTGAATAGATGGCAGAATTTTTTTCATTCAAGATAATTTGTTGGTAAAAGGGAAAATGTTCAATGATGTAGATGGTGTCTTGAATATCTTGCTCAGTATCTATGAGAGGGATATTACTAGAAGAGTCGTACAAGGAAGATTGCTTAGCCATGGAATAATGCAGGGTGGTGGAAAATGCTATGCGAAAACAAGAAAATAGAATGACCAGAATGACTTCATGGATGACTGAAAATTAGAGACTAATAGGAGAAAGAAGAAATTTAATCCTTTAAATAGGTGGTGCGCAGTTCAAAAATTTATGTTGAATTAATGTTTAAATGGACAAGTAATGGTACATATGACAATGACAGATGATTTTCCACCAACTGGATGCATACGTCACTGCGGGAGCGGTCGGGGGTACGGAGCATTCGTTAGAATGTTGCCCCAGTAGTGAACGAGAACCGTCGATTCTTGATCTGCCATTAGTCAGTGGGGTCAACTGCGGAGGCACCTCTTTGGCTAGCCTACGAGTTGTTTGGGCCCATGGGTTCCCACTGATCTTCATCAAATGAATTAGGTTTTAATCCCGCTCGCCAACTCGCATGGGTATTAGTTGGAACTCAGTCCCACCTTCACATGCCTCGAAAACATATTAATCGATCAATATGCGAATTATAAAATGAATTTCACACATATGAAGGATTTTCATTTTATCATATATGTTTTTTTTCTTATTTTGATAAAGGAAAATAAAAATGAGCCACAACATCTGGCTCCACCTGGGGATAGTTTTTTTTGCCACGAAACACTAAGAACCACAGATTAGTGCCTTCACTTCGGGCATGGAGTCAAATATTGCTTGGTGGTATATGAACAGTGAACAATCTTGGTATGTACAATGCTGACCATTGAATTCTTAATGTTGGAAATAGTGTTTCAAGTACTGCCCATTCACAGGAAGTTGTACTGGCTCTCCATCTAGGTCTTCCAAAATGAATGTGTTATTTGAAATTGTCTTAGAAATTCTGTATGGACCATACCATAGAGGGTCAAATTTACCATGCTTTCTTTTTTCTTCTCGCCTGGTGTCCCACCTCAGTACCAAATCTCCTGCTTGAAAAAGAACTTTTTTTTCTTTCATAACAAATATAGACTTCATCTTTTCCTGATAAGTAATTAAGTTATCCCTGACTTTGTTTATGTTTTCACTTAATTCAATTACCTTGTTCAATATTCTTATCAAAGCATTAGGTTCTTCCTGTGTTTCTTGAATAAAATAAATCACTAGTTTGGCCAGCTGAGAAGAAATAATGCTTGAGTTCCATAAACCAGTTCATAGGGAGACTTACCAGTAGATCTTCTAGTAGTAACTTGAACTGCCCAGAGAGAAAACTTCAACTTCATATCATAATCCTTCTGATTTTTCAGTGATTGTCTTCTTCAATATTCTGACCAAAGTCTTATTTGAAGACTCTGCCAATCCATTCCCCTGAGGATGATACGTTATGGAATGTGATAAAATAACATTATATGTTTTACAGAAATTAATGAAACGAGCAGAGTTGAATACCTGGGCGTTATCAGTCACAATTTTGACTAGACATCCGAATCTACCAAAAAAAAATTCCTCCAGAAAATTCATCACTCCTTGGTCATTTTCTTTTTTGGTGGGGATTTCTTCAACCCATTTTGTAAAGTAATCAATGGCAGTTAGAATCCACTTGAACTGTCCACTTGATAGTGGATTGATTTCTCCAATAAAATCCAGTCCCCATTGCCTTAAAGTATCTTCAATGAATACTGAGATGAGAGGTAATGGAGCAAGTTTTTTCTTTTCAGCAAATAACTGGTACTTCCGACAACTTCTGATCATTTTGAAAAAATCTGCAAACAGGGTTGGCCAATAGAAGCTTGACTTGAGAATCTTATTAGTAGTGACCTTCCAGCTATAATTTCCTCCACACAGACTTTCATGATATTCTTTGGTAAGTTCAGTAGATTCTATTTCGGTCAAACACAGCAACAAAATACCAGCAGGATATTTCCAATATAATTTTCCTTCCACTATGACATATGTTTGATATTTGAGCTTGAGAGCTCTGTATTTTGTTCTATTTAGTGAAGTTGGACAGGAAAAGAAACAAAAGTAATGTAAAATATCTTTATACCAATCAGAGCACAAAAATTTATATAGGATACCTGTCTTGGACTTGCTATGACCTTCTTCATTGATAGCTCCCTCTACTAGTGTGAACAGATTAATTCCCAGGGCTTGAAAATTTGTTTCTGTCAACAACTTCGCTAAACCCTGCCCCTTGACCAACTTAGTGGGTTTGATATCCAAATCATTTTGTTTGATTTTTGCTATATATTTTCCCCTTTTACCTTCAACATCACTTTGAACCAACACATATTTTACAGCAAAATTAGGGACATAGGCTATTATTTGAAACTGTAACACATAGGTCCTGAAGGATTTCAGTGCTTTGACCAAAGCATATACTTATTTCTCCAAAATATTATGTTTTAGCTCATCATCCCTAAGAACTTTACTGAAAAATGCTACTAATTGCTCCTTATTATCTTCATTTTTCTGCAACAATACAACAGCAATAGTGGTAGGGGACGCAAATGAGAATACCTAAAATGCTTTCTGATAGTTTGGGCTAATTAGAACTGGAGCTTCCTGCAGTGCTTCCTTAATTCTATCAAATTCTTCTCTTGCTTCTTTATCCCATTTTACTTATGCATTTTTCTTCAACATATCTATTATTCTTCTCACAATCTCAGCATAATTAGGCACAAATCTCCTTAGAAAGTTTATTTTTCCATCTCTGGATATATTTATTGCTTCTGGGTAGAGGAATCGTATGAATGGCTTCCACCCTTGTTGGATCAATTTTTACTCCTTGATTTGAAACTATATGACCCAATAATTTGCCTTCTTCTAAGGAAAATAAAGAATTCTTGGGGTTTAACGACATACCGAACTTCCTGCATTTTTGAAAAGTCTTATGCAAATGTTCCAAGTGTTCATCATCTGACCGAGAGAAGACGATTACATCATCTAGATATATAACCACAAACTTGTCACCCACGAACGCTATGTCCATGGCCCTCTAAAATGTTGCACTTGCATTTATAAGGTCAAACAACATCCTTTCACACTTGAAGGTGCCCCAGGGCATTGTGAAAGCAGTCTTCTTCTTATCTTCTTTTCCCACTGCTACCTTATTATACCTGGAGAATCTGTCAATAATAGACAATCTGTAAGCTCCTGTCACTTTCTGTAATACATAATCCATTTTCGGAAATGGATAATTATCCTTTAGGGATGCTCTGTTCAAGTTCCTGAAGTCTACACACAACCTTATCTCTCCATTCTTCTTCCTTAGAGAAACCAGATTTAAAACCCAATCTGAATATCTGAGAGGGACTATAATTTTTTCCTGCAGCAATTTCTTCACTTCCTTCTCGATGGGAGCTAGCAACAATGGATTGATCTGTCTGAGTTTCTGTCTATGAGGTTTAATTCCTTCCTTAAATGGAATTTTGTGTTGAATTATACTTTTTTCATATGTTTTTAAGTCTTCATACGTCCAGGCAAACACATCCATATAATTCTTGAAGAGATCAATGTACTTCTCTTTATAAACTTTTGGAACACCTTTGGATAATTTCACTGTCTTTGGCTCCTGTTGGGTTCCCAAATTATAGTCTTCCATCTCTCCTTCTCGATGTGTCTTCTTTGAATTGAGAGCAACATCATTGGAATCAAATAATATTTCAAGAGGAACCAACCCCTTACGAAGTACATTGCCTTTTAATTGGATAATGTTCTGCTCACCTATTGACTGCTTAAAACTTCTTATTTCTCCTTTCTACTCTATATATTCTTCTTCTTGATCTATCTCAGCATCTTCAAAACTTTCAACCATGGTCAAGAAGTGATTTATCTTCTCATCATCTTCAAACACTTTCCAATGCTTCACATTGTCAGGAATGGAAGGCCTATGTTTGATTTAAATCTCATACCTCAGTCTTGGATTTAAAGGTGGCTTGAAAGTGCTAGTTGCTACTAACAATGAATCTGAAAACCTGTTCTCTTCCCTTGGAACAAACTGTAGATTGAAAGCTTCAAAATAATTTTCAATCAAATCTGAAACTTCGTTCCTATAGGATCTCAACTTAGGATGCTTATTCTGGAATTGATTTTTAATTTTCTTTATAATTAATTCAGAAAAATTAAAAACAAACATACATTGAATTCCCATTTGTTTGGTAGTTTGTAGACTTAGGATCAAAGCCTTGTATTCAACCACATTATTTGTTGAATCAAATTCTAACTTAAAAGAAAAATGCATGAGATTACCTTATGGAGATATCAAAAGGAATCCAGCTCCTATGCCATCTTTTGAATAGGCACCATCAAAATAGCATTTCCAAACATTTTTTGAATGCAATTACTTATGTACAATTGCTGAAGAGAGTTGTTTTTCTGTCTTCAGCAAATTCTGCATCTTCATGCAGCAAAAAACAAGAAATATCTTCTTTTTCCTGACTGTAAATGGGGGAATTTCCTGCATCTTTCTTTGTGGTAGTTTTCACAAATCTTGTTTCTCTATACAGCCTTCTTTCTTCCCCATTGAAAACAGGAATGATAGCATAAGTGAAGTTCAGTTTTGAAACTCCTCCCAACTTTTCTCCCCAAGGTCTTGACAAGAGCATCCCAAATCTGGATGTAATATCAGCAACCACTACGTCCATCATAATACTCTTTGCTGGAATTTGAGCCAAAGATACTACCATGTCTTTGATGAGCCCAATACACTTCACCCTCTTAGAATCAAAAGAGTACAAGTCTCTGTATGGTTTAGTGATCTGTAAATTCAACTCTTTCATCGTAGACAATGGCATAAGGTTGTGAGAAGCACTTGAATCTAACACGCAATTGTGGAGGATAAAATCATGAAGAAGAAATGAAATGTAAAACGGAGTAACAAAAGAATCTACTTCTTCAACATGAGGAAAAAAAGTGACTGTTGGTTTTTCTTCTTGCAAATTTACAGTATCACCTATGTCTTCAATCTGTGAGAGATTAATGAATTCAACAATTTATTATTTGTAACCTGGTGTCTTAGCTAATTCAAGGAGAGATGCCTGAATCTTGACCTTCTCCAGTTCCTTTGATAGAACGAAAGCTTGAATCTTCTTGACATTCTTCTCAGGTTCTTCTTCGATTCTCTTAGGATTTGAAACTTTTTCAGATGCAGGAACTACCTTCTCCAAAATATTACTATCAATAGACTTGCTTTGGGAGGATTCAGCTTGTTTCACTTATGTTCTTTTCATTAAATTCATAGGTTGTTTTCCTTTGTCTGCTTTTTCTACTGAGTTCTTTTGTGGTGGAGTTGCCATTGGAGAAGGAACAAAATCTTTTTGTTCACCTTCATCATCTTGTACCCTTGATATTTTTATATATCTCAAATCATACTTCTTATGCAACTCATCTTGCATAAAATATGTAAATTGTCTACAATACTCATCCATCTCATCCTGATCAAAAGACACCTCTACTTCAACATATTCCCCTTCACATTCTTCCTCTTCTTCATATTCTCTTACGTATATAGTAGATATTTGATCTTCAACTTATTTCTAATCATCCTCTGCTGATTGTGCAGGTGCTGCTTCAATGTACAGTGGTGCTTGAACTTGGTCTTGATCCCTTCTCTCCCTCTATAAAATTTACAGGGGTTGTTTTTTGAACTGAGGATTGAATCCTCCTCTGTTTTTTTGTGCAGTTATTTGGGAGTTATTACTTTATAACTCCATATTTACTAGCTTTTTTGACAAATTTTTGATCACCTTTGTCATATCATCAATTCTTTGGTCCTATGGTGATTCTTCCTTTACTTTCCCTTATCTTGAACTGACTGCTTCTCTTTAATTTATCTAGCTGCATTCATGTTAGCCTCAATCTCCAATGCATCAGCCTGTATTTGTTCAATATTTGGGGCTCTTATTTCTCTCAATGTAAAACTAAAGTCAGATTCAAAAGCCCTAGCAAAAACTACCTTTTCTCCAACAGTGGGGGGGGGGGGGGGGGCTTCATTTCTACAAGTAAACTATTGTACAATTTGTTAAATCTCTTTACAAACTCAGAAATGTTTTCATCAGGCTTTCTTTTAATTCCATTGAACTCTATCAATGAGTAACCATGATATCTCTTTTCTCCCCACCTCCGAGTACATTGAGTTTCCAACTCATCCCAGTTATTTATCGAAGCATTTGGTAAAATTTTGAACCATTTTCTAGCCTCTCCATTTAGAGACTGCACAAAAAGTATCATCATAATGTCCAAATGTTCAACATTTAAATTCTCTGCAAAATTGCAAAACAAAGGTAAATTTTGTTTTGCAGTTACTTCATCTTCTCTAGTGAAACGACGAATTAATTTGAGGTATTCTTGAGGCATGGCATTCATTGGTTGTGGAAGATTTAAATGTGCATATCTATTCATTAAGAAATTTGGTGCTGCCATATTGACACCTTGGTTAACTGCTCCTTGAGTGGCTGAGGTTGATGAACCTATTGTGAAAGTTAATGAAGACGGTGAGAAGGTTGATATGGGAGTGAGTTTATGAGCGATGGCAGAAGAACCAGCAGTTATATTTTGTTGAGATTGTGTAAAGGTAAAATAAATAGACTCGAAAGAATATTCTTCTAACTTGGGTTCTTGAAAATGAGTGGGTGTGGAAGGAGAATCTTGTTCCAAGAAAGAGATTTCCTTGGAAATAGCTTCTAATAAGGGATTATGAGAATTGTTGCCAAGAGGAGACAATGTAGGATCAGGTGTTGAAGGGGTTTTTGGTCTCTTGACTTTTTTAGAAACCAATTTTCCTGGATCTGAAAAAGTAGGAACCTTTTGCTACGAGGCATCCGACCTCATGTGTGGCCTTTTGAAAGCCAGAATTCTAAAAAGAATAAACATAGCTGAATATTTCCTCCTCATTGAACAACCAGAGGAAATACAAAAACAAACTAGGGAAATGAACTTTGCATCTTCACTCCCTGACAATGGCACAAAAAAATGTTGTATCTCAACAAACTGTCCCTTGGATGTGGTAAGGAATCAGTGTTCAAGACATTTGTTAATATATGTCACAAAATTAAGATATCAGATGGTATTTGTTTAACACCTTTGGAAATTAATTATTTATAACCCTCAATGATCTAATATAATGAAAGATTTCACAATGCCATTATCTATTGATATTACTTGAAATGGAAGGAAGAAACTGAAGGGAAACTTAAAATGATATGTTGGATAACAAAAACTATCACTTTAAATCTCAGAAGAAACTTTATAGAGAGAAAATAGTTGGAGTGAAGGAGCGCACATTAAGGACATTTAACTCTTACTTACAAATTGTAAAAAGAGACTCACAACTACATCACTTCACCTCATTCACAGAAGAATAAAAAAATGATGAAACTGGAAAAACGCATCAACATCAACAGGTGCAAGAAAATTGATATTCTTTCATTAATTTTCAGAAAATTAAGTACAAAATTTATGGTCATCCAGAGGTCCAAAACTCAGAACCCTTCTCTTTCTTTTTCATTGCTTTAAATACAACGCAAAATAGTTGTAACTGTTGAAAACTACTTGTGATTGTTCTAACTACCCTAAACTACATAAACTACCTATTACATGGAAATTTAACGACTTCATTACAATATTTATCTTTTAAAAAGATAACTAAAACTAAAGGTTCAATCTATTTTCTGAATTTGAATTTGACTGGCTGCCACTATATTCTCCGGATTTGCTGACGTGTCCTTTTGTGACGCTGAGGTGTCACCAGGTGGATCAGTCATCCATGCTCTACACTTCTTCCATATCTCGATGCTATTTTTTGGATAATTGATCAATTTATGATATTCTAGCCAGAAGGTTGTGATCTTGCTGAAAGTAGGTCGTTCTGTGAACAAGGTTTTTACCATCCAAAGAAATTGAAAATGCCTCTGCAAAATAATAAAAATTGTGGCTCCTTTCAGGATAGTGTTCTTCTCATGGGTATTATCCATTTTACTCTTCTCTAGCACTAACAATGGCTCATAGGAATCCCATGATAAAAGACTGCCTTTGATGTCCCAGCATGAATGAAATTTTGTTGTGGCCCTTTTGTCGAATATGTTGTCAAACATGGTTACATATTGTTTAATCTCTGTCAACTTCTTCTCTACTGACTTCCTGCAAGAATTTTTTACAATCTACTCATTAATCTATTGGACACATAATGTCATGTCTTTAATTTCATTTTCTTCCAACTCTTGATCTGTTTTAGAATTGATGAAATCAATGAACTTCTTTGCCCATAAAGCCCTATTAAGAGTCTTCTGTTTATCTACCGTAACCTTTTCCTCTAAGTCTCTGATAATATTCTTTTCCTTTGACAATATTATCAAGGACTCCCAAGCTGTTCTCATAGCTTCAATGATCTCATTCCATACAATGTATTTTTCTTGGATCAGAGTTATGTTTCCTTTCAATTTTTCCTTTAAACTCTTGATCTCATTATTTTTTGTCTCACAATCTGATCTGTATTTATTAACTTCTACTTCTTGAGCCTGCATTATCTTAGTCACTATCTCCAAGTCACTCTGAGCCTTCCTGAGATCCTTTTCTTCCATCTTCAACTCTGTACTCAACTAAGATAACCTTGATGTTGGGTCATCAGTTCTGAATGGCATGAAAATAGTACAAGAATGAGAATCAATTTGATTTTACAAGTTAAGGATGGACTCCTTTAACTTAGAGACCTCCTCCTCTTTTTGTAACAACTGCTGTAAAATATTTTCTTTCTCATTATCAACCTCTGCTACCTCTGTTTCCATTCAGTGTTCTCCAGTGGGAAACTTTAATTTCTTCTTCAACACATTTATCTTTGACTCAACACTCTGTAGCAGTTTTTGTACAACCAACTTATCATTAGGATTCACTCCAATATTTACAATAATATTTTTCAATTCTTTGTTCTAAGTTGACAAAGCCCTAGAATTGACCTTTTCCAATTTCAACTGCTCGATCAATTTTCCTAGCATCTTTTCTGCCTTTTGAGCAGCTACACTAGACTTGGTTAAATAATTAAGAATCAATTTCCCTGTCTGCATATGTAAATTAACTTTATCAGGTAAAGGAATTTTCTTCAGATCAACAGTCAAATTAACAGTTTTAAAACTACTTGATGACTCTACTGTCATTTCAGATGGGTGAGAAAAAGAAGTTTTTAATTGATCCTTTTCTAATTCCATGGCAGTAAATAATATAGTTTGGTTAGAAGTAATCTGATGTTCTTCTTGTGCTTCCATACTAGCTTTCATCTTTTGATTCCTCTCTGCAATCTGAGCAAAAACCTGCTTGATCAAAGGGACTTGATCTTGAACATCTCCATGTCTTGTAGGTGAAGCTGGTACATTCTATTCATCTCCTAATTGGAGGAGGAAACCAGGCTGAGTGCTTGGTATTTCTTCAGTCATACTTTCCCTCTTCTCAGCTCTCTGTTCCTCATCTTCAGAATCAACAACTGTTTATTTACTTCTTTTGCCGAATTTCTCTGAGATGATGGGGGTTTGTATGCTGGAACTAACAGAATCTGCAAAACTTTTGTTAGCCAATTTTTCAAGTTTAGGCTTACTGTCATGAATGAAAGCGGAGTATCTATTTTCAACCCTTCTATTAGAAATCACCTTGTGGGGGTCATAGGCCCATTTCTCACTTAATAATAAGTTCATATCTTCCAACATCCTGCTAGCTTCATTAAATGTCTACCTCATATTTACTACAAATGGACCCACAGACATAGGCATTTTAAAAAAATGACCCTTCTTCATTGGAACAAAATTAACTTGATCTACGTTCAGAATTTGTCTAAGAAATTCCAATGCAAACAACCTCATAGTGACAAAAGTTGGCAATCTATAAGGTTCTATTCCTACTCCATATAATCTAATCTCTAAATAATCTTCATATGCAAACCAATCCTCAAATTTACAAGTGTTACTTAACTGGAGACACTCTCGAGCTTTGGGCAGGAAACAAGGAGGAGGAACACCATCTAAAACCTTATAAGAAACTGGCATAAAAGAGGTAGAAAACTCAAATATCCCTCCCTCATCTGGTTCATTTCAAACTATATCAGTCCAGAAAACTACTGACTGCCTTTTCTTATTTTCATCCCTTATATTCAATCCCAAATATAAAAATCCCTCTACATTTTGATACAGAAATATATAAGTGATAAGTGAGGGGAATCTGAAGGACCCGGTGAGGGATAAGCTCATGAGCTGAGTATTAACAACCTCTTGCCAGTGAGAGGGAATATCCAATGCTACTTTATATTTCATCATCATGGCAAACAATCCTAACACCGACCTGTCAATCTGAGTGGAATATTCTTTTCCAAGAATCTTTGATAGAGATTGTAGCATTGGCCTGACCTCTGCATCAAAATTATCTAATCGGAACTCCTTATCATCTACTGCAAATTGATCCAAATTTGGCTTCAAGAAGAAGATGATCTTGTTAAACTCATGTCCTGCAAGATTATCATAGAATTCTACCAATGACTCATTAGTGAATTGAACATAAGACTCAGACTCAGGATAACACAGGGCTTGGCGAATTAACTGGGTTGAAACCTGAAGAACATTTTCCCCTAAGAAATTCATCACAAATAATTTACCGGGATACAACGTAGACACTAACCAATTCACAAATTCGGGAAAAATATATGTTTTGGGGATGCATGTAGAGAGAACACTAGAATTAGCCATAGTTGAATAGATGGGGGAATTTTTCTCATTCAAGATAATTTGCTGGTAAAAGGGAAAATGTCCAATGGTGCAGATGGTGTTTCGAATATCTTTCTCAGTATCCATGAGAGGGATATGGCTAGAAGAGTCGGACAAGGAAGATTTCTTATCCATGGAATAATGCAAGGTGGCAGAAAATGCTATGCGGAAACAAGAAAATAGAATAACCAAAATGACTTCATGGATGACTGAAAATTAGAGACTGATAGGAGAAAGAAAAACTTGAATCCTTTAAATAGGTGGCATGGAGTTCAAACATTAATGTCGAATTAATGTTTAAATGGACAAGTAATGGTACATGTGACAATGACAGATGAGTTGCCACCAACTAGATGCATATGTCACTGCACGAGTGCTTGGGTGTACGGAGCATTCGTCGGAGTGCTTCCCCTGCAATGAACGAGAACTGTTGATTCTTCATCTGCCATTAGTCAGCGGGTTCAACTACAGAGGCACCTCTCCAGCTAACCTGCGAGCTATTTATGTTCGCGGTTTCCCATTGATCTTCATCAAATGAAATAGGTTTTAATCCCACCTGCCAACTCGCATGGGTATTAGTCGGAACTCTCGGTCCCACCTTCACATGCCTCAAAAACATATTAATTGATCAATATGAAAATTATAAAATGGCTTTCACACATATGAAGGATTTTCATTTTATCATATATCCTTCTTCTTTTTTTGAAAATAAAATAAAGGAAAATGAAAATGAGCCACAACACGTCAAAAGGAATATCTTAGGACCTATGTTATTTAATTTATTAATAAAAACCGAACCCATGGTGATCTAAATTATACTATCACTTAAAAATAAATGTTAACAGTTGTGCATGCAATAAATAAATTATGACATTATGTCACAGATTATGAAATCTTTATCCACACTGCTTATTCTATTATTAAATATTTGATGAATAAATCTACTATTGTCACATAATTACATGATGGTTGTTACTATCGCAAGAATTTAATATCACTATTATTGATCATCCTAGAAGGTAAAATTAGGCAGTATAATTTCCATCCTGCCTAAACATCCCTGGTGAGATTGTTCCACTATTGATCATTTTCCATATGATAATTTATTTTCTATATCAACTAAAAAACTATTGTTTTCCAAAGTGGAAAATTATTTATCTTCGGGAAAATTACCACCTCATTTTACTTCAAAGAAGAAAAACAAAATAATCAAACAATATGAAATATAGAGTTGCATTAATGGAAATATTTTCTACATAGGATATTATTTTGTTATTAGACAATGTGTTATAGAAGATGAAATATTTGATATTCTTAAAGCTTTTCATGATGGACCTTGTGGTGGCCATTTTGCAGACAAAATAACAACCTATAAAATCCTTAATCAAGGCTATTATTAGCCATCCTTGTTCAAAGACACAAGACAATATGTTTGAAGTTGTGATAGCTTTCAAAGAATGGGTTGACCAATAAAAGTTGATGAAATTCCCCTACAACCATAAGTTCTTTTAGAGCCATTTGAAAAATGGGCTCTAGATTTTGTTGTACAAATTAACTTTAAGTTTAAAGGAAAGAGTTACATCATGGTATGTACTAACTATGTTAACAATTGGGTAGAATCTAAGGAAATGGCTAAAGCTTATGAACAATCAATTGGAAATTTTCTCTTTGATGATATCTTTGTCATATTTGGAATTCCTAGAGATATTATCACTAAAAAAGGAGCACAATTTACATCCAAGTTAGTACAAAAAGTAGTGAAGAAATACAAGATCAAGCACATAAATTCCACTCCTTATGACCTGCAAGGTAATGGAAAACTTGAATCAAATGATAATATTATGGAAGCAAACATGACCAAGACAGTCCAACTACACAAGAAGGACTGGGAAGTTAGGCGTCGAAAAGTTCTGTCGACATATAAAACCACTTGGAAAGGTGCTACAGGTTTTACTCCTTATGAATTAGTGTTTGGTAAGAAAAATATTCTTCCTATTAATTCCAACTCCAAACATTCAAATTAGCTACATAATTAGGGTTAGACTTGTCTGAAGCTCAAAAAAAATAATTAGGCAATTAATTTAGCTTCATGAAACCATAAAATAAGCACTTCAAAATAATATCGTCATCCAATAATAGAGGTCAAAATAGCATGAAAAAATAATTACGAAAAAGGAATACAAAGTTGATGATTGGGATTTTCTCTTTAATTATAAATTCAAATATTTCAAGGAAAAAATTACCACTCATTGGTTAGGCCCCTATGAAGTAGAAGAATTATTTGATAATGCATCATTCAAGATGATGATGAAGGAATCTCATTTGTGGTTAATGGCTACAAATTTAATCTCTACAAAAAACTAGTCAGGTGAGATGATTTTATTTCCCTAATATTTCAGCAATCCAAAATGCAGGTTATGGATATCGACAACAATACTTCTACCCCTCTTCCATCCAAAATTTTAAGTTTCCAATAAAAAATAAATAATAGAAAAAGGGAGAAAAAAAATATGAAAAAAAAAATTAGCTCTGAAAATATAGGTTCTTAGCACATCCTAAACTTTAATTTTCATCGGAAAACCAAGTAATTAGCCAATGAAGATTCCAAATAAAAAATCCATCCAATAATAAAAAAGATATAAGTACTCTCTAATGATGATTGGGAGAATCTGAGGAGAATACTTGAAATTTTTTTTCAAACTCTTGTATTTATCTTGATTTGCAAAGCTTGTGTAAGTATATATCCAAGAATCATAATATTGTTGCCTTACAGATCATTCATTATATATATGGCTTGATAAAAAATGATATGTCCTTTCATATCTTTAGAGAAAAATAGCATCATCATCCATCAAAGACAATAATATCACCAAGAAATATCCTCTATGCTCGATGAAATCACTAATTTTGGTGATATCAGAGGGAGCATACCATAGAATTTAAACGCACAAAACATAGTGCTATCAGAGAAAAATTTGGCCTTGATTATATATAAATTATACAACATGCTTGTATATGTTGGATTTACCCGATATAACAATGTACTGAATTTAAATACCGAATCACTTCTACAAATATTTTGTGGAATTAAAAACACAATCACCAATCACATGAAGCAAAGAAGAATCAAATCAAACACAACACTGATAATTTCCCAGGGAAATATTGTTGCTCAAAACCCCATCATCTTCTATTGTATATTTAGCATGGATCATGAAACAATTAAATACAAAAATATTCTCATAAGAACCCTCCAGTATTCAGCTAATTGTCTCACACTGTCGTACAAAAACTGACCAATACTTGGCCAATTCACTGCCTCCAGATAGCATGCCTTTCTTGCGCAATCCATGATGAATGAAATCCCTAAAATATAGGAATTTTGGCCTTCCTTGACTGCGCAAGTATCATGGGCATTCCAATGGGTGTTTGGTTGCATGGGTGCAACCCAATAATCCTAGAACTGATAGTCAACTTCCCTTTCACCTAGATCTCAACAAGGTCTCCACTGGATCTAACATGCATGCATCTAATAATAGCAAATCCTCAGTTGAATGTGAGATCACTAATTGTGAATTAATTAATATTTAATTCACTTGATCTCTCACTAGTGTATCAAACAGTTACAACTAACACAACTGATTTTAACTCACTTAACTGAGTTAAACTAATTACAACCTGCATTATCAAATGAGCCACTCCACTTCGAACTCTATTATAGCTAGAATTACTCTACATGCCTCACCGGCTACCTCTAACTCGAAATCCATGAGCTAATTGAGTTTATCACTCTCAGTTAACTATTACAAGTTATTTTTGAGACTAGATTACAGTTTATTGTCCATCTTAATTAAGGGATAACTAAAATAGACATGCACCAAAAATAGCACTACAGGCCCCACCCTAGTGTAGGTGCTTAATGCACTAGGCGTGGGTGCTGAAAATTTCTTGTTGAATCTCAACACTCCCTCTCAACAAGAAAAGGAATTTCCTTCACCCTGATTATGTCTTTATGGTATTCGAATTTTCTCCCGGTGAGCGCCTTTGACAGATTATCTGCATCCTGATATTCCATGGGAATGTACTGAAGCAACATTATTCTTCTCTACACACAATCTCTGAGATGATGGTACCAGATATATATATGCTTGGACCTATCATGAAACACAAGATTAATCAAGAGTTTAATGCAACTCTGATTATCACAATGTATCACTGTCGAATCCATCTAAGAACCCAACAAACCAACCAAGATCTTTTTCATCCAGATAGCCTCACATGTAGCTTGACTTGCTACCATGTATTCTGCTTCTGCTGAACTGAGTGCCACAGATCGTTATTTCCTATTCTAACATAAAACTATTGTCAATCCTATGTTGAATATCCCTCCTGATGTTCTCTTTATTTCTGATGGATTTCCTACCCAATCTGCATACATGAATCCTTGAAGCTTCACCCCCTCTGTATTTCTATACCATGGACCATACTCTGATGTGCCCCTCAGGTATCTCAAGACATGCTTCCCCACCTTCCAAAATAGCTTGGTAGGCTTAACCATAGCTTGATTCAGTTGGTTAACTGTGTAGCAAATGTCTGGTCTGGTGTTCACTAGATACATCAGTGAACCAATTAACTACCTGTAGACAGTAGCATCCACTACCTCTCCAGAAGTAGCATCCTCTTTCCTCCAATTTCCTAGAAGAGGATTATCCATGGGTTTGCAACTCTCTATGTGAAACTTACCCAGTATCTCCTTTGCATACTTGCCTTGAGACACAAAAATTTCATAATCTCGCTACCATATTCCAATCCATAGAAATAATGAAGGAATCTGATGTCCTTCATTTCGAACTCCCTTACAAGATCCTCCTTGCATGAGTGTATCAGCTTCTCATCACAAATCGAAATTAGATCATCAGCATAAAGAAAAATAAGCAATAGCTTACCCTCAAGCACAATCTGGTACATTTTTGCATCTACTTCACTTTTGGTGAAGCCCAGTCTAGTGAAATAGTTGTCTATCTGTGTGTAGCAAGCATGGGGTGCTTGCTTCAACCCATATAGTGCTCTTTTGATTTGGAACACATGCGACTCACTATTGAATATCTCGAAACCTTCAAGATGCTCTATGTACACCTCTTCCTCAATGATCCCATTGAGAAACGTAGTTTTCACATCCATCTGATGAATGTGCTAGCCCATCTATGCTGAGAGTGCAAGGATGGATCTTATGGAAGAGTACCTTGCAATAGGTGCAAAAGTCTCATCATAATCTATCCCCTCGAACTAAGGGAATCCTTGGGCTACAAGTATGGCCTTGTATTTCTCCACACTCCCATCAACAACTTGCTTTACCTTGTAGATCCATCTTGATCCAACCACTGATTTTTCAACCGGTCTTGGGACAATCTCCCATGCACTGTTCTTGATAATGGAATCATACACCTCCACGATTGAATCAACCCAATTTGGTTGTTGCACTGCTTCCTAAAAGTAATATGGTATAGTCAAAATACATTTTCTCATAAGAGCCATGTATCCAGTAAATCGGTTAGGAGATTTTCTATGTCTGTATTGTGAAGCAGAGGCTCCTACATTCTCTACATCATCAAGTCTCAATCTATCAGCTTTCGTGGTGCGCCTTCTGCCATTTATGATGGATGGATCTGCATGAGTTTTTTCCTCCACTCCATGAACCTCCTCATCTGGCTGCTCCATATCTTGAAGCTCATCTTTGGGAACCAACAGTTCCTCCTCTGCATGCAAGTCCAGCTCCCTCTCAAGGGACAAACACATGGATTTCTCCTCATCAAATTTTATATCTTGTCGCACAACAATAATTATGTTGTTTGGAAAATACACATGATAATTATGGGGTGTTTCAGTGTACCCCACAAAATCTCGATCTCAGTTGTCAGTTCCAGCTTCTTCCTGGTGTCCTTGGTCACATGCACATAAACAAATGAGCCAAAAATATTAGTGTGTGAAACATCAGGTTTCTTACCAGTGAAAGCCTATTCAGGTGTACTCATGCCATTTATCCTATGAGGACAATGGTACTACACAAATACCTCAGTGTTGCATGCTTGATCACATTTGGATTAGGACCTAAGTGATAGCTCAAATTTAAAAGTGATAAAAATAGTGCGGAACTTAAGCGACTGGATAGATCTCATCTTCCTAATTCTGGTGCCATGAACGGTTCGAAAAACCGACACCGTATGAAGAAGTTATCGCATTTTGAAAAGTCCAGTAAACTACAAATTTCGACAGTTGGGTTGACTGGGCATTTGAACAGTCTGCAAAAAAGAATATTCCAGGGAATATTCATCGAATATTCCTCAGAATATTCCTTTCGAGCCAGTAAATTTTTGACAAATGTCACAATGCTATGGGTTAAATGAGCTTTACGGGCCAATCAAAGAGTGCCACGTGGAAATCCTAGAGGTCATCATGTGGGCCCAACAGCTGGTAGCAAAATTTTTATATGGTTGGCAGGGCTCGAACTCCCAACCTCCCCTTGGCTAGCGCGCCAGCATGCCAACATCCCACATATTGTTTCTTGACCATTAACAGTGGGGGGTTTCAATTATCGTTGAATGAAATTCCACTTGGGGGTTGGGGACCACCGACGGTCCCAACCCGCCAGCGGTCCTCGCGTGGTGAGTTCACATGGCGACGTCAAAACAAATGTTACAACCTGCATTTTAAAATACTGCAGTCTCTGATGTTTCTGCAATGAGCTGTCACATGCCAATAATAATGGTTAGATCTGACAGTTATGGTTAGTGCTAACATAGTGTTTAACCCAGAGTTTCCCACCACTCGACCACAGGTTTAATGCGGGTTCCGCCCAAACCGTCGTTAGTTGTTAACCGAGGGGTTTAGGGGTCATGTTGTTACACCATTTTTTGGTCATCTAACCTATTATCATTAGATGGACCCAAGTACACCATGTAAGACCAATTTTACCCTAAGTAAAATTGCTTTCACTATGTAAAATAACTTAATAAACCACATTTATTAGGTTGTTTATGGTCAAAACAGGAAACCCCAAAAGGAAATATTAAACAAACCCATTTTGTTTATTTTTCCTCATGGAATAATTAATTAAACCATAATTTAATTATTATTCCTAGTCATGTTTAACCAAAAACAAAGAAATTAATTAGATAAACCTTTATTTATCTTATTATTTTCTAGGAATAAGTATTTAATCTTATTTAGATAATATTCCTTGTTAAATATGACCAAATCACCCACAAATAATTAAATAAATCATTATTTATTTGATTATCTTCTAACCGCTTCCTTAAAAAGATAAATAAATCATTTATTTATTTATTTTTGACAAATAAAGGGATTTGACCCAAGTCAAACACTTTTTCCCTCCAACAAATATAATAAAATATTCCATAAAAGGTGGATCTAGATTTGGTTAATGTTATTTTAATCATGCACCAAGATCTAGAATGACCCAATATTTTGTTAAAAAGAAGAGTTTGCTCCATATACCAATAGACAAGACAAGAACAATTTTTGAAAGAATTTTTTGTATTAAGGGCACCTGGGAGGAAAACAAGAAGGCGTATCCAATTCTCCTCAATGGGATGGGTTCTTGGAAGTCCTCAGCACTTCAGATCTAGAATTTCTCTCTCTTGTTGGTGTAGAAAACCCACACAAAGAATAGAACTCAAAGGGAGCTCACACAGCAAATAGTGGAAAAATGTGACCAAATGTATAGATCCAGAGTGATCTAATAGGCAACAAAAGGTGAAGAATGGTAGGAAAAACTCTTCTATTTATAACAAAATATTGGGTCATTCTAGATCTTGGTGCATGATTAAAATAATGTTAACCAAATCTAGATCCACCTTTTATGGAATATTTTATTATATTTGTTGGAGGGAAAAAGTATTTGACTTGGGTCAAATCCCTTGATTTGTCAAAAATAAATAAATAAATGATTTATTTATCTTTTTAAGAAAGCGGTTAGAAGATAATCAAATAAATAATGATTTATTTAATTATTTGTGGGTGATTTGGTCATATTTAACAAGGAATATTATCTAAATAAGATTTAAATAATTATTCCTAGAAAATAATAAGATAAATAAAAGGTTTATCTCATTAATTTCTTTGTTTTTGGGTTAAACATGACTGAGAATAATAATTAAATTATGAGTCTGTCAAGTGACCATGAGAAAAATTAAACACGTGGGTTTGTTTAAATGTTCTTTTGAGGTTTCTCCGTTTTGACCATAAACTGGCCTAATAAATGTGGTTTATTAAGTTATTTTATAGGTGAAAAAGTACACTTAGGGTAAAATTGGGTCTGCCCTGATGCTTGGGTCAAATCTAGGTTAGATGACCAAAAAATGGTGTAACACATGTGACCAACCGAAAACTTAAATTCCACAGCTATTTCGATGGTTAAGACTAGCGTATTTTTAGAGCGCACCCAAATTTGTGTGGATTTCCTAATTTGACTCCAGTTAAGTCGAGTCCTCCACATTTAGTGGAGCTTTCCTAGGTATAACTGGGAAAATGAGTAGGAGACTCAATTTTCGACTATTTAGGGGGAATTAAGAGTCATTATTAGCTAATTGGAGAATTATGGAGCCATTGGTGAGGTTTACAGAGCTAGCAGAGGACTTTTGAGTGTGATTTTTCCTTAGAGAAGTTCCAAGGGCCACCAGGGCCACTAGGAGCCACCAAGAGAATGAGGCCTAACCAGGGCAGCCAGAGACCATTCTCAGCAAACCAATAGTCTATTCTGACTATATTGAACCTTCTGAATCCAATGGAAGGATTTTCAGAAGAATTTGGAGACTTCTGAAGGCCAAGATGCTATAGGGAAGTTTTCAGTAAGCCTAGAGCCACAAGGTACAACCAAGTGTTGGAGGCATAACCAGAGCATCCAGAGGCCTTTTTCAGAAAATTAATAGTCATTTCTGACTATTTTGGACATTATGAATCCAATGGATGGATTCTTAGAGCCATTTTGATACTTCTAGGGCTGAAGAAGCCACAGGGAAGTTTCAGAGAGCTTAGTGCCACCAAGTGTGGGAGGCATAGATTGGGGAGACAGAGCTCATTTAGAGAAAATGAATAGTCTATTTTGGATGAGTGATATGTGTTGAAGATAGTAGAAAATGTTTCAGGGACAGAAAATTATTTCTAAGATATTTTGTGCCACAGAGAATCTCAGGGAAGCTTAAGGACACCGAGAGAAGAAGTCAAGCCCAAGGGAACCTAGGTCCATTTTCAGAGAGTTAGCGGTCAATCTAGGGGTATGATGGTATTTTAAACCCATTGGTATAGTTCAAACAACCATTGGAGTTAAGTAGCAACTTGTAAAATAAATTATCCATCTTAATCCCAAAGAGCCAAGTCAATTAACAAAGGCTCAAGGAGATATAGCCCAAGACATACGTGTGAAATCCTTTATTAAATTTTCTGATATGTGTTGATGATTATTTTGCTGAAATTTATACTTTTTGTACATGATTTTAATCATAAAAAACAAATTTTTAATTCCTCACACATAAATACTTAAACAGTTAAAACACATACACCTGATTCAAGTATTCAATTTCGCACTATCAAGTATAAGCAAGATCTTAATTTGTTTTAACTGAGTGGGAGGTGCTTGTATAGCATAAAAATTCAGCCACCCATTTCATATCAGGTGGTATCAGAGCACAAGGTTTCTTTCTTGACAGAGCACAAGGTTGGTTGGTTGCTTGTTTGACTTGAAAGGTGTTTAACAGTGCAAAGAATTTAACTGTTTTCAAATTGACTGATGCTTACAAGTTTGAGTTTTCTATAGGAGAAGGGGAGTTACTGATAGCTAAGTCCAGAAGAGGACAAGAAGGATTAAGGCTAAAATCATTCTCCTTACTCAAAGGACCTCAAGGAAACCCTTGAAGCACAAGAGGGATTGTTTGCAAAAGAGGCTGCTTGAAGAAGAGATACAAGTTGTAGATAAGAGCTTGAATCTACAGCCAAATTGTTAAGAAGCTTTGTCAAATTGTTTTTGAAGCTTTGTGAATTATTATTGAAGTTATTTAATTCATTTACGTAATGATAAAAACTTCATCAAGTGAGGTCTCTAGATCCTCCTCCTTTACAAGACTTTGATGAAAATATGAAGTGGGACTTCTACATCCTGAAGGATATGGTGCAAATTATGTATGAAGATGTAAGGGAAAGCCCTAGAATTAATGAGCAATTGGTTGCTATGAAGAAAGAGAAAGAAGACTTATTCAAATAATGCATGAGATGGATATGTAGCTCCATCGTGCCCAAGAGGCCTTAACCAAACACATGCCTGAAGCAGAGGTAAATCACTCAAATTTGTCTTCAATTTCCTCTTCAGATAGATGTGTAGGTTCATTTGAAAAACACACTCGACGTATAGGGTTCAAATTGATGTTAAAAATGGGCTATGAAGGCAAGGATCTAGGCAAACATGCACAAGGCATGATTGAGCCTATTAAGGTTGAGGAAAGGTCTACTAAGTTTGGTCTAGGATATGTTCAATCTTATGGCGAAAACTCTAAAGCCATGAAGGCACTTGACATAGTACCAAGAAGAAATTTTGTTGCAAGTTCAAACTCACAAACATGTCAAGTTTGTATTCAAGGTGAATGAAATTGTTTGAAACCTATGTTGCAAAAAGATATATGTAGACATGCAGCTTATGGCGAGCAAGAGAGTTTTGACTGCTATCAAGACATGAACACTGATGTTGGTCTTCAAAAGAAAGTTGGAACCTCTTCAAGTTCATCTCCTCAAGAAGGTAAAAAAGATGGACATACAAAGAAAAATTTGAGGTATAATTCTTCCCATAGTCAAGTTGCTTATGATTATGTTAAGCATGAAAAATATGCATGCATGCATGAAAGAAATATTTTTTGTTCCTATTGTGTTTTTTGTAACCATGAAGTTTCAAAATGTTGGAAGAGAATGAAGGCATACAAGAAAGAGTTAAAGCGAAGGCAACTTGAACAAAAGATGCAAAAGACTTGCACACATTTCCAGAAGAAGGGACATTTCATTGCCCAATGTTGGACACTGCATCCAATCAATCATCCCAATCATTTGAAGCAAGAGGATAAAAATACTGGCAAGAATGGAACCAAATATTCCATCATTGATGTAAGTCCAGATGATTCACAAGAAGAATATTTTCAGCAGGAAAAATCGCCATGGAAGTGGCTTGGTAAGAAGTGGTTTGATTTCTTGACCCAGTAAGCCATACATTCCTTTGTACATATGCAAATGTATTCAATTTTTTACGTTGAAAACTTACTTTTGTTTGAGCCACTTTTGATCGATGATCAAGTAAGTGATGTTTAACTACCTTCTATTGAAGATTTCTCGCCAAAATTTCTGGATGAGCTCAAAGAAGATACAATTATTGATAGGAGGACAAGAGTATCAAAGAGGGGAAGTGTTGACTACCTTCGAGTTGGGGCTCAAAGGCACTAAGCCAAGCAAGGAAAAGTGGATGGAGATTGGAAAGGTGAGGGAGTTGTACCCTCATCTACTGAATAGGTAATCAAGTGTTTTGGGGTCCAAAAGAATCCCAATGGGGAGGACTGATTGGATTTGGATCAGGACCTAAGTCATAGCTCAAATTTCAATGTTAAAAATATTGTCGAACCTAAGCGACTGGATAGATCTTGTATTCCTGATTTCGTTGCCACAAATGGTTCGAAAAACCGACACCGAATGAAGAAGTTATCAAGTTTTGAAAAGTCTAGTAAACTGCAAATTTCAACAGTTGACCAGGGTTGACTGGGCATTTGAACAGTCAGAAAAAAATAATATTCCTTCTGGGCCAGTCAATGTTTGAAAAATATCACAATTCTATGGGTTGAATGAGTTTGACGGGCCAATCAAAGAGCGCCACGTGGCAAGCCTAGAGGCCGCCACGTGGGCCCAACAGCTGGTAGCAAAATTTTATATGGGTGTTAGGGCTTGAACCCCCGACCTCCCCCCAGCTAGAGTGCCCGTGTGCCAACACGCCACATAGTGTTTCCTAAATATTAACGGTGGCGGGTTTCCATTATCATTAAATGAAATTCCAGTTGGGGGTTGGGGACCGCCAGCGATCCCAACCCGTCGACGATCCCCGCGTGGTCAGTTCACATGGCGACGTCAAAACAAATGTTACAACCTGTAGTTTAAACTACTGTAGTCTCTCATGTTTCCACAATGAGCTATCACATGCCAAGTGTAACGGTTAGCTCCGACAATTACGGTTAGCGCTAACACAGTGTTTAACCCGGAGTTTGCCACCACTCGACCACGGGTTTAATGCGGATTCTGCCCAAACCGTCGTTAGTTGTTAACCATGGAGTTTGGAGGTCATGTTCCCAAACACAAACTTAATTCCATGGCTATTTTAGCAGTTAATACTAGAGGATTTTTAGAGCGCACCCAAATTTGGGCGGATTTCCTAATTTGACTCCAGTTAAGTGGAGTCCTCCACATTTAGTGGAGCTTTCCTAGCTGTAACTGGGAAAATGAGTGGGAGACTCAATTTTCAATCATTCAGGGGGAATGAAGAGTCATTCTTAGCTAATTGGAGCATTCTGGAGCCATTTTTGAGGATTTTAGAGCCAGCATAGGACTTCTGAGCATGAGTTTTCTTCATAGAATTTCCAAGGGCCACCAGGAGCCACCAGGAGAATGGGGCCTAACCAGGGCAGCCAGAGACCATTCTCAGCAAACCAATAGTCTATTATGACTATATTGAACCTTTTGAATCCAATGGAAGGATTTTTATAAGAATTTAGATACTTATTAAGGCCAAGATGCTACACGGAAGTTTTCAGTAAGCCCAGAGCCATAGGGTGCCACCAGGTGTTGGAGGCGTAACCAGAGCAGCCAGAGGCCTTTTTCAGCAAATTAATAGTCATTTCTGACTATTTTGGACATTATGAATCCAATGGAGGGATTATTATACCCATTTTGATACTTCTAGAACCGAATAAGCCATAGGGAAATTTCAGGGAACCAAGTGCCACCAAGTGTGGAAGGCATAGATTGGGGAGCCAGAGCTCATTTTGAGCAAATGAACAGTCTATTTTGGATGACTAATATGTGCTGAAGATAGTAGAAAAATTTTCAGGGATAGAAAATGATTTATAAGAGAGTTTGTTCCACATAGAAGCTCAGGGAAGCTTAAGGACACCGACAGAAGAAGTCAAGCCCAAGGGAGCCTATGTCCATTTTCAGAGAGTTAGCGGTCAATCCAGGGGTATGATGGTATTCTAAACCATTTGAGTTAAGTAGAAACTTTTAAAAGAAATTATCCATATTAATCCTAAAGAGACAAGTCAATTAACAAAGGCTTAAGGAGACGTAGCCCAAGACATACGAGTGAACTCCTTTTTTAAATTTTTTGATATGTGTTGATGATTAGTTTGCTGCAATTTATACTTGTTGTACATGATTTAATCAGAAAAAACAAATGTTTAATTCCTCACACATAAATACTTAAACAGTTAAAACACATACACCTGATTCAAGTATTCAATTCTGCACTATCAAGTATAAGCAAGATCTTAATTTGTTTTAACTGAGTAGGAGGTGCTTGCATAGTGTAACAAGTCAACCACCCATTTCAGATCAATGCTTCCACTCATAGATGCATCGGTAGGCCTTGATCATGAAACATCGCTCTTACTGCACCTACAATCGTTGTGTTATTTCTTTCCATTACCCCATTCTGCTGTGGGTTATGAGGTGCTATCAGTTCTCTTTGAATTCCTTCTTTGCTGCATAAGTTCTTGAATTCATTAGAGATGTATTCTCCACCATTTTCGCTCCTAAGAGCCTTCACTTGCTTCCCCGACTCTTTCTCCACCAATGCCTTAAACTCAAGAAATTTAGAGAATGTCTGATCTTTCTTCTACATGAATAATATCCAACACTTACGAGAAAATTCATCAACAAATATTACATAGTACTTATGTTTTTCTGTCGAAGAAATAGAGAATGGTCCACACACATCTGTGTGAACTCTCTCAAGGATCCCCCAAAGCTCAGTTCTCCTTCTCATGAAATATGGCCTTTACATATTTTCCCATAGTACATCCCTTGCATGTGTCTGACTACACAAGTGTACCCGTGGGAAGACCAGTATAAATCTGTTGCATGACTTTCAAGGCTCCATGGTGAAGATGACCCAATCTCCTGTGCCATAACTCGCCCTCATCCCGGCTCACCACTTGATCCGCCGCCTTTCCCATCATTGTTGCGCAGCCATCTACCTCCAGCATTTAGATATTCTTAACTCGAATCCATATCCTCTTGGTTTTTCCTGTTGTTTTATGTCACAGGAAAGCTTTTCCTTCACTAAAAACAACATCATAGCCTCTATCCTCCAACATTGCGATTGAGACTAATTTTTTCTTCAAACCTGGTACATGCATTACATATTTTAATTGAAAGGGTTTACCTGACTACCTCTAGAAGGTAATGGTACCAATCCTAGTAGCATTGTACCACCCATCATCACCCATTTCAATATGTATCTGGAGATCCTTCTCCTACAAGTCACTGAAAAGTTCCTTGTCTCCCATCATGTGAAAGGAAGCACCACTATCCAAATACCACACAGATCCCAATGCACTTGACACCATGCATGCGATCAATTAGAAGTCAATATCAAATTGTGAGGCAAGAGCCTCACCAGCTACAGATCCTCTAGCCTACTTGTTCTTCTTCTTTTGTCGACATTTAGTAGCAAAATTCCCATGCTCGTGACAGTGAAAACACTTCACCTTGGACATGTCCTGCTTCTTTCCATTCTTGGAATCAGACTTGGAATGGAATTTCTTCCCCTTCCCCTTCTTTGCCTTGGAAGCCAAAGCACAATCTTCTTCATCTTCATTCTTATATGAAGATCCATCTCTGGTGTTCTGTCTAAACTCCTCCTGCACCAAATCTGACCACAGTCGTTCCTGATCTAGCAATTTTTCCCTTCCATTGACAGAGTCTTGATAACTGTGCCAAATCTTGGGAAGTCATAGGAGAGCCAAGCTCACCAAATCATCATCAGTGAAATTTATACCAACGCTCCCAATTTCATCCCGACATTGGACAAAATTTGTTAGATATTTTGGTATGGAGTAGCCCTTCTCTATGTTGATCTTCTCTCTATGTTGATCTTCCTAAGTTTATCTTTGAGCACCAATTTCCTATGGTCGTTGCTGCTCTGGAATATATCCATCAAAGCCTTCCACATTGCATATGGTGTGGCTTTCCATGGAGGCTTGAGAAAATGTGGTCTCGTACTCCCTCCAACAGGAACCTTCTCACTTTTGCCACTTTATTTTTCCATGCATTAAGATTTGCAGCATTTGTCACAGCGGGTTTAGGAACATCATTGTCAATGAATTCCTTCAAGCCATTCTCTTTGAGTACTGCCTCCATCATGTCCTTCCAAGAAATATATTTTTAGATTCCCTCGAGTGCATACTCCAATCTCAGGCCATTGAAATCCATTTCGATCATGAATCAGTTGTAGCACCAAGAAAGTCTTTCTGCAAATTCAAATTATATCCAGTCACAAACTCAGCTCCTCCTTCACAATTGTGATTTCTTGTGCTCTGATACCATGTACAAATTATATAACATGCATATATATCTTGGATTTACCTAATCTAAAAAATTACTAAAGTTAAATACTGAATCGCTTCTACAAATATTTTTCGGAATTAAAAACACAATCGCCAATCACATGAATCAAAGAAGAATCAAATCAAACACAACACAGATAATTTCCCAGGGAAATCTTGCTGCTCAAAACCCCACTATATTATATTGTATTTTCAGCATGGATCATGAACAATTTCATACAAAACTCTTCTCACAAGATCCCTCCAGTACTCAGCTAATTGTCTCACACTGTCATACAAAAATTGACCAATACTTAGCCAAATTACTGCCTCCAGATAGCCTGCCTGCCTTGCACAATCCCTAATGAATGCAATCCCCAAAATATAGGAATTTTTTCCTTCCTTTACTACGCAAGTATCATGGGAACTCCAATGGGTGTTTGGTTGCATGGGTGCAACCCAATAATCCTAGAACTGATAGTCAACTTCCCTTTCACCTAGATCTCAACTGGGTCTCCACTGGATCTGACATGCATGCAGCTAATAATAGTAAAACCTCGATAACATGTGAGATCACTTATTGTAAATTAATTAATATTTAATTCACTTGATCTCTCACTAGTGTATCAAACAGTTACAACTAGCACACATGAGTTTAACTCACTTAACTGAGTTAAACTAATTACAACCTGCATTAACTAATGCACCACTACACTTCAAACTCTGTTACAACTAGAATTACTCTGCATGCTTCACCAACTACCTCTAACTCAAAATCCATGAGCTAAATGAGTTTATCACTCTCAGTTAACTATTACAAGTTATTTTTGAGACTATATTACAGTTTATTGTCCATCTTAATTAAGGGATAACTAAAATAGACATGCACCAAAAATAGCACTGTGGGCCCCACCCTAGTGTAGGTGCTTAATGCACTAGGCGTGGGTGCTTGTTGAATATCAACAGATTAAAGAGAGTGAGAAGCTTAAGGAGGAAAATGAGCTATTGAGAGAAGAAAATAAATAGCTCCATCAACAAAGGAAAACACTCAAGACCAAGAATAGAAAGCTAAAGACAATCATCAAAGAACAAAAGGGGCTTCACAAAAATATTGGAAGTTCTATTCATCATCATCAAATGGACTTGAAAGTAGTATAAATAGCTCCATTTCATTAGCATAAGAAGGACCTGATAGCTACATAACTATTTCCAATTTATCCTTATCAAAGAGACCTTAAATCTGCCTTATTTTATCATTATTAGAGAAGTGGCATAATCAGCCCCAAATCATCATTAGAGGGACCTAAAACTGCCCCATAACATTATTATCAGGTGGACCTAAACCAGTGATGTGTCCATCATTAGAAGACCTGCAACTAGCTCCAAATTGTCATCAAAGAAGGACCTGTCAAAATTCAACAATGACATCAACAAATGGAAGTTGCAAAAAGGATACATAGTTATCTACAAAGGAGGTTTGATGATTTATTTTAAAATTCTTGAATTTTTCGTCAAATTTTTGAATTAAAACTTATCAATAGAATAGGGTAAAAATGCAAACTGGGTGACACTTTCGTGAGAAACGCATTCGGAAATTTCATTTTCCCAATAATTCGGTCGAAATTTTAGAAATTTTGGCCAAACTTTTGAAATTAATTAGGCCAAACTAATTTTTCCGTTAACATTGATGGCATATTGACGGCATGGATAAATAGATTTTTTTTGCTGAGATGGGAAAACCGGAAAAAAAAATAAATAAATAAAATTGGCCGAACTAATAGTCCAGCCGAAATTTTTAAAATAATTCAGCCAAAATTTTTGTTATAAATATATCGGCCCCCAGACTGCAACAAGTTGTCGGTTAGTTATTTTATTACCATTGCGCTGATCTGTTTTTGTCTCGCTGCTCTGTTGTTGTCTCGTTGCTCTGTTGTTGTCTCACTCTGTTTGTGTTGCGTTGTTTCTGGACTGTTGTGCTCCTCTGTTTTTGTCTCGTTGCTCTGTTATTGTCTCGCTTCTCTGTTGATGTCTCGCCCTGTTTTTGTTGCATTGTTGCAGGGGCGAGGATGGGAGCAAGCGAAGTTGAGATGGTAAGTTTTATGGTTTATGGTTTATGGTTATGCTCTGTTATTTTTTTGTTTATGGTTTTTTTTGTTTTCTAAAGTTAATTTTCTATGTTTGTAGGTTTTCTCTAATCTGCGTCCTTGGAGATTTTCATCCTCATTGTTTCATTGTCTCCTCATCGTGCGCACTCTCGTTGTCTGCTTGTTATGCGTGCTCTCCGTGTATCCTAATTTCCATTTATTTCTCCAAAAATTGTGTAATAAACTCCAATTATTCATGCAATTCCAGTAAAGGACCGTAGTAATAATTTTATAATTTGAGTAAAGGAGCGTAGTAATAATTTTATAGAAGAAGAAGAAAAAACTTAATATGCATCCTCCTATTTGAATTGTTTGATTTATTTGTGTTTACAAACTTTTCCTTGTATTCTTCCGAAAGACAATTGCACATGGAAATGAAACCAAATATTTTCATAATTTTATTTCTTCTCCTGGTTTTGATTAATATCACTAAATTGTCGGATGAATTTATGGCTTAATATTATTCCTCAGAAAAAATTTCGCATACTAAAATTTTCCTTTTAACTCGTCAAGGAAATTTAAGCCAACAAAAAGATATATTAATAATTCATTAAATATTATAATCATAGTGGAAAAGAGAAAAAATATTATATGCACTCAAATTGAAATGTCAGATGATATGATCTGAATAAAATAAATGTATTTTTTTCAGAGGGAGAAAAAACATCTCGTTTATATAATGTACCAGTACAGCTTCGAAAATTTTCCTGATTTTTACAGTCAAATTGTTCACATGGGTTCCATAGTGTTGTTGCTTAGATATATGACAGAGACATTGGTTCGCTACCTCATCACCTAGTATCTTGTGCATAAAATATTAAAATAACCTACAGTCTATATGTGTATTGATACATAAAAAATAGATCTCTAGTATGCTTGACTATATTAACAAAAACTACCAAAAAAAAAACTTTGTAACAGCCATCCTTCACATAGAAGTATCTTGTTGCGGAATATAAAAAATGTTCGGGTAACAAAGAGTTCATGTGAGCAGCATCCAGAACATCCCAAAACATATCAGCTTGTATGTCTTCCTAACCTGTGATATTCATGTGTTGTTGATGTGTACCATGTATTAGAAAAATCACACCATAGCCTTGGCCCCATTCCGAGAGGCATCTGTAAGTATATAGTGCATTTCTCCGAAAACCACTAGTGCATAGTACATAGTGTAAGAAAATAAATGTAAATTAACTTCACTGAAAAGCGAATTATGTCTTATTTATTCTCGCTGACATGATTCTTTACAACTCTACCTCTCTTTTTAATTAGTTATTATTTTAAATTCCTGGCCAGCTTGCCAAATCATTTGTTGCAGTAAAAAGAAATTCCAGTTCATATTTCTTAAATTCAATTTCCTTTAAAAAAAAATTAAGGATGACAATTAACAATGGGAGGCTTATATATATCTGTGTGTGTGTGTGTGTGTGTGTGGTTTTCTTATTATCTTCTATAATATGTTTTGTATGGAATAATAAACAATAAAAGATAAAACATCGTTTTTATATACCATTAACCCACACACATTTACCATTATCCCATCCTTGAGTAATCTCTAATCTCATAACGTTGTCTTGGATTTCTCTTCGTGGTATCGTGGTACTCCATAAGATGAAACCATTGACAATTATATGACAACCTTATTTTTAGATAGAAATTTTCAATTGGTAAAGTATTCCCATCAGATTGGTGTTGTGGCCATGTTATTTGAATCTATGTCATCTTTAACAAGGTTCCTTTGTCCTAATGTTCTCTTATGTCAGAAGCCCTGTCATTCTTTTTGAAGTATTTCATGATTTTTTCATCCTTTTTGAAGTCCTTGGCATATTGATCTATGTATGAAGTTCTATTATAATTTAACTTATTCATTTGATGCAATGCTATTAATTCTCTCCCTTGGAAGTTGTCCACAGAATTTGTTTTCTTGTCTCTATACATTTTACTATAATCGTTTCTATACATTTTACTACAATCGTTTCCTTTTAGTCCAAGTTTTATGATCTATATGGATGGGTTTCAAAAATTATCAATATCAACACAAAACATGTGGCAGAAAACCATTTTTCAAATACCATTGACACCAAAAACATGAGGTAATGTGCCAATATAGACAGTGACAATTAGCAATATCAAAATGATTAGAAATGGAAATTATATGTTCATATCTGTGTGTTAACAGTGAGTTATTACCAGCAAAAAATATAGTGTGACAACCATATATTTACCAAGTTTGAACTTAAGCAAATTTTGAGCATATATGATAGGTCGTGAGCCTCTTATATTCACTGGCAAGATCAAAATGCCTAGAAATGGAAATTATATGTTCAGATCTGTGTGTTAACAGTGAGTTATTACCAGCAAGATATATAGTGTGACAACCATATATTTACCAAGTTTGAACTTAAGCAAATTTTGAGCATATATGACTGGCCGTGAGCCTCTTATATTCACTGGCAAGATAAAAATGCCTAGAAATGGCAATTATATGTTCAGATATGTGTGTTAACAGTGAGTTATTACCGACAAGATATAAAGTGTGACAACCATATATTTACCAAGTTTGAACTTAAGCAAATTTTGAGCATATATGACAAGCCGTGAGCCTCTTATATTTAGTAGCAAGATCAAAATGCTTAGAAATGGATATTATATGTTCAGAGCTATGTGTTAATGGTGATTTATTACCAGCAAGATATATAGTGTGACAACCATATATTTACCAAGTTTGAACTTAAAGCAAATTTTGAGCATATATGACAAGTCGTGAGCCTCTTATATTCACTAGCAAGATCAAAATTCTTAGAAATGGAAATTATATGTTCAGATATGTGTGTTAATAGTGAGTTATTACCAGCAAGATATATAGTGTGACAACCATAGATTTACCAAGTCTGAACTTAAGCAAATTTTGAGCATATATGACAAGTCATGAGCCTCTTATATTCACTAGCAAAATTAAAATGCTTAGAAATGGAAATTATGTATTCAGATCTATGTGTTAACAGTAAGTTATTACCATCAAGATATATATTGTGACAACCATAGATTTAGCAAGTTTGAACTTAAGAAAATTTTGAGCATGTATGACAGATCATGAGCCTCTTATATTCACTACCAACAAGATATATTGTGAGACAAACATAGATTTACCAAGTTTTAACTTAAGCAAATTTTGAGCATATATGACAGGTCGTGAGCCTCTTATATTCACTGTTGAACTTTATATTAGATTAGATTATGTTGTTACCATAACTTAGCATAAAACTACAATGAAAATGCCAAACAAATGCAAATTTCAACATGCAAGAGATGACACTATTAGTATGTTAGTATTTTATTAACGATGTTAGTAGGGTTAGTTGGGTTACAATGAAGTATAGACGAGGCATGAACACCAGATACTCTCCAGCCCTGTAGGTTGAACATTGGCCCTGGTTGTTAGGGGAACCATGTACATGTCATTTATATGTCATTTCTCCCATAAACTTTAAGCCATGTAGGTGGAACATTGGCCCTGGCTGTTAGGGGAACCATTACATGTCATTTCTATGTCATTTCTCTCATAAACTTTAAGGAAAAATTTAAGGCAAACCATGTACATGTCATTTCTCCCATAGATTTAAGGCAAACATACATGTCATTTCTCCCATAAACTTTAAGGCAAACCATGTACATGTCATTTTTCCCATAAACTTTAAGGAAAACCATGTACATGTCATTTATCCCATAAAATTTAAGGAAAACCATGTACATGTCATTTCTTCCATAAACTTTAACGCAAACCATGTACATGTCATTTCTCCCATAAACTTTAAGGCAAACCATGTACATGTCATTTATCCCATAAACTTTAATTTAATATATTTTTAAGGAAAATGCCAGTGTTTTTGGAAACCATGTACATGTCATTTCTCCCATAAACTTTAATTTAATATATTTTTAAGGAAAATTCTAGTGTTTTCGGAAACCATGTACATATCATTTCTCCCATAAACTTGGCATTTGCTAGTGTTTTTGGGAACCATGTACATGTTATTTCTCCCATAAAATTTAAGGAAAACCATGTACATTCCATTTCTCCCATAAAGTTTAAGGTAAACCATATACATGGCATTTCTCCCATAAAATTTAAGGCAAACCATGTACATTCCATGTCTCTCATAAAATTTAAGGAAAACATGTACATGTCATTTCTTCCAAAAACTTTAAGGCAAACCATGTACATGTCATTTCTCCCATAAACTTTAATTTAATATATTTTTCAGGAAAATGTTTTTTTTTTTGGAAACCATGTACATGTCATTTCTCCCATAAACTTTAATTTAATATATTTTTAAGGAAAATGCTAGTGTTTTTGGAAACCATGTACATGTCATTTCTCCCATAAATTTGCATTTGCTAGTGTTTTGGGGAACCATGTACATATCATTTCTCACATAAAATTTAAGGTAAACCATGTACATGCTATTTATCCCATAAACTTTAAGGCATTTGCAATAAAATTTAAGTCATTTTCAATGAATGTTCATTTAATATATTTTTAAGAAAAATGCTAGTGCTTTTGGAAACCATGTACATGCCATTTCTCCTATAAATTTTAAGGCATTTGGTAGTGTTTTTGGAAACCATGTACATGTCATTTCTCCCATAAACTTGGCATTTGCTCTAAGTGTTTTTGGGAACCATGTACGTGTCATTTCTCCCAACCATGTACATGCCATTTCTCCCATAAACTTTAAGGCATTTGCAATAAATTTTCATTTAATATATTTTTAAGGAAAATGCTAATGTTTTTGTAAACCATTTACATGTCATTTCTCCCATAAAATTTAATTCATTTGCTAGTGTTTTTGGGAAACATGTACATATCGTTTCTCCCATAAACTTTCAGGAATTTTCTAGTGTTTTTGGGAACCATGTACATGTCATTTCACCCATAAAATTTAAGGCAAACCATGTACATGTCATTTCTCCCATGCATTTGCAATAAATGTTCATTTAAGATATTTTATTGAATTTGTTTTTTTTCAGGGATCAAAAATCTCACTAAACATGCTTGAAAAATGGACATTATGCATAAATGTTTCTTACTATCCCAATCCAGGGAAAGCAATGATTACATATGTGCTTTGCAATATTGCGACTAACAAGGTCCTCCAAAGGAAAATGAATATACAGGGAAGAACAACAAACAATGAATCATATTATATTGCATTAATATAAGGCTTGGGAACAGCTAGGGAGTATGGATAAAATGGAATTGTGTTTTTCACCAATTCTGAACTTGTGTGCAACCAGATGAAATGTGTGTACCAAGTTAAGAAGGAGAGGCTAAAACAACTACGTGGAAAATCAAACAATATTGTTAGACAAATTCAATTTTTTAATATAAGACATTGTGCAAATGTTAATAAGATGTTTGGTGATCTATTGTGTGGGGAAATGTGTAGAAATTATACAAACAATATGTATATCATGGATTCAATCTCATCTAAAAAATTACTAACGCTATATATTGAATCACTTGTACAAATCAATTACGGAAATTAAACACAATCTCCAATCACATGAAGCAAAGAAAGAATCAAATCAAACCACAACACAGATAATTTCCTGGGGAAAGCTTGCTTCTCAAAACCCCACTATATTCTATTGTATATTCATCATGAATACATGAAACAATCAAAATTGAATCTTCTCACAAGAGTCTCCAATACTCATCTAATTTCCTCACACTGTCCTCGACAAAACTGACCAACACTTAGTCAATTATCAACCTTTAAACATCTTGCCTTGCTTACGCAATTCCTGATAAATTAAAACCCTATTCTTTAGGAATTTTGGCCTTCCTAAACTATGAAAGGATCATGGGCAATCCAATGTGTGTTTGATTGCATGGGTGCAACCCAATAATCCTACAAATGATAGTTAACATCCTTTCACCTTTGCCTCGACTGAGTCTTCACTAGAACTAACATGCATGCAGCTAATAATAGTAAATCATCAGTTGCATGTTAGATCACTGATTGTGAATTAAATAATATTTAATTCACCTGATCTCTCACTAGTGCAACAAACACTTACAACTAGCTCAAATGACTTTAACTCACCTAACTGAGTTAACTGATTACTCGTGCTTTAAATTAATGCACCAACTGCACTTCGAACTATGTTACAACTAGAATTACTCTGCATGCCTCACCAACTACCCTCAACCCGAAATTCATGAGCTAACTGAGTTTATCACACTCAGTTAACTAGTACAAGTGATTATGAGATAATATTACATTTTATTGTACATTTTAATTAAGGTAAAATTAAAATAGACACTGCACCAAATTTAGCCACCCCCGGTGTAGGTGTTGCTAAGACCTGTTGGTCCCACACCACTATAGGTGATGCTTGGACCTATTGGTACCACACTAGTGTAGGTGCTGAAATTTCTTGTTTTACTTCAACACTCCCTACCAATAAGAAAGGGATTATCTTCCACCCCGATACTGCCTCTATGGTTTTCGAAATTGCTCCTGGTGAGCACCTTTGTTAGAATATCTACATCCTGATCTTCTGTGGGAATGTACTGAAGTAACATTATGCGTCTCTGAAAAAAATCTATAATATGGTGGTACCGGATTTCTATGTGCTTGGACATATCATGAAACATAGGATTAACCGAGAGCTTAATGCAACTCTGGTTATCACAATGTATCATTGTCGGATCCATTTGAGAACAAAAAAAACCAACCAGGATCTTTCTCATCCAGATGGCCTCACATGCAGCTTGACTTGTTGCCATGTATTCTATCTTCGTTGAACTAAGTGCCATAGATCGTTGCTTCTTGTTGTACCAAGAAACTATTGTCGATCCTATGCTGAAGATCCCTCCTAATGTGCTCTTTCTGTCTGATGGAATCCATGCCCAATCTGCATCTATGAAGCCTTGAATCTTCACTCCCTCTATCCATTTGTACCATAATCCATACTATGTAGTGCCCCTGAGATATCTCAAGACATGATTCCCCGACTTCCAAAAAATCTTGGTTGGCTTAACCATAGCTTGACTTAGCTGGTTAACTGCATAGAAAATGTCTAGTCTAGTGTTCACCAAGTACATCAGTGAACCTACTAACTGCCTGTAGACATTATCATCCACTACTTCTCCAGAAGTAGCATCCTCTTTCCTCCAATTTTCTCGAAGAGGAGTGTCCATGGGTTTACATCTCTTCATGTGAAAAATACCCAGTATCTCTTTGGCATACTTTCCTTGAGAAACAAAAATATCACCATCCCGCTGCCATATTTCCAAACCAAGGAAATAGTGAAGGAGTCCCATGTCCTTCATTTTGAACTCCCTTGCAAGATACTCCTTTCATGATTTTATCAGTTGCTCATCACCTGTCAAAATTAGATCATCAACATAAAGTACGATAATCAAGATCTTACCATCAACCACAATATGGTACAGGTTTGCATTCGCTTCACTTTTGGTGAATCCCAACCCAGTGAAACAGTTTTCAATCTGAGTGTACCAAGCACGAGGTGCTTGCTTCAGCCCATACAGTGCTCTCTTGAGTCGACACACATGCAACTTACTATCAAAGATCTCGAAACCTTCTGGCTACTCTATGTACACTTATTCCTTAATAACTACATTGAGAAACACAGTTTTCACATCCATATGATGAATGTTCCACCCCATGTGCGCTGAGAGTGCAAGGATAGATCTAATGGAAGAGTACCTCGTGATTAGTTCTAAAGTCTCATCATAGTTGATCCCATCAATCTATGAGAATCCCCGGGCCACAAATCTGGCCTTTTACTTCTCCACACTCCCATCAATAGCTTATTTTACCTTGTAGATCCATCTAGATCCAACCACTGATTTTTCGACTGGTCTTGAGACAATCTCCCATGCATTTTTATTGACAATGGAGTCATACTCCTCTACCATTGCATCAACCCAAATTGGTTGTTGCACTGCTTCTTGATAGGAAAATGGTTTTGTCACAATACACTTGCTCATAATAGCCATGTATCCAATAAACCTGTCTGGAGATTGTCTCTTTCTGCAAAGTGAAGTAGGGGCCGCTACTTTCTCTACTGCACCAAGTCTTAATCTATCAGCTTCCGTGGTTCACCTTCTACCATTTCTGGTGGAGGGCTCTGCATGAGTGTTTTCTGCCACTCCATGATCCTTTGCATGTGACTGCTCCACATCTTGAGGTTCATTCTTTGGAACCAAGAGTTCCTCCTCTGCATGCAAATCTAGCTCCCTCTCAAGGGACAATCGCATGGCTTTCTCATTAAATTTTGTATCCCATCACACAACAGTCATTCGGCTATTTAGAAATACACCAGATAGTTGTGGGGAGTTTCAGTGTACCCCACAAATATCCCAATCTCAGCTATTGGTTCCAGCTTCTTCCTGGTGTCTTTGGTCACATGCACATAAATAGATGAGTCAAAAATCTTAAAATGTGAAACATCAAGTTTCTTACTAGTAAAAACCTCTTTTGGTGTACTCATGCCAAGTATCCTATGAGGACAACGGTTTTACACAAATACCGTTTTGTTACATGCCTCCGCCTACAGATGCAACGGTAGGCCTTGATCATACAACATCGCTCTTGCTGCACCCACAATTGTTCTGTTATTTCTTTCTGCAACCCCATTATGTTGTGGGTTATTAGGTGCAATCAGTTCTCTCTGAATTCCTTCTTTGTTGTAGAACTTCTTGAATTCATTGGAGATGTACTCACCACCATTGTCACTCCTAAGAGCCTTCACAAGCTTCCCTGTGTCTTTCTCCACCAGTGCTTTGAACTCAAGAAACTTTGAGAACGTCTGTTCTTTATTTTTCATGAAGTAGATCCAAAATTTTCGAGAAAAGTCATCAACAAATATCACATAGTACTTATGCTTTGTTTTCGAAGTAATAGAGTATGGTCCACAAATGTATGAGTGAACTCTCTTAAGGATTTTTGAAGTGCAATTCTCCTTCTCCTGAAAATTAGCCTTTGCATACTTCCCCATAGTACATCCCTTGCATGTGTTTGACTGCGCAAGTGTACCTTTGGGAAGACCCATAGAAATCTATTGCATGACCTTCAAGGCTTCATGGTGTAAATGTCCCAATCTCCTGTGCCATAACTCACCCTCATCCTAGCTCACCACTTTGTTCGCCTTATCCATCAATGTTTCACAGCCATATACATCAAGTTTATAGAGATTCTTAAGTCAAATCCAAATCTTCTTGGCTTGTCTTGTTGTTTTTTGTCACGGGAAACCTTTTCCTTCACTGAAAACAACATCATAGCCTCTATCCTCCAACATTGCAACTAAGACTAAATTTTTCATCAAGCCTGGTACATGTATTACATCTTTTAATTGAAAGGGTTTGCCTGACTATCTCTGGAAGGTAATGGTACCAATCCTGGTAGCATTGTATCACACATTATCACCCATTTCGATATGCATCTAGAGGTCCTTCTCCTCCAAGCTACTGAAAAGTTATTTGTCTCTCGTCATGTGAAAATATGCACCACTATCCAAATACCACACCGATCCCATTGCACTTGACACCATGCATGAAATGAGCGAGAATTCAAGCTCAAATTGTGAGGTCAAAGCCTCACTATTTGCAGATCCTGAATCCTCCTTGTTCTTCTTCTTTTGTGGACAGTTAGTGGCATAATGTCCATGCTCATGAGAGTGAAAGCACTTCACTTTGGACATGTCGCACTTCTTGCCATCTTTTTCAGACTCGGATTTGAAATGGAATTTATTTCCTTTCCCCTTATTCGCCTTGGCATCCAAAGCACAATATTCTTCATCTTCATTCTTAGATGAAGATCCATCTCTGATATTCTATCTGAACTCTTCTTGCACCAAATCCGACCAAAGTCGTTCCCAATCTGGCAGCTTTTCCCTTCCATTGACAGAGTCCTTATAACTATGCCAACTCTTGGGAATTCCTAGAAGAACTAGGCTCACCAAATAATCATCAGCAACAGTAATGCCAACACTCTCAAGCTCATCCCAACATTGGACAAACTTTGTTAAATATTTTGGCATGGAGTCGCCTTTCTCCATTTTTATCTTCTTGATTTTATCCTTCAGTGCCAATTTCCTATGGTCACTGCTGCTCTGAAATAGATCTGTCAAAGCTTTCCACATTTCATATGGTCTCGCTTTTCCATGGATACTTGAGACAATGTGGTCTTGTACTCCCTCAAGTAATATCCTCCTCGCCTTTTAAACTTTCTTTTTTTGTGCATCAAGATTTGCAGCATCTGTCACAACGGGTTTGGGAACATCATTGTCAATGAATTCCTTTAATCCATTTTCCTCCAGTAATTCCTCCACCCTATCTTTCCAAACAATATATTTAGAGCTTCCCTCGAGCGCATACTCCAATCTCAAACCATTGAAAGCCATTTCAATCCTGAATCACCTGTAGCACCAATAGAGTCTTATGCAAATTCGAATTCTATTCAGTCACAAACTCAGCTTCTCCTCCACTGTAGTGATTTCATGTGCTCTAATACCATGTAGAAATTATACAAACAATATGTATATCATGGATTCAATCTGATCTAACAATTTACTAAAGCTAGATATTGAATCGCTTCTACAAATCAATTACGGAAATTAAACACAATCGCTAATCAGATGAAGAAAAGAAAGAATCAAATCAAACCACAACACAGATAATTTCCCGGGGAAAGCTTGCTGCTCAAAACCCCACTATCTTCTATTGTATATTCAGCATGGATACATGAAACAATTACAATTCACTCTTCTCACTAGAGTCTCCAACACTCAGCTAATTGTCTCACACTGTCCTGGACAAAACTGACCAACACTTAGTCAATTCTCAGCCTTTAAACAGTATCTCTTGCTTGCGCAAATTCTGATGAATGCAATTCCTATTCTTTAGGAATTTTGGCCTTCCTAAACTGTGCAAGGATCATGGGCAATCCAGTGTGTGTTTGGTTGCATGGGTGCAACCCAATAATCCTATAACTGATAGTTAATATCCCTTTCACCTTTGTCTCAACTGGGTCTCCACTGGAACAGACATGCATGCAACTAATAATAGTAAATCATCAGTTGCATGTTATATCACTGATTGTGAATTAAATAATATTTAATTTACTTGATCTCTCACTAGTGCAACAAACAGTTACAACTATCTCAACTAACGTTAACTCACCTAACTCAGTTAACTGATTACTCATGCATTAAACTAATGCACCAACTGCACTTTGAACTCTATTACAACTAGAATTACTCTACATGCCTCACCAACTACCCTCAACTTTAAATTCATGAGCTAACTGATTTTATTACACTCAGTTAACTATTACAAGTAATTATGAGATAATATTACATTTTATTGTCCATTTTAATTAAGGGAAAATTAAAATAGACATTGCACCAAATTTAGCCCACACGAGTGTAGGTGCTGCTAAGACCTGTTGGTCCCACACTAGTGTAGGTGTTGCAATTTCTTGTTGGACTTCAACACAATGCTAATTCAAGATTTATCTCTCGAAGATGAATTAGTGTTGAGACGATCTCCTTCAAAATTTATTGACGGACATTGTAACATATATTTGATATGTGTGTGTTTTTTACGTATAAATGTGTCATTTTTAATGACCATGTGTTTTTTTAATTTATATACCAAGTGTGCTCCCACCATGTAAGCACAACTTGATGAACTTCATGTTTTATAAAATTAAAATGTGAAGGACTTCAACAAATTTTTGTTTAAAGTGAGTTTTACACATCAATTTGTGCTTTGAAAGTTGTGTTTTTGCTCAACATTTGTGTACTAAATTACATTAATTTTTTCAATTATTTTGAATTTATTTTAAATATTATTTTTAAGAATTTATTTTAAATAGTAATTTTAAAAATAATTGTAAATGTCCACTGTAAATATCCATATATATATCTCATGGAGGATGAAGGCGAACATCAGTAGAATCCCATGCCTCTACGAGAGAGGGGGATCACGGATTGAGGGATGTTCATGGTATTTATATTAAATGTGCATGTCTTTAAATGACATTTGAATATATTAAATTATCTCCATACATACATGTATACATGTGGAATTGATTTTTTTATTGAATATATATATAATTTTATCCCCATGTACATACACGTGTACATATGGAATTGATTTTTTATCAATTTTGTGAGTTAAATTAATTTTTAATAAATTTCATTTTTTTATTTTTTAGGAGTTAGGAGGACAAGAGTATCTACTCCATCAATTGAGCCTGGCCATGGTTGATGCAATCGTGGCATGGTTCACGCAACTTAATCAATCATATGTACATGTATTTATATGTATGTATGTATTTTTTAATTGATTATAAATTCATTTTTTCTATGAAGCTTCCCTCTCGTCGCGTAAGGGTGGTGGTGATACACATTCCCCTGGTGGCCAATCAATAGGTGGTGGCAAATTGCATGAGGGTGATGATATCATTTCCCCGATAGCCAATCAATGGGTGGTCATGTTGGTTCTCAACCAATCGGTGGTCATTTTGGTTCTCAACGATCTCAGGGTGGGCATGATGTTGCCCAACCATATCGAAGTGGCCATCAATCTGAATATTATTTTCATTCAATTATTAATTTGTTAAATTACTTGTAATTTTTTTTTATGGTTAAAAAGAAAATTTGTTCACTTGCTTTTTATTTATACAAAATTTTATATATTGATGCAGAGGGTGAAACTGTTGCTGGAAAAAACCGTAGGACATAATGCATTATTCAAGAAGAAGGTTGTACACCAACCATGACTTATCCTTCTGACATTTCCAATTTACCTTGGGAAACAAACATCCAGCAATACACATTGTAAAGGTGTCAACATCTTTATTCAAAATTGAAGAAATATCTTGTGTCTTTGAAACTCCCTGCTGAGAGTCGAGAAAGCTTAGAAATAGTTACTCCCTCTTTAAGCACACTTGTAGACGTGTACAAAAAGCTTGGGCCAACCACTAATATTTTTGTAGAAATAATGAGGAAAAGAAAGGAAACAGTGATGGGTCCCAATACATGGGAGGATGTTAAACATAGAGTTACAACAGAAATGGCCAAGTTTATTATTTAATTTCAAAGAAGGGCCGAAAAGAAAGATGTTAAAGGTGCAATATTTCAAGCACCCTGATATGGCTTGCCATTTGTATGATAAGCACCTTGCTGCCTATGGAAGAATACCATGGAACGACGAGGTACCTCTTTATTTTGCAAAATTATTTTATGAATATTTTTTTTTTAGAATTAAACCCAATTATAATTATCTTCCCTCTGAATTTTTTGGTTTTGGGAAAGGTCGAGTATGTGACCGTATGGGCGCTAAGCATGATGCTGAGTTGCCTCGCCCCGAGCCACCATTGGTAAGCCAACCTCTTCTTATGGAAACTTTGTGGTCAAATATGGATTCCACTTCTCAAATTAGTCGAGAAGAAATGGATGTCATCATAAACAATGTTTAGAGTGGACTTTGTGGAATTGATGTTTGTCTGAATTGACAAAGAGCACGAGAGAATGTACATGCTAATTTTGTGTATCATACAGATGATGATATAGACAACATAAGTATTGAAGAGATCAGAACATATGCAAAGCATTGTCACAATGGTTGGTAGGAATTAATTATTTATGAGGAAGAGGGCATGGAATCGATATGTGTTAATAGTTAGGGTGAATATTTTAACATGTACAATTTGTAATAAATACATACACATACATCTATTTGTATATGTTAATCTAAAAAAAATTTATCATATATGTGAACACCATTTGCAGTTCTCACGCTTGATGAACAAAGATTTTAATATCACGGTCGAAGCTTCAGGTTCTCAAAATCAAGATGGTTCTCACAATCAAGATGATATGTTGGAAAATGTTAGTGTTTTTTAAGTGTTCATGATGTTGATGTGCAATTATTTTAATCTATTATTAAATCGGTATCATGAAATAGACACTACATCAAAATTTAGATAAAAACTCAATTAAAAAAATCATCACAAAATATTTAATTTTAAAAAAAACTCATTTTAAAACTTTTGCACAAAAGACATACTTCAACCCAAAACATTTACTTTAAAAAATCCACCAAAAAAATGTGTTTTAAAAATCAAATGAAGCTCACAATATTTCCTTCCGAGTCCTGCAAAAAAAAAAATCATTTAAAATATTAGACAAAAACTCACTTTAAAAAATCATTATAAAAGATTTAATTCAACCCAAAACACTTACTCTAAAAAAAATGTCACTTTAAAAAATACCTCCAAAAAATGTCCATTGAAAATTAAGTCCAACCTCTTAAAAAATGTCACTTTAAAAAATACCTCTAAAAAATGTCCTTCGAAAATTAAGCCCAAAAAACCTCTAAAAAAATGTCACTTAAAAAAAATACCTCCAAAAAATGTCCTTTGAAAATTAAGCTCAAAAAACATCTAAAAAAATGTTACTTTAAAGAATACTTCCAAAAAATGTCCTTTGAATATTAAGCCCAAAAAGCGTCCTTTGAAAATTAAGCCCAAAAAAATCTCTTTGCAAAATCAGCCCAAATGAAGAAATGTGCAAAAATATGTGAACATAATGATTCCATTTTCAAAATGTTTTTTGGAGGAGCTTCATTGAATTTTCCAGTCGACGTAATTTGCAAGAAAAATTTCTGCAGAATTTCTGTAAAAAATTCGGCCGAACTTGTTTGTCATTAGAATTAATGGGCTGGAGCGGAAAAAAAAATAAAAATAAAAATCGGTCGAACTATTTTATAAGTTTGACCGAACTAACACATCTGCAACTACGCAACAGTTCGCCTCTGAACATATTTCTTCAACTTTGGAATGATTAAACTCTATCAAACTTTATGAATTAACTATCGGTTAAAATGTGTGCAAACAATTTCTGAAGGTCATTATGATTCAGTGAAATCAAAATTTTGTATCTTCCAAAAGATACTGTAAAAAAATTGAAAAAATTACGGTGCATTACATTGGTCCGTCGTTTGTAATGAGTAGTTTTTAGATTTTTAGTTTATAACTAATATGTTAAGAAACTTCGCGCGAGCCAAAACATATTCAAAATATGTATTTTTTTCATATTGGATCAGTTCAAAAAATTATAGTAATTATGATATGTATCAGTTGGTTTCGTAAATATAACGACACTGACGTAGACTCCGTAACACGCACTCAAAGAAATGTTAAGTTGACATATCAAATGTGAATAAAAAAATTCAAAAAAATAAGTAATAGAAAGCTAATAAAATTTCTGACAAGTTTTATTTTTATCGTAAAATAAAATTCTAAACAGAAAAATTGTTTTGGCTTACAAAGAGTAGAAGAAGAAAAGAAAAGAAAAAAAAATATATATATATATATATATATTCTCAAAAAAATAAAATGTAATCCAACTTCAAATTTAATATTAAAAAATCCCTAAAATTTTCATTGTCACATAATTTTAGATTTGATGGTCTTTTGTGAAATTCTTAAAACCGTTTCTTACCAGACCTATATCCTAGTTTATACTTCCTCAAAAAATACTTACTATTTTATACTTTAATTTCCATATTACCTTGGTATTCTACCTATAACCATGTGCAACATTTTTTTATCAACAAGGACATGATATGAGGCTACAATACAAAGACTATCGAAGTATCAAAGTTAGTTTGGAAAGGTGGATTTTCAAAGTATAGAGGTCGGTTCAAAAAGGCTCTAAACATCATAGAGAAGGACACATCAATTACTTTAATGATAACACAGGAAAGAGAACGTAACGGAGCATTATTGTGATCATGGAGAATGAAGACATTACAAGTGTAAAGCGATAGGTTTCAACGATTAAATGAGTTGGTTTTTAAATCTTTACATCTCACTCACACCCGTTAAAGACTCAAGGAACAAAGGTGATGGAATAGGCTCTATTTTTAAAACACATACGATACTCTATCAAGTATATTTTGTTTTGAATAATATCGACAAAAGAAAAACTATTATTGAACTTTGTTTTTGAGACATTTCAGTATAAGAAAAATAGTTGAAATCAAGATTAAAAAAATAAAAATAAAACAAGTTGAAGGATCGATCTGTATTATCCAAAGAAGGTATGAATAAAGTTATAAATTCAATTCACATGCAGAATTCAACAAAGTTGAGTTTTATCCATTTGTTATCTAATTCACTCCTGGAACCACATGAATCCGGGAGTAAAAACATCATAGTGAGACCCTAAGTCTACAAAGCATGTGTTCAACATGAAAGAAGAAATGCGTGGAGGAATAAGCTACAGCAAGACACTCTTAAATCTAATCATAGAGAAGTGAAAATTAAGAGGTATGTGTACCTTATTAAAAAAACTCTATTTTGGCTAAGAATTCATAAACACAAGTTCAGGAGCAGCTCCAAATATTTTTCAAATAAACTATGGGTTTTGATATGATAGCATATGAAAGGAAAAATGTAGTGATAATAGTTTTTAAGTCAAGTCTATTTAAACATTTTGCTCGAGAAACCTGGTTGTAAAACAACTACACTGCATTACCTAGAAGTAAATTTATGCCAAATATAGATCGATTTCCTCCTCAACAACTGAAATTAGGGCATTGAGTGAAAATTGTTGCATAATAAAAAAAATAGAGGATTGGAATACTAAAAAGAAAGGAAAAAATGCTTTGAATATATTACTCTCATAAAATTGATTAACCTTGAGTGTACATAAAATTGATTTTTCTAATTTAACAGAGCTTTGACTAGTAAGACAAGTATTGATATTCAAAACCTTGTATATATTGCTCAAAAATTTCAGTGGATTGGTCATAAATTTAAATGCAACAAAGGATTTTATGGTAAATGTTGAAAATTCTATATTTCAAAATTCAAATTAACCACGGGTCAATGGATGTGTGCATAGGGAGATAAAATAGAATATTTTTTTCTTCTAAAGTTAGTTCTTGTTGGAGAATATCAAATGGTATTTTCAGGGTAAATTGATAAAGATTGACAAGGCTTGATTTACAGGGAGGAAAAGCTTATACGACAGTGGAAAGGTAGTGATATACAAGGTTAATAGACAAAGAGGCATAATGACAAGTAAAATTGAACCTTTTGTTTTGAAATTGTTAAATATCAGCCTAGATCTATCTTAACTCTGGATCTATCAAGCGCCGAGAGGGATCAAATCTCTCGAGGTGCAAACCTTCTTTTTGAGTGCACAACCTGAGGAAAGGTTTGCACCTCGAGAGATTTTATCCCTCTCAACACTTGATAGATCCGGAGTTAAGATGGATCTAGGCTGGTTTCAGTCGTGTGCTGCCAAGGAAAATCTATCGAAGATATGATTAATTTTATCAATAATATGTAAATATATCAAATATTAATATAATCATTTTAAATATGCTAAATATTTATGATATTAACTTGGTCATTTTAATTTTAAATTTTCTTAGTTACCTCATTTCGTTGAGATGATAAATATTGTTAATAAATATAATGATGAAAAATGATGAAATATTTTTTTTGAATGCAAAGTGACAATAATAGTGTTGAAAGATAGAAAATGTGAATAATAAGAATGTACTCATGTTACAAATAGCATTGTGATCAATCTCAAACTATTTTCTTATACTATTCTTATTGCCACCCTTGTTAGTTTTGTTATCTTTTCATATCGATTATATGAAAAAGAAAATTTAAATCGTAAACCATTTAAATATTTAGCTCGAGATGTTGTAGTAAACATGATACCTTGACTCTCTTGCTCTCAAATATTAATAGGTTAAATTACTATAACACAAAAATCAATGTACATTGAAGTGGAAACGTGAAGCTGGGTTACACTTTTGTGAGAATCGGGGTGCGAAAAAAATTTTCAACAATAGTTTGGCCGAACATTTTACAAAGTTCGGTCGAACTCTCTAATAGTTCGGCCGAACTCTCTAATAGTTCGGCCGAACTTTCTTATAGAGTTTAGCCGAACTCGTGTTTCCATTTAGATTGATGACACACTGACGGCGCGGGCAAACAGAATTTTTGCCGGAGATTGGAAAACCGGCAGCAAAAGTTCGGCCGAACTATTTTCTATAAATAAATCGCCCGCGAAAGTTTATGGTTTACCGTTTTCATTTCGCGCGCCTTTCGTTGTTTGTGAGTGTTGTCGCTCTGTTGCTGCTGTCGGCCGCCCTGGTGCTCCCGCCGTCCGCCTTGGTGCTCCCGCAGTCCGCGCTCGTCGACTGCTGCGTCGAGTATGAATTTCTAAAAATTTTGATCCACTCGATCAGTAAACGAACAAAAATTGGTTAGCTAAAAGATAAACTAGTGTAATAGAAATTTTAGCTTACTTGTGAATGTATTGCCATGTCTTTATTCATGTGGATCAATACCATCAAAGCTCTGAGGGAACTGCGTATGTATTGCCATGTCTTTCCTGTTTTCAAAACTACGTATTAATTTTTTTTTAATGTAAAAATTCTCTCAATGAAAGTTTGTCGGGAAAAACAGGAAAGTACAAACCTGAATCATTCCTGGATGGTCTGTTTCCAGGGCAAGGAGTTCCATTTTGTGTTGTCAATCCTTCATTTGGAAGATTTTTTGCTGTAGCTACCAAATCATTAATACAAACCTTGAATTATTTATACTCTCTCTGTAAATTAAAGATAAAGAGTGGTTTTATATATTTTTTAAAGCAACAACTTCAATTTAGTCCAAACAAACCTTCATTGTTGTTTGTTTTTGTAATAAATGAAGGTTGTAGTTTGTTGTTGAGATAGTCTATATTCTAAATAAAGTACCACTCTGGTGCATGGGGTTCAATGTTAAACTTCTTGCAGAATTGAATCCTCTTCTTTGAAAACTATGAAGTTTCAGACAAGGCTCGAAACATTAGCATGGAAGTAGCATCATGTGAAACATAGCAGAAAACTTTTTCTATAGCATAATGCTCAAACAAACCCCATATTTACCTGTGTGTTAGCTCTTCAATAAGAGTTCCTGCCAGCCTCAAGAATCTGTGATTTACATGCTGAAAGTAAGTTCATAATGTCGGATGCCCATAGCAAGACAATGGAAAAACATAACCCCTGACATGTGGATATCTGGTGATGGAGTCTATGTATTAGCCTAATAAACAGTTAAATATAGTTCAATTGATCAGACGAAGTAGAGAAAAAGGGTAGACAATGGTTGGCCTAACCATTTTCAAGAAGGAAACACATATCATGTGAAACATAGTAGAAAACTTTTTCTATAGCATAATGCTCAAACAAACCCCATATTTACCTGTGTGTTAGCTCTGCAATAAGAGTTCCTGCCAGCTTCAAGAATCTGTGATTTACATGCTGAAAGTAAATCATCGAAACATTAGCATGGAAGTAGCATCATGTGAAACATAGCAGAAAAAATTTTCTATAGCATAATGCTCAAACAAACCCCATATTTACCTGTGTGTTAGCTATGCAATAAGAGTTCCTACCAGCCTCAAGAATATGTGATTTACATGCTGAAAGTAAATCATCGAAACATTAGCATGGAAGTAGCATCATGTGAAACATAGCAGAAAACTTTTTCTATAGCATAATGCTCAAACAAACCCCATATTTACCTGTGTGTTAGCTCTGCAATAAGAGTTCCTGCCAGCCTCAAGAATCTGTGATTTACATGCTGAAAGTAAGTTCATAATGTCGGATGCCCACAACAAGACAATGGAAAAACATAGAAGTCATTTATCTCATGGGCCTTCAACCTAAATTATATATCTAGCACTACATTAAGCTATAGGAGATAAATCAAAGAAGCATTTGAATGTAAATTAAACATGTGTAATAATTATGTCCTTTAGTTTAATAAATAGATAATAATTTGAAAATGCCATATCTAAGCTATATTTCATCTAAGTAGCTTTCAATTTAAACTTATATCTAATGTTAAATTATATAAAAGAATAACAGTAATCCAAACTTCAAAAAAATATTTAGAACATTAGTATAAAATGTGACATATAATTTTCCTCTGTGGAAAAACATAGTTATAATTGCCAATCTTATAATATTATCCAATCTTATAATATTTGAAACCTAAGGTCTTTCCCATACCAAAGTATGTTCTTTTAAAACATGTTTTCTTGGTGATATGGGTGATTTAGAAATGATTGGGAGAGCGAAATTCCTCATTTAATATGTAAAATATGTTTGGTTCATGCCACTAAGCCAAGAATTTTAAATTCAATTGACTTTTAATATAACCAACTAAATCCTGCAAAAAAAGAATAAAACAATTTATGTTAGGGTTGTGGATTCAGGCATTGAAACAACACACCATGATATTTCAAATTTAAAAATGATGGTTTGAGTCCTAGGTAGCTTAGAATCCTGTTTGTTTTCAAAATAAGGATGCACTCCCATTTGATTCTCACGATTAGGTTGTAATCATGAGGCTCTCGCTCAAGAGTGGACCTTCCCAAAATCTTGTGACGTCTTGTCACAAACAAAACCATCAAACTGAAAACACATCATGTAAGAAACATAGCTCGCTGACATATCATTTTTCTCCTTCAAAGAAAAAAAAATTCACATCATGTGAATATCTCCATGTACTCTTACATATTGGTGTACAAAACCATCAACCAAACACAAGTCGACAAAACATGCCTCTTCAAACAACCGACTCTCAAGTCAAATAATAGCTCATGTACAAATTTCCATATTTGTTGCATTTAAGTGTGTCAACATAACTCTACTTTCAACATCTTGCTTCATGCAACATGCACCATACTTTGAATTTGCAAAGAAATTCATGAAACATCAAAATACATGCTAGGCCTTAATTGGATAATAAATCTAACCATCTGTTAGCAAACCATTTCAATGGCGCTTCTTTTAGTTGCACTTCATCATGTGAATCATCTTGACCCTCATCGATTATGAAATCCTCTTTTCCATTCTTTCCATTATCTCATTCCACCTTCTTCAAATGTTGTGGATGACTTGTTGGATACAAAGTCCAACACTTGTCCAACATCTATAAACATTATGATTATTCAAACCACAAAAGGAACATGCAAGTTCTTTTCCAAATCTTATGTGAATATTTACCATATTTATCATAATCAAAAGCAATTTGATTAGAGGCAAATTTATACCTTGAACATTCATCGTTGTCGCCTTCTTGAGGAGGTGAATTTGATGAGGTAGTGGCTCTCCTCTTAATACTAGCAATGAATTCAATGACTCTAGAGCTTTCAACATCCTCTTCTTTTACATTCTCATTAGTTGCATGATTATTAACATCTTCTTGCAAAGTGGGTGTCAAACTTTTCCATTCAACATGAATACAAACTTCACAAGCTTGATGCACCCCTTTCATGTATAAAAAGATTACCTGTGTTGGGAGTGGCCTTTTACAACTTCGGAAAGCATTTGGTTCCACATTCATTCCTCCAGCAGACGTTGTCTTGTAGATACCATACATTTGTCTAAGGTTAAAATCATACAAGAAGAGCTTCATTCCGGGCTTCACCTTTTCTACAAGCTCCTTTTTGGTTGGTGGCAACCCAAACACTTTGTATCGGAAACACTCTTGCTTTGTTTGAAAATTACACATAAAAATCAAGCCGGCAAACTTATCTTTGCCACTGCCATCTTCATTGTTTGCTTCCTTGTTGCCTTGTTTTTTCTTCTTATTTTGATCAACCTTTGACACAACAGGGTCAGATAAACCCTTGGGTTTGTTCTCTGTCTCTACTTTAACAGTCTTATCCACAACATTAACCTTTGACACAACAGGGTCAGATAAACCCTTGGGTTCGTGGTATGTCTCTATTTTAACAGTCTTATCAACAACATTAGTTGGTGCTGCATCCTGCAACATATATCCACAGATTTGTTTCAGGCATTTGTAATATTCCTTAGACTATCTGCAATTTGCTTCACACTATATGCAATCTGCTTCATACTATACTATCCGTAATTTTCTTCAAAGATGACCGAACAATAGATCCACACTATTTTCAAACTCTTTAAACTTCACACTGAAAACCCATCAACATATTCGTACTGAATCTTACAAGAATCTGTAAACTGTTTTCAGAGATTGCCGAGTTATTCCTTATTAAAAGAGCCATAGACAAGGTATATAAATATAGATAGAATTACTTCCTTTTAGGCTGACCAACACTTTGCCATGTAGGCTGATTTGTAACACATCATAATAGTTCGATTTTTCAACGTTGATGTAGAGCTGAAATAAACCATTGGTTCATGTTTTCTTTGACTAGGTCTGGGTTTCTGGCTGAATCTATATGGACATTTTTGTCTAGTTAAATACCCTTCTGTTTGAAAGATTGATTTATCTTTTAAGATTTTGCATTTGTGTGTTGTATGTATCAAAGATATCTATTCCCAGTTTTTCTATGCACATCAATTCAATTGCACAAACAATTAAATCTAATTTAATATTATTGTTTGCTAGAAGTTAGTTTATGTTTTAAAAATGTTCAGTGTTGTATGTAGCAAAATATTCTACAAGGTGACCTTTCTTATGGAAATGAGTAATAAACAATTGCATCTTATTTTCAGCATCATTTTCCTTGTCCAATGGGCCTTTGACTTTTTGCCTCATTTATTTAGAAAGTTTCAATGTGTATGGATATCTTCTTCCAACATCTATAAACATTATGATTATTCAAACCACAAAAGGAACATGTGCAAGTTCTTTTATATATCTTATGTGAATATTTACCATGTTTATCATAATCAAAAGCAATTTGATTAAAGGCAAATTTATACCTTGAACATTCACCATTGCCTCCTTCTTGAGGAGGTGAATTTGATGAGGTAGTGGCTCTCCTTTGAATACTAGAAATGAATTCAATGACTAGATAGAGCTTTAAACATCCTCTTCTTATACATTCTCATTAGCTGCATGTTTACTAACATCTTCTTGCAAAGTGGGTGTCAAACTTTTCCATTCATCATGAACACAAACTTCACAAGCTTGAGGTAATGAACACGAAATAAAATTCCTTCTTGGAACAACTTCATGTGCCTCCTTGGCTTTGGATCATTTTCCATGTTTTCCATAACCAAGACCCAAATAATTAGGCCCTTCTTGAAGAACATTTGGCTCAACTATGCCTTGTACTCAACTATGCCTTGTACATGCTTGCCTTTAAAACCCTTTACTTTCATAGCACATTTTCATCAAAAATTTGGACCTTATTCCTCTAATGTCTCTCAAAATCACGTACACATTCATTTTCAGAGGAAATTGAAGACATAAACCAATAGTTAATTCTTCTAACTAACCTTGACTAAAATGAGCTAAATTGTACTTTGATACGAACTTGATTTGAATATGGACAAACTAGTTTTGTTGGGGAAGGGGTTTATGTGTCAAGCTTTAAGTGTATTTTGTGAGAAATTTATGAGTTAATTAAATTTTAAAAACTCGTTTACACATTTATAAAATGCAAAATTTTTATTTCTAGGAAAATATTTTCCCTCAATCCAAATTCTGATCATTGGACATGTAAGAGGAAGAAAGAGGGAATTCACTTTTCAAATTCTATACCTTGTCTAAACCAAAATAAACTAGAGGTTTGGTTTTCAAATACATTCACTTATTTGGAAAAGTTCTAGCTACCAAAAGTCCATATGCCAATCTACCTCCCAAGAAATCCATTTAGTACACCATTGGTTATTTTTGTCTTCCTATATTCTTTATCAACCTCTTCTAGTGATTCTTGAAAGGTGGATACTTAAATCCTTCCTAAAAATTTGAGCTCTAAAATGAGAAGACATACAAGGTCATTTTAAGTCATTCTTCTATCCAATTATAAAAACCAAGTGAATATTGAACTACATATTGATTTTTGTCCCATAGAACGACAAAATCTAAAACCTCTTCAAGGTCTTCAATATGCTCGTAAAGTTAATTTACATGTCTTGATCAAGTCCAACAACAAAGAAACATTCAATGACAACACCAAAATCTACAACTTCTTCAACATCTTCTAAACCATCTTCAAAGTCAATATTGTGTGCATCAAATTCCTCAGCAAGGTCATTAATGGAGTCATCAATGGTGCATCAAATTCATGCACCATACTTTGAATTTGTAAAGAAATTCATGAAACATCAAAATACATGCAAGGCCTTAATTGGATAAGAAATTTAACCATCTGTTAGCAAACCAATTGCATCTTATTTTCAACATCATTTTCCTTGTCCAATGGGCCTTTGACTTTTTGCCTCATTTATTTAAAAACTCATGTTTACACATTTATAAAATGCAAAATTTTTATTTCTAGGAAAATATTTTCCCTCAATCCAAATTATGATCATTGGACATGTAAGAGGAAGAAAGAGGGAATTCACTTCTCAAATTCTAGACCTTGTCTAAACCAAAATAAACTAGAGGTTTATTTGAGCTCTAAAATGAGATTCCAAGCCTAATTTCATAAAAAGTAAGTTGGGGATGATCACATTGACTTGCTTGATGACATGTCTATGAAGATTAACTACCTTGAACTATTTTTTTGCGTAGGGAAAGAGACACATTCCCATGTCCGAGCATGAAAACGTTCTTTGATATTGTTAATGCCTCTAGTGTTTACTTCTACAAGTTCTATAGGCAGAGTCTGTAAAGGGCCAGGTAGCCTCTGGATCTCATCTTTTTTGAAAGGTGACATATCTAGTAAATGCCCCTACAGTCAATCTCTGGAATGGATCTAAATAGAAGTTCTTCATTTTAATATCCGTAAAACACAACAACTTTAAAGTAAACTATGTACATGTGTCATTTCTCCCACAAACTAAAGTGTATAAGTAGTAAATTTTATACCAAGTGTGCTCCCACCATGTAAAGTGAAATTTGGTGAACTTATCATTTTTATAATATCTTTTTTGATTAAATTTAGTTTCACACATGATCAATTATTGATTTGAAAGTTGTGTTCTACATAATTTGTGTACACTAAATTACAAATTGATTTTTTGAAATCTATTTTGTGTAAATGTCGACCAATAGATATATATCATGGAGGATGAACAACGAAGATCAGTCGAATCCCATATGGAGGTTCAAGGATCGGGGAATGTTCACGGTATTCAAATATAATCTTAAATCTCCATACATGTGTGTACATATGGAATTGATTTTTTTATTAACTTTGTGATTTAATTTAGTTGTTAATAAGTTTCATATTTTAATTTTTAGGAGGTAAGAGGAGAAGGGTTTCAACTCCATCCATGGAGTGTGGCCAAGGTTCAACTGGTCGAGGTATGAGTGGTAGTAGGTTGCGGGAAGGGGGCGATATTTATTCCCCTGAAGGTCAATCAACCGCTGCTGGTTCTCAGCAGCGTCATTCTGGGGCTGGTTCTCAGCAGGGTCATGTTGGAGAAGATGTTAACCAACAACATCAAGGTTGCCATCAATTTCAATATTTTTTCATTAAATTTGTATAATTTTTTTTACACGTGTTTTTTCTAATATACGAAATTTTATATATATTGATGCAGAGGCCGAAAATGTTCGAGCCAGTGGTCAAAATAGACGCAGGGCAGTGCGCTACATTCAAGAAGAAGGTTGTTAACCCAGCACAACTTATCCGGCTGAGATTACTGATATACCATGGGAAACCAACATTGTGGAATGCACCTTACAAAGGTGTGAAAGCCTTTATGCAAAATTGCAAAGAGATCTCGTGGCTTTGTCTCTACCTGCTGAGAGTAGACAAAGCCTTGAAATAGTTACACATTCATTGGGTGAAATGCTAAATGTGTACAGAAATTTGGGGCCAACGACTGATTCGTTTGTAGAAACGATGAGAAAGAGAAAAGAAACAATGATAGGTCCCGATAAATGGCAGGACATAAAAAAAAGAGTTTCAAGAGCAGATGCTAAGTCAATGTTTAATTATAAGGAAGGGCCAAAAAGAAAAATGTTGAAGGTGCAGTATTTCAAGCACCCAGACAAAGCTGGTTTTTTGTATGATCGACATCTTGCGGCCTTTGGAAGGCTTCCATGGAACGATGAGGTTCCTGTTTATTTTGCACAAATTTTTTATGCAGAATTTTTTTTGGGTATGAAACCCGACTATAATGACCTTCCTTCAGAATTTTTTGGCCCGGGGAGAGGTCGATTATATCAACGTAAGGGAGCTAAGTGAGATGTGGAGTTGCCTCGCCCTGAGCCGCCATTGGTGAGTCGATCGTTTCGAGTCGAAACTCTGCGATTAGAGTTGGATGTGACTTCTCAAATAAGTCGAGAAGCAAGAGATGTTATGATCGACAATGTTCAGAGCAGATTGAGTGGAGTCGATCTTTGTTTAAATCGACAAAGAGCACGTGAAAATGCACGTGCCAATTTTGTTTATCATACAGATGAGGAGATTTACAACATGAATGTTGAAGATCTCCGAACATATGCAATAAATTGTCGCAATGGTCTGCAAGACCTAATTTTTCATGAGGAAGAGGGCACCGAAACGGTATGTGTTAGTGACGTTAGGGTTTGAAATTATTTTTACATATACATGTGTACAATTTGTAATAAATACATGTGTATGTACATGTATACATTTATTTGTATGTGTACATTAATCTAATTTAATGTATGATTATATGTTAAAACACCATTTGCAGTTCTTAGGCATGATGCGTGATGAAAATGTTAACATTACGTTCGGGACCTCCGGTTCAAACGATGCAGATGGGTCTGACCATCATGATATGTTGGCACATGTATGTTAGTGTTTTTTAAGTGACTCTAAAATAAATAATTGTTGCCACACATGTATATATATATAATTTGATAAAATGTTTTAACAGGTACCGATTCTGTCTGATGTTTTTGGGATGACGGTACCTTCTTCTTCCTTAGGAGATATACCTTCTACTTCATTGGGAGATGAGCCATGAGTATGGACAATTTTTCACTTGAGTTTAAAATTTATGTTTAAAAGTTATATATATATATATATATATTCATATTCTACGTCAAAAAGTTCCATTAAAAATTGAGATATATATATATAGAGAGAGAGAGAGAGATCTATATTTTGAGTTATTTAAAAACTTTTGAATTTAGGTTCCTATAGAAGATTTCTTTAATCCGAGGACTCTAGCGACGGAGATAAGAACATCCACAGCATTTGAACAAGTTGTCTTTAGTTCATTTTTTTAATATTATTGAAAATAAGTTTATATACATGTACATGTGCATTTTCATTTGAAAGTTTTTAATATATATATACATTTAATTGTATATGTATATTGTACAGTTTACCACCGCAGATGTTTCTATGGGAGAACCTGTTCATCAAATGGAGAGGGAACCTTACGAGGTATTGCATGATTTTTTTGTTATATTTTGTTTTTTACATGAAGTTCTAGATATATATATATTCTCATTCATTTTTAAAACTTCAAATTTTAATGTTCAAGTACATGTGCATTGTGTATGTAGGTTTCCTATTCACGGGATAGGGCGCGGACTGAGACCCAGACGCTAGATCCTCCATTTGATGGACATGATTCTGATGGTAGATGGTTTTAAAATTTGTTAAACTTCATACAGTTTGATACTCAAGTGAGATTTACAATTTTTGGACATATTTTATTACATTATTATTATATAATTTGTTTTATTTAATTTTTGGATGGTTTTAGTACTTTTGGCATGTGAATGTGAAGTAATGTTGTCATTTGAACTACATTTGGCATGTGATATTTAATGTTAAATGTTTTTGTTGGATAGTTGAATTATAATTGGCATGGCATGGGAAGTTTTTAAAACTCAAGTTTTGGATGGTTTCAATCTACATTTTGCTTGTGATATTTAATGAACTTTAAATGTTTAATGTTTTAATGTTGCACAATATATAATCAAAAGGGTTTTAAAACTTAAAGTTTTGGATGGTTTCAATCTACAACTTAAAGTTTTGGATGGTTTCAACCTACATTTGCACATATGGTAAATTGAAATTATGTTACTTGTAACAAGACAATCCCCATTGATTTCATTGTATATGTTGATTTCTAATTTGATATAATTGCATGTATGATGGTACATTACCTGTAAAGACATTGGATTAATAGTGTTCATTGATTTTAGTGTAAGCGCAAAAAATTATTGACAGTGTAGAACGATTTTTGTGTTATAATAATTAAACCTAATAATATTGGAGAGCAAGAGAGATAAGGTATGGTGTTTACTACAAGAGTTCGAGCTAAATATTTAAATGGTTTATGATTTATGATTTTTACTTTATTTTTAATATAATCGATACGGAAAGATGACAAAACTAATAAGGGTGACAATAAGAATAGAAGAAGAAAATAGTTTAAGATTGATCACAATAAATGCTATTTGTAAGTGATTACATTCTAATTATTCACATTCTATCATTCAATATTATTACATTGTCACTTCGCATTCAAAAATTTTATTTGATCATTTTCCATTATTAAAGTTATTCTACAATATTTATCATCTCCACAAATTGAGGTAACTAAGAAAATTTAAAATTAAAATGACTTGATAAATCTCAAACATATTTAGCATATTTAAAATGGTTTATCGATATTTTTTCCTTGGTTGCACATGACTGAAACCAACCTAGATCCATCTTAACTACGTATCTATCAAGCGTCGAAAGGGATCAAATCTCTCGAGGTGCAAACCTTTCCTCAAGTCTTGCACTCAAAAAAGAGGTTTGCACCTCTAGATATTTGATCCATCTCGGCGCTTGATAGATCCATAGTTATGATGGATCTAGGAAAATAACTTTCTAAAAATAAGTAAGGGAAAAGCAGCATAGGGAACAATTAGGAGTAGATGTAGGGCATAGGGAACAATTAGGAGTAAATTTAGGAACATGTGATAGTTGGGTGAGATAAAATCATATTTTAATAAAATAATGGGAATTTGTAGGAGAGACAAATAGTGGATATGACATGTATTTTGGTGAATAATCAAATTTATGGAATTAAACAATTAATTATTTTTGTATGTGAAAGACTAAATTAAACACATTATTATTAAGGGGACGAGGAGCTTTCTAGGTTTTGAGCTCCCCATTGTTAGATGAGTGTCGTAATGGCATTCCATGTATTTTTGTGAGAACTTATGATATTGTGATATTCTAATTACGAAATAGTGATCTTGAGTACACGCTGGATAATGTAGTAGATAGGAACTTTTTGATAAGGGGAGATTAGGGATGTGACCAAATTCCTATCAGTGAAATTTTTTTTCTTCACCTTCCTATAACTCCATTGTAGCTTTGGGGCCAAAGGTAAGAAGAGTACCTTGGAATTTCTTGGGTGAAAAACCAAGTAGGTCACCAAATTTGGTCTAGTGCATTAGAATTCATTAAAGAATTGGTCATTGGAGATGCTTCAAGCTAGGAGTGAGCATCGTCACCAACCTACATTGAATATTTTACACTCCCTAGGGTGAATGATACTTTAAATTGATTGACAGTCTAAGACTTTTGAAATTTTACGAATGCCAAATGATCTTACAAAGCTAGTATTTATAATATCCTAGTAGGTCATTCGGTGACAACTTTTACCGGAAACTTGAAACAAAGAGAATCTATCCTTGGCTAGGACATCATGTAAGATGCCTGCCATAAACAGTAAAATTGTACTTAAAAGCTAAGATTTGGGCAAGTGGGGACAACCACTTGTTATCTCGTCCCTTGGAGGCTAGGCCATATGGGGACCGAATCTGACCTTACAAAATAAAGTGAAATAATTTGTACCATACGGTTGGAAAACATATACAAGAACAATTAATATACAAGAAAAAATAATTTCATTCTAGAATATATATATATATATATATATATATATATATCCAATACATATAACATTTTTCATCAATGCACATGTATAGAAAAACTACTTTCAGTTGATACTAGAGCACGTGCTTGTACCCAAACAATTTGTAACATGTGCAAACCACAAATAACATAAGTAGCTCAATTTTTAGTTGAGTACTGGAAGTTCTAAAACATATTTAATCCAAAGATAATATATTGTTGGACACTTCACTCAAAAAAATTCTAATGGAATTCCATCCTCAATAATCCGTTCATGATCGGATTTTGACATTTTCCATTTCTTAATTTTTTATTTTTTCTTTGATTGAACTTCTATCAACTTTATGCGTGCTGCACACACCAAGTGACTATATTGACAACTTATGGAATCAGGGTCATAGTCTTCAAAGTAAACAAAGTCTCCACTTTGACGAGTTTGTTTGAAAAAATAACCTTTCAGTATAATAGACCCTTTGTCATACTGAAATCCGTGATCATTGTAGTCTTGTAATAATTTCATTTTTCGTTCAGTGCAACGCATCAAATAATACTTCACATTTTCATCGTTGTCAATAGGTGCAATTACAGCAAAAACATCTCCTGCACAATAAAATAAATTTAATATTTAATTATGCATATTTAAATTTATTTGTAGATCTTTAAATCATTAGAAAGTAATTCAAATGTTACCTTCTCTAACAAGATCAGAAACTCGATCACCATCGGATGATATTGTAGTTTCCTCTTATTGCATTTCTTCAAACATTGCAACAGACATTTTTCCCTTTGTATTTAGCTCTGTATGTTTCCAATCGTTCACATACATTTTGTTTTCACAAACGTCATTGGATTTTGTGTTGTCTATGCAAACATCACAAAAACAAGAATATTTTCTTTTATCCAATGGAAACACATTTCTGGACAACTTTGTTTGAATTGAATGCAATTTTCGAGTCCCTTTTATTGTTTCAACTTCATTTCCAATTGATCTATCTACGTCTTCGATTCCAATATGACAGAAAAACCTTTATATGGAAAATTAGAAAAAGAATTTGTAAATATGATATCAAAATACAATTACAAATAATCATTGCATGATAAATGTACAATGTGTTTAAAATTAGATTTCCAATATAAATTAAATTGAATGTACCTTCGCACTTCTCTTGATGGGTTAATCTCATGGCTTAGAGCAGTTTTGCACCATTGAACAACTTCTTCAACGTTCACAAGTCGGCGTGCAGAGTGGTTCATTTGATATCTTCGAAGTACTCGTTTTATGCATGCTCCTGCACCGTCATGTTCTCCTTTTCCATGGCCAGTCTCAAAGAAATTCCAACAATGTTTAATGCAGGTTTTCTTATGAAGACAACACAACCAAAAAATGATCGTGCAGATTTGAATTGACCTGCGCATCCGTCTGACCATATCCAATGTTCATTGAATGTTATTCCACGATTTTTCAATGAATCATAAATTCTTCCAAAACAATGTTGTACAAAACATGTATCATGTGTACGATTGTCACTGATATAAAAGTGATATTCTTTAATGATATGTCGATTTTCACTCGTGCTTTCTATATGATCGACATTTTTTTCAGCATGTCTATATAGAATATGGACGAGCATGGAGACTTGGTCAGAGTGATAGTATTCACTCTGAATTTCTTTTTGTGGAACAAATGTCTAGTTTTCTGCAAAATCAATCACTGACAAAATGGTCCCTGGTGGAAAAAATTCACGAGATTTTTTGAATTGCAAGTCTTGCCATCGAGCTCTATGGGAATGCTTGGTGTATTTGTAAATTTTTGCCTCAAACTTTCTCAAAAAGTCTATCAGAAAAATTTCGTCTTCTAGTAATTCAATTCTTTTACACTATTTTCACCTTGAATCGATGTACCGATATATTCATATCTCTTCCATTTCACTTTCATGTTGGACAATGATTGATCATTTATATCAATACGACATTTGTTTTGAAATTTAGTCAAATTTCCACAATCATCGCATTTTTTACCACCAACACATTTCTTTTTGTAAAATAGTTCATCGCTTTCTCTTTCACACAGAATTTGAGATATGAAATCACGGATAGTGGAAGGAGGAGGTGAATCCTTCCATAATGTTCTACCGAAATCAAGGAATGTGTCATAATATAACTCAAATTCCACATGATAACGGCAACAACAAGTGTCGCGTACGGTGATAGGTTTTACATACCATGGTTTTTGTTGAACAAAAACACTGAGTGAAACTTGAATTTGACGATTCTCTTCTTTGAACTTGTTGAATAACTCTATTTGAGTGGTTTCCAAGAGATGTTTTTCATGTTCTTCGTATTGATTTCGTGTTATTCTTCTTCGCATCACATGTCTTGCAGTCGGTGAAACACGCGAATTGTTCTTCCAATATTCATATATTATTTTTGTAACATCTTCTCCAAGTCTATCTTTGTATGGTTGCCTACAAATAGCTCTCCAACAAGCGAGTTCATCATTTACATCTATTTGCAGTCGAAATTTTCGATGTTTGTGCAGAGTTTTTCGCGAGGTTCCCAGTGCTCATGCCATAGATGTTATCAAATGATTCTCTTGAGTACTTGGTGAAACCATTGCCATCTGTATTCCTCTACGTATATTTGAAACATCTTTATCTCTAGATCTCTTAATTGACTCTATCCACTACTCATATTTTTTATCACCTCTTCTTTCATTTTTTTATCTTTGGTTGATTTTCGAATACCCAATAGTGTCGTCGCTTCTTTTAATTTCCTTGATGATAGGAGACCTTTCAACATTTGAGCTTGAACTGTCACTTGCTCATTTTTGAAATACTTTTCAAAAATTCTATCGACACGATATCGTATAACATGGTCAGGTTTTTTATCTCCATATGTGTGAGTGTCGACATTTTCTAACATCTCATTATCGATAGTGATTTCATCTGTACATATTCGAAAAATAGTACATATTCAATAAATAACTAAATATATAAATATGTCAATAAATATTAGGAAAATTTTAAATATATCAATAGATCATAATATTTACATCTACATACCCGATTCAATTTCTGCTTGAGGTTGATTTTCTTCTTCAATATTTTGAGGAGTATCTCTGTCTGTTTACATTAAACAAAATATTTTTCAAACTAATCCATCAAATAAAAATTAAGCTTCACATTTTACATTGGGAAAACTTTAAAAATATATTAATAGATCATAATATTTACATTTACATACCTGCTTCAATTTCTGCTTGAGGTTGATTTTATTCTTCAATATTTTGAGGAATATCTCTGTCTGTTTACATTAAACAAAATATTTTTCAAACTAGTTCATCAAATAAAAATTAAGCTTCACATTTTACATTGGGAAAATTTTAAAAATATATCAATAGATCATAATATTTACATTTACATACCTACTTCAATTTCTGCCTGAGGTTGATTTTCCTCTTCAATATTTGAGAGGGCTTCTAACTTTCTTTTGCGAGATTGTCTCGTTTCTTCTCTACGTGCCTCAGGGTCTCTTTTTCGATCATATTTTCTCGCACAAGTTCTTCGATTTCCCATGATAATAGGGTATGAAGTTCAAAAAAATTCCTTCAAAAAATTAGACAATAACTCAATTACAAAAAATATCACAAAAGATTTAATTTAAAAAAATCTCAAAAAAAATTCAGTGTAAGTTTTTTGTAAAAAATATGTAATCCAATCCAAAACACACACTTTCAAAAACACAAAACACGTACTTCAACACAAAACACGTACATACCTTCACGCCGCCTCCAAGAAATGTCTTCCAAAAAAATTCTTTAAACCCAAAATTGTAAAATCAATTTGCTTTCAAGAAATGCTCTTTAAACCCAAACTTTGAAGAAAAGTTTTTGAACAAAGAAGCTCAAAAGATATATTTCAACACAAAACACGTACATACCTCCAAGAAAAATCACGCCGCCTCCAAAAAATGTCTTCCAAAAAATTTCTTTAAACCCAAACTTTGAAGAAAACTTTTTGAACCCAAACCAAGTCTTTGTAAAATGAGATGAAGTGCGAAATGTGCGAAATTTGTGAATCATTTTAAAATAAATTTATCAATCCCAACATAGAGAATAATATGTTTTTGTAGAGAACAAAATTTACGTGAGACGGAGGAATTTGTGCTTTAGGCGAACTTTTGATAAGAAGTTCAACTGAACTATTAAGACATTAGATTTAGCGACTCATAAGTGGAAAACATAGTTTGGCCGAACTTGGACTAAAATTTCGGCCGAACTAACGCGTCACCAATTACGCAAAAACTAGGGTCTGAAAATGGTTCTGCAACTTTGGACTGATTAAAATCCATGAAAGGTTGTTAATTAACTGTCAGAACCAAGACAAGCATTTTCAGAATTGAATCTACTTTCATGAAATATAACTTTTATGGAATTTCGTAAACGTTTATTAATTTTAATTATTTTTCTAATAAAATGGGTGCAAAAATTTTCTGAGGGTCATTGTGATTCAGTGAAATCAAAATTTTGTATCTCCCAAAATACATTGTAAAAAAATTGAAAAAATTATGGGGCATTACATTGGTCCGTTGACTCTAATGGGCAGCTTTTAGATTTTTAGTTTATAACTTATATGTTAAGAAATTTCTTGCCACGTGAAACATATCCAAAATACACAGTTTTTCGTATTGGACCAGTTCAAAAAATTCTAGCAATTATGATATGCACCCATTGGCTTTGTATATGATGAAAACAAAGTAGACTCTGTCTAGATTGTTTTAACACATTTTGTTTTTTCAAAAACACAAATTTTCAATGAATACAGCATTGCGACATAACATGACTTCTTATGAATCCTTTGATTGTTAAGAAACACACACTCAAAGTAATGCTAAGTTGACATATCAAATCTACATTAAAAATTTTCAAAAAATAATTAATAGAAAGCTAACAAATTTTTTGACAACTTTTTTTTTATCGAAAAATGAAATTCTACACAGAAATTTTTTTATAGTTTGCAGAAAGTTGAAGAACCGAAAAAAAAATGAATTTTTTTTCTCAAGAGAGAAAAAAAGTGTATGACATTTTCACCCCAATAAATTTGCGTGCTTACACTAAAATAAATGCATATTGTTAATCCAATCACTTTAAAATTAATGTATCGTCATATATCCAATTACATCAAATCATAAATCAACATATACATTGAAATCAATGCATTTAATGCAAGCAATCAAATAAGATTAGAAAATAACTTCTACATTGAAATCAATGCACTTAATGCAAGCATTCAAATAAGATTAGAAAGCAACATCTACACTGAAATCAATGCATTTACTCAAAGCAATCAAATGGGATTAGAAATCGCCATCTACACTGAAATCAATGCATTTAGTGCAAAAAATCAAATAGGATTAGAAATAATCTACATTGAAATAAATGCATCTCGTGAAAGCAATCAAATATAATTATAAATTGACGTCTAAATTGAAATCGACACATCCAGTGCAAGCAATCAAATAGTATTAGAAATCACCACCTACACTGAAATCAATGCATCTAGTGCAAGCAATCAAATATCATTAGAAATAAATATCTACACTAAAAATGATACATCTAGTGCAAATAATCAAATAGGATTATAAATCACTATCTCCACTTAAAATCAATCCATCTAGTGCAAGTATTCTTCCCTCTCTCTGCACCCTCCATCCATACCTATATCCCTCTCCATCTTGTTTTTTTTCTCTCTATCTCACCCCCCTAAACACACACACTCTCGCACTCCATATATATCATTCTCTTTTTCAATCACCCCCTCTCCCTATCTCTCTCTTCTTCACTCTCTTCACCTTCCATCTATATCTCTATCTTCCCCTTCTCTCCCTCTCCCCCCCTAATATCTCGCTTTCCTTCTTTTTTCGTCTCTCCCTCTCTCTCCATCTTCCTTATCACTTACTCTCTCTCTCTCTAGAAACCAACATCTACACTGAAATCAATGCATTTACTCAAAGAAATAAAATAGGATTAGAAATCACCATCTACACTGAAATCAATGCATTTAGTGCAAACAATCAAATAGGATTAGAAATCATCTACATTGGAATCAATTCATCTAGTGTAAGCAACCAAATACAATTATAAATCTACATCTAAATTAAAATCAACATATTCAATGCAAGAAATCAAATTGTATTATAAATCACCACCTACACTGAAATCAGTGCATCTAGTGCAAGTAATCAAATATCACTAGAAATAAATATCTACACTAAGATGGATGCATCTAGTGCAAATAATCAAATAGGATTAGAAATCACCATCTCCACTTATATAAATCCATCTAGTGCGAGAAATATTCCTCCCTCTCTCCACCCTCCATCCATATCTATATCCCCCTCCATCTATTCTTTTTTGTCTCTCTATCTCACCCCCTAAACACACACGCTCTCGCACTCCATATATATCAATCTCTTTGTCAATCACCCTCTCTCCCCATCTCTCTATTCTTCCCTCTCTTCACATTCCATCTATATATCTATCTTCCCCTTCTCTCCCTCTCCCCCGCTAATATCTCTCTTTCCTCCTTTTGTCCTCTCTCCCACTCTCTCCATCTTCCTTATCACTCACTCTCTCTCTCTATCTAGAAACCAACATCTACACTAAAATCAATGCATTTACTCAAAGAAACCAATAGGATTAGAAATCACCATCTACACTGAAATAAATGCATTTAGTGCAAACAATCAAATAGGATTAGAAATCATCTACATTGAAATCAATTCATCTAGTGCAAGTAATCAAATATAATTATAAATCGACATCTAAATTGAAATCAACAAATTCAGTGCAAGCAATCAAATTGTATTAGAAATCACCACCTACACTGAAATCAATGCATCTAGTGCAAGTAATAAACTATCATTAGAAATAAATATCTACACTAAAATCGATGCATATAGTGCAAATAATCAAATGGGATTATAAATCACCATCTCCACTTATATCAATCCATCTAATGTGAGAAATATTCTTCCCTCTCTCCACCCTCCATCCATATCTATATCCCCCTCCATCTATTCTTTTCTGTCTCTCTATCTCACCCCCCTAAACACACACACTCTCGCACTCCATATATATCAATCTCTTTTTCAATCCCCTCCTCTCCCCATCTCTCTCTTCTTCCCTCTCTTCACCTTCCATCTATATCTCTATCTTCCCCTTCTCTCCCTCTCCCTTGCTAATATCTCCCTTTCCTCCTTTTGTCCTCTCTCCCTCTCTCTCTCTCTCTCTCCACCTTTCTCTCTCTATGTCTTTCTTCTTACCTTCCTCTCCCTCCCCCTCCAAGTCCATCTCTCTTTTCCTCCCTCTCTCCACTCTCTCACATCCTCTCTCTTCCTTCCTCTCTTTCCCTTTCTCTCCTATCTCTCTCTCCCTCTCTCTCTCTCTTCACCCACCAACTATGTTACTATCTCCCTCCCTCCCTCCTTATATCTTCTTCTCCCCCCCTTATCTCCATCTTTCCTTATTTGTCTCTTTATCTCAGCCCCAAACATACACGCTCTCTCTCTGTCTCTCTCTTGTCACTCCTTCTCTCTCTCCACTTCTCACTCTCTATATTTCTTATTTCCTACATCTCTCCCCCTCCAACTCCATCTCTCTATCAATCCCTCTCTCCTCCTCTCTCTTAAGTCCTCTCTCTCGTCCTTCCTTTCTCTCTCCCTCTCTCCTAACTCCCTCTCTCTTCCCTGACCTCTCTCTCTCTCTCTCTCTCTCTCTCTCTCTCCCCCATCACTCTCCTCCTCTCTCTCCCTTTCTCTTTTCCCTCCAATCCTCTCTCTTCCCCCATCTCTCTCTCTCTCTCTCTCTCTCTCTCTCTCTCTCTCTCTATAATCCTCTCTCTTCCCCCATCTCCCTTTCTTTCTCTCTCTCTTTCCGCCCCTCTCTCTCCAACTACATTACTATATCCCTCCCTCTCTTCTTCTCTCCCCCCTTCTTTCCATACATCTTACTTTGTCTCTTTATCTCACCACTAAACAAACACACACTCTCTCCATCTCTCCCTTGTCACTCTCTCTCTCTGTCTCTCTCTCTCTATTTCTTCTTAGTTATGTAAACTAATGAACATAAATATTTTTAAATATAAAACAGATTATGGAGTAAATATGAAAAGAGGCTTTACTTACTTACCGAACATAAATATTTTTAAATATAATGCAGATTGTGGAGTAAATATGAAAAGAGGTTTTACTTACTTACCATACCTCTAGTTTATTTATATTTTTTATTTATTTACCATACCTCTTTTATTTACTATGGTATTTGGCCCATAGGCTTGTTATATAATTATATTTTTATTTATAATCCTATTTGATATATTGTTATTTATTTACCTTACTTGGAGCAAGTTGAGGCCACTAACTTTGTATATGATGCAACCTGTTTTTTTATGATAAACAAAAAATAGTAAGGACCTACCAAATTCACAAAAAAATAATAATAATAATAATAATAATTGTATTTATTTACCTTACCTCTTTATACCACTTTTATATTTATTTATTTACCATACCTCTTTATACCTATTTTATATTTATTTATTTATCATACCTCTTTATACCTCTTTTATATTTATGTATTTACCATACTTATTTTATAAATATGGTATTTGGCCCATGGTATCAATATTAATTTGTCCCATGGTATTGGTCCCATAGGCTTCATCTAAATAAAACCTCTTTTTTTAAAAAAATTAATTATAAAAAGGTTTATGGAGTAAATATAAAAAGAATTTCTATTTATTTACCATACATCTAGTTATAAAAATAGGTTTTATTTATTTACCATACCTCATGTTTATTTATATTGTTATTTATTTAAATTTTAAAATATTGCAACTTTGATGGGGAAATATTTATGTCTTTAAATATTTTAATTTATCCATAGAATATGGGTTTTCTTTTTAAAGATTCATTTTATAAATATTTAATTAAAAGAAATATTAAAAGATTTTGGATTTTGATTGTTTGTGTTGAATTAACTCTTTCCCTTTGATTTAGGAAATGGTATTGACTTTAGTAAAGAGTAAAGATGTTTAAAATTTTACTTAATTTGGAAATTCAATGTGGTAAATTTTGTTGTTAAAGGTAAATTTATGATCCATTCAAATTCACCCATTAATAAGTTAAAAAAGTTATATATAATCTAAATATTCAAGTTATATAAAATTCAAGATTAGGTTAATGCTTTGGCCAACATTAGAAAAATTAAAATATATTATTTTTTGAGAACGTGACATACCCGACATCGGGGTCATACTGGGCTATAGACTGCGCCTCTCGGCGCAATCGTCCTGAAACTATTAAGATACTAGATAAAAAGAATTGGGTTGATTTTATCCTCAAGTTCAAGGGCTACAACAAAAATGTTTCAAGGGAATTTGCCTTATCCTTTGATAGAAATTGTGCTCAAGTAGGACATCTTACCATTCACTTGTTTGACTATGTCGTCTAGATTACAGGGTTACCAAAAGGTGGAGAAAATGGTTTGAAACACAATATTTTCAAGGTAAACCATGTAATTATTTTATCAAAAGGTTAAGGGGAAATCCAAAGTAGGAGAGAGTTATGTCTAACAGTTGGTTAAGGAATTCTTGGGATAAATTTACTTTGATAATACCAAGGTACATAACATGTGATGTTATATTTAGCCTTATATACCTTTATCACTTTAGGATATTACAACATTTGAGAGGAGAACGTACTTTGAATTTCCCATATAATTTACTCTAGAGTCTCACTAAAATTTCCAAGATAGGGAAAAAATCTTCAAACTTGAAAAACATATATATAATCATAGCTTGATCAAGATGATTATAGAGTGAGAACTTGTCAAAACCTAAGATACTTTGGAAACTTTTCTTAAAATAAATCACTTTGTCACAATGGAAGAAGAGGAGACTATAGAGGAGGAGGATACACAACAAGTTGAAGTTGAGGATTAAGATGAAGAGCTAGAAAAAGTGTATGGACAATAATAGCTAGAAAAAGAATCAGGACCTAGGAGAATGACCAAATCTATGACTAAACAAGTGGGCAGAGGGAAAGGGACAATTACACTTCTGTTTGTGCTCAACCTAGTGTTCCTAAATTGAGCTCATTAATTGTCAACCAGGGTTAGTAAACTGCTGAAGTGTGGTGCACTATATCTGCCTAGGTATTTGTTTCTCACTACGTTGTGTTTAGTGTTTTCTGATGTTTTTGGTTTTTTGGTTTTATGTTTGAAAAGGGAAGGAACTAAATGCTGGTGAAAAGAAGCTATTGGCCTAAACTATGGATGGCAAATAACAAATGCAAATACTAAAACAGAACAAAGCCTAAACTATGGCTAGCAAACAACAAATGCAAAGCTTGATAATGACTTCAAGGAAATAAATCACAACATGAGCTTAAACTTATCCAATTCATTCATTAAATATGTGTTGGAAGAGCTTGGGAAATGGACAAGTTAAGTGTAAATGAAGTTCTCCTAACTAAACAATCAACAATCAACTTACAATGTTACAACATCTCATCCATGATTAAAGGTTTATTGGAATATATTTGGAAAAGAACATTTGTAGCATAATAAGATTTCTACTCTAAACTAGCTTCTAATTCTATTTTGCAACTCAATTTAACACCACTAGGCCTCACTCAGAAGTTATAGATTTCCTTTTTAGAATGGTCTTTGAGAAAAGGCTTGTTTGTGAAATGGTAAAAAGGTTGCAAAATACTCTAGGTCTTAGACTGATACTAACTTCTGTCCAAATGATTATATATTAATATGAGGTTGGAACAAAATAATTTTTGTAAATAATGAAGACCGTGGTATTTAAATTTAACAACTAATACAATTTAAAAATGCAATGGATAACAACTAAACTGGAGTGCTAATACAGTGAGCTAAGACTAAACTAGAGTGCTACTAGTCTACTTGAAGTAAAGTGAATAGTGTTAAATTACAATGCCATTATCAAACTTGAATTGTAGTGACAGAGCTGAACTAAATGCATTCTACCTCCGGAGTGCTATAACTAAATTAACATGCAACTGACCTAAGGAATTCTACAGCCCATCTCGTTCAGTATGAATGATATTTGGGAAGAGTTTGTGAAAACAAGTATGGCTGTATTATTCAATACAATTAAACATAAACATAAGACTGAAAGCAAATACAACTAGAATCTAAGACACCACAGCTATTTCTTATTCGTTGTTAATGATATTTTGGAAGATTTTGTAAGAGTAAGACCGGCTGTGACACTTAGTGTAAACAAGCAACTAAAACCTACAATACCACAATTATGCCTTATTTATCATGATGATATTTTGGAAGAGCTTATTAGAGTAAGTCCAACTATGATAATTAACGAAAGGAAATGCAACTAAAACCTACAATACCACAGCTATGCCTTATTCATCGTAATGATATTTTGGAAGATCTTATTAGAGTAAGTCTAGCTTTGATAATTAATGTAAACAAGTATGAACATAAACTTCAGAAACTTGCCTAAACTAGAAATAAAAACAAGACTAAAATACTTATCTACCGTATAAACAAGGCTGCTCAGGAGGCAGGGGCCCTCTACCACCAGAGTAGCACGAAATCTACTTCAAGATTGATTCAACGCTTTCAAGGAAATGCTGCTTCTTTCATTAAAGAGAAATTACTTCAAAACAGAGTGTTTTCGGACTTCTGAAATCTAGCAATCAACCATAAAAATCTAACCTTGTCCCTCAGTTTCCCGAGCATATTTATAACAAAATTACATAACTGTATCTAAGATAACATAGGAATAATTGTCTTTCCTAACACAAACCAAACTAGGACTCTGATGATGGTCACGTAACAGAATTAAGGACATATGGACTGTCCTTATCCTGTTAGGAGTCTACCTCCTAGTTTGAGTTCCCACGTGCTTAACCACCTACAGGATTTCGTTCAAACTTCGTGGAGAGAAAAAAATGATGAGGGCATGATGTGGAATACACCCATATGTGTTTTTCTCTAAGATGACACCTGGAACCTGCGTAGACATGAAGCCAGCTGCAGAATTGGCAACTAGCTACAGAATGTCTGCATTCTGTAGCTAGATTTAGTTCAAAAAGTACTACAATGACAAAATCATAAAAACATAGCAAGTTAGTCATGATATTCATTCTTAAAGAAATTTTAACTAATTTCATTGATCATTTGAGCCTGTGATTAGTAATGGACAAAAGAAATGGAGTGGAATGTGGTGGAAGAAAGAACAGTCTTGGAGCTCAACATACCCCCACTACTAGATTCTTGCATGTCCTCATGCAACTATTCCATGAACTCTGAGACCTCTGCAAGAACATCCAACCCTCTTCTTCTGCTTTGCCTGGTAGTTAAAGGCCTTCTGGGCTTCCTAATGACTAACTTGAACCTTAAATTGGTAAGTGCCCTGATTAACTTTTTGTTTCTCTTTTTCAACTTTTCATTGGCCTTTTCCACTTTGTCCATTTGTAGAGACAGGGTTGAGTTCATACTGGTTTTTAGTTTAACTTGCTCCCTCAGAATATCATTCTCAGTCTTGATATGTCTATTAAGTACTTCTAGCTCGTACTTATCCCTTCTTAGCACATCTATTTCGGACTGTGGAGGACTAGGGGTTCTGTCTCTACTCTCTGAAGCTTTTCTCTCCAATGTTTCAACATAGTTGTAAATTTCTTGCTGTGCAGGATCAATTTCTGGAACTTCTTCATCAAAATCCTCCTCAGTAGGTGTTTCTTCGTCTTCTATGTTTATGACTCCAGTTTGTTTAACTTTTGTTTTCTTTAGTATCCCCCTCAGTCTGTGGCTCCTCCTCGGTTGAGATGGCCCTTCTCCTTTTTCTCTGGCAAATTTTCTTATGGTCCTTTCTTTCTTAAGTTGCTTCTTAATCTGAACTAATTTTTCAGAAATCATTTCTTCACTGCTTTCTTGTATTGTTTTACCAGTTTCAATTTTTGAGGATTTCCATCTTCTGCTTCTTTTTGTAGGTTTATGTTCAGGTGAAGGTTCCTTTGGTTCCTCAAAGTGATTTCTCACCAAGAACTCTTCCCAATTATCCCCTATTTTGCTCAAATGATGTTCAATCAAAATCTTGACTAAACCATGGTGGTATAAGGTTGTCTCCAGAAATTGAATTCTCTTTTGAACACTTGAAGCCATTTTCTTTAAACTTTGAAGCAAGAAATAGGGCAAATTAAGTTCTTCTTCTAAGAAATGCATTATCAACCTAATATGGTAAACATAGAAAGTACCATATCTACCTTCACAAGTGATTATTTTTTGCAGAATAAGCAACATGTTCCTCCATTTGTTCTTTAATGCAGAGCTAGGGATACCCTTTTTAAAAACAGTGACATCCATACCTGGTGACTTGAGTATCTGCTTCCATCCTTTGTTATGAAATTCTCTGTTCTTAAACCATCTTTCTCCTTTTCTAGGAAATCTTGTTGCTTCTGCAATAAAAGCCTCTGTGACAGTGAATTTAATATCTCCAACTTCAACCTCGGCCCCATTAAAATTTCTTGCAAAAGTTTTATTAACCTCTTTGTGGAAGCCACTGAATTTTTCAAGGAATTGCAACCATCCTGCTTGTTGTAAGATTTCTCGGATTTTTGGGTAGCCTTCCAAGTATTTAGTGTCAACTGGTTCAATTCTCACAATGAGGCCCATAACTCTTCTTCAATCTTCAATTCACTAGTCTTCTGTTCACGGTCAAGTTGTTTTTTCTCCACAAATGTTTCCTCTGTTCACGGTGGCAATGGTTGTTACAGAGATGCCTCTGTCTCACAGACCGAAATGGTTAAAAGTTGGCTACGGGAAAGAGTGATATGGAGTAGTTGCGGAATGAATATAATGAGGTGAGGATGATGTATATGAGTTGAAAGATATCACAGAGGGAAAGATTGCGGAGATATTTTGTAACAAATTCAAAAATCATCATTAAATGCTTAGTGACGTGACTAATCCAATCACTTCAGCACTTTAACCGTTTAGATTTTGAAATGATGATCGGATATGGGTTTTGAAATGGCGGAGTAAAAGGAGTTTTATCCAAAGTTTTTGTGGGAGGTTTGTTAGGCATGATCAATAAAATTAATTAAAACAAATTTTTGAATAATATATAACTAAACTATGCTAAAAATTTTCATGATATGTCATTATAATCGTTTCATACCTTTGCCTTTGCTTTGATTTTCTTGTGATCTTCATATGTTTTTTTCTCTCTTGAAAATCATTAATTTTTGAGTCTTCATAACCTTCTTTGAATTTGCTTGTTCTTGGATATGCAGGATCATTTTGTTGCAGATCAAATGATTACTAGATAGTGTTTTCAGGCTCTCTGGCTACAGAATGTCTGTCTGGCTGCAGAATGTCCAACTGGCTACAGAATGTCTGATTGATTGCAGAATGTGCCTGTATAGAACTTGAAATATGGTTTGAAGCTGGAATGATGAAAGGTTGTATGAAATGAATAATGAAATATGGTAGGATGGAGTATGAATGAAATGAATAATGGAGTGGAATGGATCACAACTTATGAAATGGACTGAAATATGAGAAGTGGGCTGCAATTCATGATATGTATTATTTAATTGCAGAAAACATTAAACTTTAAAAATCTGGAATTGAAATGAGGTGGATGAAGTATGGAATGAAATGAATGAAATATGGAATGAAGTGAAGTATGAATGAATGAAGTGAAATGGAGTATGGATGAATGAATGAAATGGGATATGAATGGATGAAATGAAATGGACCATAAGTGAAATGGATCTGCACTTATGATTTTGTAACAACTGCTTGCAAAAAAAAACAAAATGGAAAAGTTAGTGTCAGAAAAATTCTGATTTTCACTCTATCTTTTCTGTATAAACATGCCAATCAGTGATTGGTTTTCATGTTTATACTTTTATTTTTATTTATTTATTTATTTATTTTTTTCAATATATCTGACTTCAGAAAATTCAATTAAGTTGATGAAGAAGAAATATTCTTCTTCATTAACTTCACATCACTGTTTTCCTGGAACTTCTTGACAAATTCTTTTCCTGAGAGTGGTTTGTGATACAACTTCAATCTATGACCATTCACAAGAAAAGTAACATCTTCTTCATCTATTGTCCTGATTTTTATTGCTCCATTGTCAAAAATTCTCACAATTTCATATGGCCCAAGCCAATGTGTTTGAAATTTACCTTGAAAATCCTTGAACTTTGAATCAAACAAGAGAGCCCAGTCACCTTCTTTGAACTTCTTCTCCTTGATGTACTTGTCATGCCATCTAGTCCTTTGCTGTTGGACTAGACTTGTTTTCTGAACTGCATCTTGTCTGATCTCATCCAATTCATTAATCTGCTCCAATCTGTGCTTTTGTGCCTCTGATAGATCAAATCCTAGCTGAACTGCCATTTTGAAAGTTTGAATCTGGAACTCTATGGGAAACAAAACTTGCTTTCCATAAACAAGTTCATAAGGAGTATGGTTTTTTGTGCTTCTCCATGTAGTTCTATAGGCCCACAAGGCTTCAGGAAGCCTATCTACCCAATATTTTCTATGTAAATGGACAGTCTTTGTTAGGATCCCTTCAATAACCTTATTAGTAGATTCCACTTGACCATTTGCTTGTGGATGATAGGTAGTAGATTTTCTATGTCTGATTATGTACCTCTCCATCATTTGTTCCACTAGCCTTGATGTGAATTGAGCTCCTTGATCTGTAACAATTTCCCTTGGGACACCAAAACGAGTAAAAATATCCTCAAAAATAAAATTAACTACAGATGCTTCAGTAGCAAAAAGTAATGGCTTGGCCTCTACCCATTTGGTAACATAATCAGTGCAAACTAATATATATCTTTTTTGTCTTGATGGAGGACTAATAGGTCCTACAAAATCCAAACCCCATTTTTCAAAAGGTTCAATATGTACCTAAGGTTGTAATGGCATCTCACCTGAAGGAGAAGGTTTCCCTACCCTTTGGCAACTGTCACACCTTTTGACATACTCTTTAGCATCTTTAAACAAGGATGGCCAATAATATCCTAAATGAAGGATCTTATAGGCTATCCTTTTATCAGCAAAGTGTCTACCACAAGGTTCATCATGACATGCTTTGAGAATCTCAGGCATCTCACCTTCTCGAACACATCTCCTAATGATAAAATCTGGACCTGTCTTGTACAAATCATTAGCAACCCATGAATATTTTGCACTGTAATGAATGATTTTTATTTTATCTCTTGCATTCATTATTGAAGGAAAATTTCCTGAAACTAAATAATTATCAATATCAGCAAACCAAGGAGTTTGGGTAGAAATTGCAAAAAGATATTCATCAGGAAATTGATCTTCAACTGGAGTGTCATCTTTGATGTTTTGGAGTCTAGATAGGAAATCAGCTACTGTGTTTTTTTTTCCAGGCCTATCTAGAATGGTAATGTTGAATTCTTGTAAAAGCAACAACCATCTTATAACTCTGCCATTAGTAATTGATTTGTTCATTAAGTATCTAATTGTAGAATGATCTGTGTGAAAAAAAGTTTCATAGCCTGTTATATAGTGTCTGAATTTGTTTATGGCATGAACAACAGCTAAAAACTCTTTTTCAGTTACAGTATAGTTTAACTCTGAAGGAGTCAAATTTTTACTGGTATAGTAGATGGCATAAGGAATCAGGTATTTTTGTCCCAATACTGCTCCTAGAGCTGTATCCGAGGCATCTGTTGAAATATGAAAAGGTAACTTCCAGTTAGGTCCCCTTAAAATAGGTGCTTCAGAAATTTTTGTTTTCAGGGTCTCAAAGGCTAACTGGCAATCAGAATTCCAATTGAATTCATAGTCTTTGGTAAGTAATTTGAAGAGTGGAGATGCTATCTTAGTGAAGTTTTCTATAAATCTTCGATAATACCCTGTAAATCCAAGAAAACTCCTAACATCTTTTTGACAACTTGGAATAGATAAGTTAGAGATGACTTCAAATTTTGACTCATCAACTCTAATCCCATCCCCTGAAATGTGATGTCCTAAAACAATTCCTTCGGTAAACATCATAAAACACTTCTCATGACTAAGTGAAAGATTTGCTTCTTTACATCTCTTTAAGACTTTTCCAAGTTTACTAAGGCTTCTTCAAATGTGTTTCCATAAACTATGAAATCATCCATATATACCTCTACACAATCATGTATTAGATCTGAAAAAATTCCTAATACTGCCCTTTGAAATGTTGCAGGTGCATTGCATAATCCAAATGGCAATACTCGGTAAGCATAGGTACCCCAAGGACAAGTAAATGTGGTTTTGTCTTGGTCCTCAAGTGCTACTTGAATTTGATTATAACCACTAAACCCATCTAGAAATGAGAAGTACTTTTTGCCAGCTAATGTATCTAACACTTGATCTATGAAAGGTAAGGGAAAATGGTCTTTAAGAGTAGCTTTGTTTAATCTCGGTAGTCAATACATACCCTCCATTTACCATTTTTCTTTGGCACAATTACCAAAGGAGAAACCCACTGACTATCTAAAATAGGATAGATAAAGTTGACATTCAAAAATTTCTGCAATTCTTCTTTAACAATCTCCCTAAGATTTGGATTCATCCGTCTTTGAGGTTGTCTGATTGGTTTACAATTTTCCTCTATGTAGATGTGATGAGTGCAAGTCTTGGGGATTATCCCTTTCATATCAGTGTACTCCCATGCATATGCAGAAGAATGTCTCTGTAAGATCTTGACTAGCTCTTCTTGTTGAGATTTTTCTAGGTTCTTGTTTATGTTTAAAGTTTTGCCTGAAAATATCTCAATTGTAGCGCTGCCAAATTTATCCATGGACTAAAGAGACATCTGCCTTGATGACAAAAACTCAATGTTGGATTCTTCTTGAAATTGTTCATGTTTATGTTCCGAAGAGGATTCAAAGTTTTCTAAAGTATTCAGAATTTGACTATCTTCACTAATTTCTGAAATTGTGAAGAGAGGTTGTAAGTCTTCTTCATCCTCTATCCATTGAGTATCATCTAAATCTGTAATTTTCCTTGCTGGAGGATACAAAGAGAATTTCTTAGTTGAACTACCATCAGAGATGTACATATCACCGGATCTACAACTAATGAAAGCATCAGCTGTAGCTAACCAAGGTCTTCCTAATATAATAGGATGTCCTCCTAGATTATTCTTAGGAGTTAGGATCATGAAATCCACAGGGTACTCCCAGGAATCTAGGGACACTGGAATATCTTCTATTACCCCATCAGGTTTGATCACTGATCTGTCTGCTAATTGTAATAATGTGGGTGTAAAGAGAAGATTATGAAGTTTCAGTTTATCCATGATTTTTCTACTCATGATATTGATTGCTGCTCCCAAATCAATGAGTGTGTTTTGGATCTCAATTCCATTGATGTGAATTTTGACAACTGGATTTCCTGGGTCTAGATACTTTGGAATAGCAATCTTACCCATCATAATGTCTGCTATTTTTCCTGCCAGTTGAATCTTCTTTGTCTCTCTTATTCTTTTTCTTGTTTTCTTCATGCTCAACTCCTTTATTGTCTTTGCTAAAATTGGAATTTCCTTAATGGCTTGTAATAATGGAATCTTAATGCAAACATTTCTCATCTCATCTAGGAAATCATAATTAGGCACCATAATTTGTTTTTCTACACCTCTATCAATTTGTAATCTTTCTGGAAAGGGATGTGTAGGAGTGGATGTTGATGGCTGCTCTAATACAAGAGTTGAAATTATTGGTTCTTTTTGTTTTGATTTTTCAATGTTTGGGTCCTGAAAAGATGTGTCTTCTTCAAGACTTTTATTTTCCCGTAGAGAGTCTTCCTCAGAGTTGTCTTGTTCTTGTATGATCACAGAAGGTTTCCTCTTTTCAAGTATTCTTCCAGACCTAAGTTGAACATCACTAAGGTCTAGAGGAGTAATTAAATAATTTGGAAACTGTTGGCCTTCTATCATGTATGTATTCTGAGGATTTTTATTGTTGGGGTTTGGTATGGGTTGAGCAGGCAACTGATTTGATTTCTGAGGAAATGGTAATGGAAGTGGCTGATTTTGATGTTGTGGATTTTGAGGATTTTGTTGTTGAGGAAAATGTGGATATGGTGGATAGGATGGTGGATACTGATAGTACTGAGAGTATCTTCCATAGGGATTTTGTGCCCCTTGTGCCCAATCTTGAGATTGATTTTGAAATTGGGGCCAAGGTTGCTGCCAAGAATTCCAATTTGGTAGAGGTTGACTATACATTTGATCATGAAATCCTTGTGTTTGAGGTCCTTGCCAAGGTCTTCTAGAGACAAAATTGAGAGATTATGTGCAACTTGTAGGAGTTTCCTCTTGAAAGACAGCTTTAAGACTAGGAAGTGAAGGACAACTCTTGGTCTCATGTTTTTCTGAACAAATGACACAGGTCTCTACAACTTTTGCATCCAAAGGACACTCTCTCAAGGCATGCTTCTTTCTACATCTGGGACAAAAGATTGCTAAAGCATCAGATTCATATTTTTGCTTGTTTTGTAACTTAAGGGTGTCTATTTGTTCACTAAGACTCCCTAAGATGTCAGATTTGAATTCATCAAGCATATGCCCTATCTCTGCCCTACTTACTGTCCCAGAAGAAGATTTACTTACCCTTGCAAGAGCAGGGTCTCTTGGGCCTTTTACAGTTTTGGATTTCCCTCTTGAAAGGTTGATACATAACTCAGATATTTCAGGTAATGTGAGCTGAGATATATCCCCTTTTCCCATCATGTTAAGGATATCCAACCATTCATCCCTAATTGTTTTCAACAAGAGAGATTTTAAGGTGTCTTGATTTAAGTTTTCCATTTTTTCTCTTTTGATGTTGTAATGAAATCTCTCCAACAAATCTTCCAAGTTTTCATCCTCTTTTTGTATCATCTTGAACACTTCCTCCTTATGATTAACTAGCATACAATAATCCAAATACCTCTCTAGAAATGCTTGTTTCATGTCTTCCCGTGTCCTAATAGAACTGTTGATCAAACTCATAAACCACTTCAATGATGCTCCTTTCAATGTTAAAGGAAATAGTTTAATTTTTTGAGCATCTTGTAAGTAGTCATAAGTTCTACATAGGACTTCAAATTCAAATAGGAAGGTTTCAGGATCTTCAGTTTTAAGTCCATAGAAGTTTGGAAGGACAGAGGGTGAAATTTTTTTCATGGTTGTATTAGTTTCTTCATCTACTATAGGAAACCCAAAAGAGCTTCTCATTTCTCTTCTACCTCTTCCTCTACCTCCTTCTCCTTCTACACCTCTACCTCTACCTCTACCCCCTCCAAATAATGTGTGTTCTCCATTAAAGACTCCTCCTCCCCCTTCTTCTGCCATAGTTGATTCTTCTGTGGAAGTGGAAAAATTTGTGTCTCTAGCAGGGGTCCTTGAATCTTCTTCTAAGACAGGTTCAATGGATGAAGTGGAAGGTCTTTCTAATGGAATATCTGATCTTAAGTCCTCTGGGAGTCTAGGATCAGTAAGGGATGGAATGTGGGTCTGAGTTGGAGGTGTGTTGGCTCTTGGTCTAGGTGAAACAAGTGGTGTTCTAGGAATCAAGCTTCTGCTTCTGCTTCTTATGAATCTACCCCTTGAGTCTCTCTCTCTACGCATATCATTTTTTTTTTTAAAGTTAAGAAACAAGGCTACCTAGTTACACTTCCCCGACAACGGCGCCAAAATGTTTGTGCTCAACCTAGTGTTCCTAAATTGAGTTCATTAATTGTCAACCAGGGTTGGTAAACTACTGAAGTGTGGTGCACTATATCTGCCTAGGTATTTGTTTCTCACTACGTTGTGTTTAGTGTTTTCTGATGTTTTTGGTTTTATGGTTTTATGTTTGAAAAGGGAAGGAACTAAATGTTGGTGAAAAGAAGCTATTGGCCTAAACTATGGATGGCAAATAACAAATGCAAATACTAAAACATAACAAAGCCTAAACTATGGCTAGCAAACAACAAATGCAAAGCTTGATAATGACTTCAAGGAAATAAATCACAACATGAGCTTAAACTTATCAAATTCATTCATTAAAGATGTGTTGGAAGAGCTTGGGAAATGGAAAAGTTAAGTGTAAATGAAGTTCTCCTAACTAAACAATCAAACAATCAACTTACAATGTTACAACATCTCATCCATGATTAAAGGTTTATTGGAATATATTTGGAAAAGAACATTTGTAGCATAATAAGATTTCTACTCTAAACTAGCTTCTAATTCTGTTCTGCAACTCAATTTAACACCACTAGGCCTCACTCAGAAGTTATAGATTTCCTTTTTAGAATAGTCTTTGAGAAAAGGCTTGTTTGTGAAATGGAAAAAAGGTTGCAAAATACTCCAGGTCTTAGACTGATACTAACTTCTGTCTAAATGATTATATATTAATGTGAGGTTGGAACAAAAGAAGTTTTGTAAATAATGAAGACCGTGGTATTTAAATTTAACAACTAATACAATTTAAAAACGCAATGGATAATAACTAAACTGGAGTGCTAATACAGTGAGCTAAGACTAAACTAGAGTGCTACTAGTCTACTTGAAGTACAGTGAACAGTGTTAAATTACAATGCCATTATCAAACTTGAATTGTAGTGACAGAGCTGAACTAAATGCATTCTACCTCCGGAGTGCTATAACCAAATTAACATGCAACTAACCTAAGGAATTCTACAGCCCATCTCGTTCAGTATGAATGCTATTTTGGAAGAGTTTGTGAAAACAAGCATGGCTGTATTATTCAATACAATTAAACATAAACATAAGACTGAAAGCAAATACAACGAGAATCTAAGACACCATAGCTATTTCTTATTTGTTGTTAATGATATTTTGGAAGAGTTTGTAAGAGTAAGACCGGCTGTGACACTTAGTGTAAACAAGCAACTAAAACCTACAATACCACAGTTATGCATTATTCATCATGATGATATTTTGGAAGAGCTTATTAGAGTAAGTCCAACTGTGATAATTAACGAAAGGAAATGAAACTAAAACCTACAATACCACAGCTATGTCTTATTCATCGTAATGATATTTTGGAAGAGCTTATTAGAGTAAGTCTAGCTGTGATAATTAATGTAAACAAGTATGAACATAAACTTCAGAAACTTGCCTAAACTAGAAATAAAAACAAGACTAAAATACTTATCTACCGTATAAACAAGGCTGCTCAGGAGGCAGGGGCCCTCTACCACCAGAGTTGCACAAAATCTACTTCAATATTGATTCAACGCTTTCAAGGAAATGTTGCTTCTTTCATTAAAGAGAAATTACTTCAAAACATAGTGTTTTCGGACTTCTGAAATCTAGCAATCAACCATAAAAATCTCACCTTGTCCCTCAGTTTCCCGAGCATATTTATAAAAAAATTACATAACCGTATCTGAGATAACATAGGAATAATTTTCTTTCCTAATAAAAACCAAACTAGGACTCTGATGATGGTCACGTAACAGAATTAAGGACATCTGGACTGTCCTTATCCTGTTAGGAGTCTACCTCCTAGTTTGAGTTCCCACGTGCTTAATCACCTACAGGATTTCGTTCAAACTTCGTGGAGAGCAACAGATGATGAGGGCATGATGTGGAATACACCCATATGTTTTTTTCTCCAAGATGACACCTGGAACCTGCGTAGACATGAAGCCGACTGCAGAATTGGCAACTAGCTACAGAATGTATGCATTCTATAGCTAGATTTAGTTCAAAAAGTACTATAATGAAAAAATCATAAAAACATAGCAAGTTAGTCATGATATTCATTCTTAAATCAATTTTGACTAATTCTATTGATCATTTAAGCCTGAGATTAACAATGAACAAAAGAAATGGAGTGGAATGTGGTGGAAGAAAGAACATTCTTGGAGCTCAACAACTTCCTTAAAAGGAAAAGAAGTAAAGAACCAAAAATAATCCTTTGATTGAAATAAAAGACAATGATAGCATTGACAAGGACTAGCAAGTTCCTTATGACTATATAGAATCTTTGGAGGCCGAATAAACATAGGAACAAAAGGTTTTTGAGAGAGGAAAGTTTCCTGAGGAATATACCTTTGTTGATGAAGAAGATGAGTACACAACTATAGATGGTGAAATAAGATAAATTATAATAAATCAATCCTCAAAACAAGTTGAAACACCTTATGTTCCTTCAATGAAGGAATTCATATATCCTCAAGAAAAATCCCTTGAGAAGAAGAGGACAATCAAGAAGTTGAAGAATATTGTACGATAAATGAAAGTATTAGAGAGATACTTGAAGTCACAGAATGATTTTATGACCAAGCACAACTCTCTAAAACCAAAGCATTCAAGAGGTTGCATGAAGAAAATAGCATGATTTCTACATAGCAATATAACTCGTATGAAAGGATAAAGGCAGTTAAGGTTGAAAAAAAAAAATTAAGAGTAAATCTACTCATGAAGAAGCCCAAGATAGGGGGAAATCATCACAATCTCTCAAACAAAATGTGGACCTTCTTTTACAAGCATCCAAAACAATGTGATGCAACTAATGCCAGTTTTTGGAATAAGTATGAGGACATACTTCACCTTCAGTTCAGGGGGGATGTCAATATTCTTTTTTATCGAGAATTTTGTTGTAGTTTTTTTATTTATTTAGCTCTAAAAATGTCTCTTTTGTCATTAATGGCAATAGTTTATCATATTTTTCCTATATTAACACTTTCCCAAAGTACTTTTATTGAATTATTTAATTTTGAAAATTCCATGTAATTAATTGCATTATAAAAAGAAAATTTCATATTTTAGAAGATTTCATAAATCATCCTAGATGGTATGGGTAAAATCTAAAACATGGGTTTCATTCATGTGTATATTGAGATGGTGAGTCTCCTAGTCACTCATCCCAAAACAACTTTGAGACCCCATGGTCAATGTGGGCACTCTGGTAGCTAAAACGAAAAAAGAATTGCTAAATTTTCCCATATCCGAATTTTAGAGATTAGATCCACAATTTGAGTGCCCATTAAGGTTGGTTGGATCAAATATCATCCCTAGAATAGGCTGTAATTAATTTAGAACAATATTTTTGGGAATGTTGTTGAATTTTTTCCTATAAAGGCAAGAAAACTTAGTTTGCTAAAGTATGTTATTATTTTGAGAACTCAAATTTTGACTTGATAGCTTGGATTTGGATTGTAGACGTGTTCTTAGTTGTTTTAATAAATTTATGCAGTGCCTTTGAAGTTTCAACCTCTGATTTTAAGTTAAGTGTACTTGTTAAGCAGTGGAAGGGCCCCCACCACTCAAGCCAATACACTTTTTCATTGATGTGTGTTAACCTGGTAAATATTTGTTGTTTCATGTTGTTTATTATCACATCTTTCGTGTTTATATGTTCTGATTGCATCTTGTACATTCATATTTAAAATTGATTATGAAACTATTTTCTTGGTCATGATAGTGTAGATAAGCTTTAAAGTTAGTTTTAAACCTATGTTCATAAGTGTTCTTTACTAATTATTTCATTACTGTAATATTATTTTCTAAATCTCTAAATTTTATTTTAGTATATTTATATTACTTTATTCTTAATATAACTTAATTAGCCGGTATAAGAAATGTATCACTATATTGCATAGCAATTATACTCATTCCATATAGAATTAATAGAATACATCTTTTGTTGTAGGTTTAAGTGTGTTGACAAGTCTTATTTATCATAGATTAGTTGTTGATTGAAGGATAGATCTTATTGGAAAAGGTAACAAAGGCATCTGGAGTGCCATTCACCAACTTATTAAGTGAAGAAGGCCCCAACCTCTTAAGAACTTTTTCGTTGAGCATTTAATTTATCAAACACCATAGTTCCCTACTTTTTATCTACTACTTTAAAAAAAAAATAATGATAGTTTGAGAACATACTAGCTAAAGGGATGAGAAGAAGGCTATGAGTGACTACCCATTTTCACTCTCACAGATGGGGAAGGTCGTAGTGCATTCTCAACCTCTTAACTAGTGTTGGATCAAAATTGATTGGATTGACTCAAATAATATTCGAGTGTCAGCTTGCCTCCATCGACAAGAAATGCCCTAGTGTATTAATCAACCTTTTGGACTAAAAACCCCTTCGATCATTTACATTTCCCATCATTTGAGTGAAGACTTGATATTTCTAACATGATTTCATAGAGAACTTTGTTTTTGTGATAAATTTTAGTATATTCTCATTCCAAAGTGTTCTTAATACAAGTCAGTGTGATTTTCGTTCCAAGCTTGTGTGATTAGATTAAAAGTTTTGTTTCATGCTTCCTTAACTTAGTTCCTAGTTCAGCCTTAGAAGTGACAACCAATCAAACTTAGCTCATTACATATTTTAGTTTGCTTCAAATTTTACCAACACCGGATTGATATAAAAATCATGTCCTAGTTTAAATCTCTAATTTAGACTAATGTAAGATAAAGGGAATGCTTAAGATCAAGTGATGGTGGATGTGCATGGATGAGGCCAAGTGTGAAAATAATTCCACATAGGTGGCACAAAATGATTCCATGGAAATAATTGGACCCTCCTTGTGTGGCATGAAAATAAATATGATTGGCATTCACCAAAAGTGTTATATTGAAGGTTTAAAGTTTTATCCTTAACTATGGTCTCAACATATGCATCATTTTAAATGGAATTTGTAATATGGCTTCAACATAGAAGCATCATTAAAATCTTATTAATTAAATGATTTTCTAAACTTAGATTTACGAGGTTTTACAAAATTCATTTTTATATTTTTGTTTGTTTGAATGTTTCTATTTTATCTTTGGGGAGCTACAAATCCCACTTTTTCACAGTTTTAACATAGTAACCCAACTTTTGTTTCTAATGGACACAACGAGATTTGATATTGAACCTCTTCTTTGAAAAATGAGTGATTTAGCAACAAACCATAGAGTGATCTCCCTCAAATTTTATGATTTATTAGAACTGATCCAAAATCAGTAGAATTGACTATTTGTGCAATTTCACCAAATATTAACTAAGGTTGCTTTTAAGTTCGAAAATGAGGAAAATTGATTCTTTAAGTTCCTTAAACATAAACTTGAGAACTGAAAATAAGCATGAACAGTAGAAATAAAAGAAGCAAACACAGAAAATTGATGACGGAGTTCGTCCCTCCAGGATAACATCTCCGAGTCTGCTTCCAAGTGGGCGTTTGTTGTATTAGGAATACTCAAAATTCTAGTTGCATTAAATTTCGCCATTATGGACTATGCACGCGGGCATCAATAGCTATTTTTTGAAAGTAGGCCTCTGCCTAACTCTCCAACACAACTTGTAGATCTCGAAAAGGCCCAATATTGGCCAAGTTATGCCTCAAAAGGCATTTATAGGCACAGAATATCTATAGTTCAAAGACTTCACATTACCAATCCCTAAGCACTGGTGCATTGGTATAACTTTTTATAAGGCCATGGAAAGGTCCAAGGGTCAAACCAGCGGACCTCCCGGGCTTTTTAATGGAAAACATATAATTTTTTTTAAACCATATACAATATATGGCAATGTTTTATCAACACATATATTTGATATACCATATATACATAAGGTTGGAACCAACAATCGACAGTGAAATTACATTGAAACCTGTGGCATAAGTTGTTGGCATATGTGGCATGTGATCGATCTGGAAATTACTGCTCCTCGGTGGTCACAAAACATGACATTTAAATATAACATATCTCCAACGGTGATACAACCTGTGGCATATCATTTGTTTTGGCATCGGACCGCAACATTATATGTTAACACCGTGTCATGTGATTAGAACATCAGTTTGACGATTTTGATATATGTTGACTACGCTCGCCGAGTTTGGTGGAGGCATGTTTTTGTTTGGAGCGCCGATAATAACATCCATGGGTTTGGTGGGGCCGCTAGGTTGGCGAGCTCTGCCAAACATTACCCCCCATTACCAAAACAATACCACTTAAATATAACAAGTGCGGCATGGTTTAGTAAAGCATTGTTGTGGGCCAACGGTAATATTTTGTAATGTGTTGTCGGAGGTCGCAAGTTCGACCCCTGACCTTGCCCATTCAACCTCTGACTTGTTTACTTTGACTGCCACCTGAGTTGACTTTGACCGCCACATGTCTGACTATGGAGCTGCCACTTGGCCTGCAAAGGTCCATTTTTTTACCTGTTTGACAATAACTTCATAATGATGCTTTCTCCCTCATACAAAGGCCATTTTGTAAATTGAACATACTATTGGAATCAACATGATGAGATCTTCGACTTGGAATTGGTTTCATGAGAATCTGAGACTGTAAAATTCTAAGCATTTTGAGGATCCTCCTGGATCATTCCTCTCCACTGAAAGCTCTTGGACCACCAAAAGTCTGTTTTTAAGAATACATGAGGTGAGGGTACAGCTCCCTCACTCTTCTGATCTCCATCCACCTTAATTTTCTTGGATTCATGCCTTTGAGTCACACTCGAAGATATTCAACATCTCCACACCTGGAAGTGTGGACCTTCTTGTCTAAGATGGTATCTTCCTATAACTCAGTCATACATTAAGGTGAAAAATCATCTACAGTTGGAATTTGAACATTTTCCTTTGGATCCATGATCATAGGAGGTTCATACAACTTCAAATTTTCAACATTTACAACTGAATGTATGTGCATGAATGGAGGAAAATTCAACTGCAATGCATTGTGCCCAATCTTTTCAACAATTATAAAATGACCATACCTGATGGGTTTCAACTTTTTACCTTCACCTTTCATCCTTTATTTGCTTATGTATAGCTATACTTGATCACCAACCTGGAAGTGATGATCCACCTGATGTTTGTCATGGCGCATTTTGTACTTGCCCTGACTCTTCTCTAGTTGATCCTACATTGTTTCATGAATCTTCTGGATTCTTGGAATGAACTTGACTGCTTTGTCGAAATCTCCATTTCTATCCTCCTTAGCTTCTTCACTAAACATGAATTCCATTGGTGATTTTGGCAGGTACCCAAAACATGTCTCAAAATTAGATCTACCAGTAGAAGAATGTAAGGCACGGTGGTAAGCATGTTGGACATAATGTAAGGATTCATCCCACAACTTAGGATGCTTGCTGCAATAGCCTCTGAGAATATGTACCATTTTTATGTTCACCACCTTTGTTTTCCCATCGGATTTTGGATGAAAAGTTGTGCTCTTTTTCAACTTAGTGTCCATGAGTCCCCACAAAGTGGACCAAAACTCTCCCATGAAACGATAGTCCTTATCTGAAATGATAGAAGTAGGAAACCCAAAATGAACCCATACATATTGAAAGAACAACTGTGCAGTCTTTTCGGCAGTTACTTTATTTTTACATGGAACAAGAATACACATTGTTACACAGTAATTTGCCACCGTCCCTACCATTCCTCGTCCCGCACAATGGAGGACCCATTATGTGACCTGTGAGCAAAGTCATGCCTTGAAACCATCATCATTGCATTCCTCTAAACATGAGCTTCAATTGCCCTAAAGACATCTCCTTGCAAAAAACCATAAAAACATCCCTTTTTGCATTGGCGCGGGCAGCCAGTTCATCACTCGCGCCAATGGGGAAAATCCTGCAAAGAGGCCGCACCAACTGGCGCTCTGTCCCAGAGCAGAAGTCGCGCCAGCCAATTTAAGGAGTGTTTTTTAAATAAAGATGGCGGAAGTTGTGTTTCAACAAACTCAGAAACCATTGCCTATCTTGAGTTGGGAGGTTTGGCTACGGGAGTTCCATGGAAGGGAAGTGGTTTGCCACCTTTCATGGAACCTTCCTTGATGATAGGGCCAATCCCACAATAATAGGGATCCCAACTCCCTCCTTCCCCATCTATAAAATCTTGCCTATTGCCATTGCAAGCTAGTCTTGAAGTGCCTAAGCTTTGAATCTCCTAATTCCCAAGAGCCTTTGTGTTGTAAGAGCCCTCTTTCTTCCCTTAAGGCCGACTCAAGTAAGGAGACTATCGTCGAGAGACTCCAGAGAGGTTTTCCCTTTCCCTGGAGAGCTTCGCGAGACGTGAACGACTGGGGACCCTTCCGAAGGAGACCGCGGCGTCAGAACATTGGTTGTACTCTCTTTCGATTGCTTATTAATGAATGACTACCGGTTATGGTTCCACTCTATTTTCACTTATGTTAATAATGAGTTATATCCTTTCTGACTAATATATAGTTGCGTATTCTAGATTTTATGCTTGTATTCGTGTTGTTTCTTGCATGTGCAGGTGTCCATTCACGGAGATCATGGGGATCGTGATCTGCCGAGGCTGAGGAACGGGAACGCCTTCTCTTCTACGAATCATAGCACTGGACTCCAGGTAGGCCTCCATCATTGGCTTATTTATTCGCAATTAGGAACTTGCGCTGTAGCATTTGATGATTGTTGCTAGACCCCTGCTGGGCTAGTAGGGATCGCCTCTGTCCGCAGAGGGGATTTACCTCCTCAACACACATTTTTCTAAATCAATCAACCACAACATACAAATAATCATGCCCTTTTCTAGACATTGGAATTCCTCCTACAAAATCCATAGATAAACTTTCCCATGGTAGAGAAGGAACTGGAAATGGCATATACAAACCTAATTTTTTTGTTTTTTGATTTGCTTGTTGAACACATGAAAAAACCTCTAATGTAGTTAGTAATCGTTTCATTCATTCGAGGCCAATAGCAATACCTTTATAACTGTGCCACTATCTTACTTACACAAAAATGCCCTAAAACACGAGAAGAATGTGCTTCCCTGATCACATGCGCTCTTTCTCCTTGTGGTATGCACAACTTGCCAAGATGTTACAATAATTTGTCATGAACATGATAATTCACTTCTTCCACCTGTGCACCATGATTTAGTGATTCATAAACATCTTTCAAATCAGAATCTTCAGTATATTGTTCAATGTAACTTTCATGTGCTAAAGAACTATTTTGTAGAATAACTGAAGCATTCAAAGAAGGTCTTGATAACATGTTAGCTACTTTATTAGTGGTACCTTTCTTATATTTCATTAATAAGTGGAATTACTGCAAAAAACTCATCCATTTATAATGTCGAGACGGTTGCAACTTAGTTTGAGATTGAAGGTACTGAAGTGGTTGATGATTTGTATGAGTCACTGTTTCTTTGCCCATTAAATAATGTTTCCATTTTGTAACACATTCCACTAATGCATACAATTATTTATAATACATTAGATAGTTATCAAATACTTTAGAAAAAATTTCTGAATGAAAACAAATAGGTTTTCCTTTATGCAATAAAACTGCACCCATTCAATACCCACTAGCCTCAATTTCTATTTCAAATGGTTGTTGAAGGTCTGGTAAAGATAAGATTGGAGTTGAAACAACTTTTTGCTTTAAAGTGTCAAATGTTTTTTTTTTGTTTTTCTCCCCACTGAAAGGAGACTTTAGAACTTGTTAAAGCATGAAGTGGTGATGCATTAAAAGAGAAATGAGAGATAAAGTTCCTCCAATACCGAACTGCACCCAAGAAACTTCTAACTTCTGTCATATTTTGTGGTCTTGGCCACTTAATAATCACGTCAATTTTAGTTGGATCTATTTTTAGCTGACCACCTCCAACTATGTAACCAAGATAAACTAAGGAATTTTTTCCAAATTCACACTTCGAAAGTTTGAGATACATTTTCTCTCTTTGCAACACATCAAAAACATGTTTGACATGCTTTATGTGTTCTTCCAAAATTGAACTAAAAATAAGAATACCATCGAGATAGACTATGAAAAACTTATCAATAAAAGGACGAAAAACATCATTCATCACTCTAATAAAAGTTGTTGGAGCATTGCATAATCCAAACGGCATAACCAACCATTCAAAAAGCCCTTGTCTAGTCTTAAATATAGTTTTCCATATATCATTCTTTGCAATATGAATCAGATGATAACCACTTCTTAAATCCAGTTTTGCATAGTAAACATAATTCTTTAACTAATCGAGCAAATCATCGATTCTAGGAAGAGAATACTTGTTCTTATAAGGCTCTAAAATCAACACACATTCTCCAGGTTATGTCTTTCTTTGGGACTAATATGATCGGTGATCCACATGGAGAAGAACTAGGTCGAATAAATCATTTATCAACCAATTCCTGAATTCATTTCTTAATATCTTCATTTTCTATGACAGACATACGATATACCAATGTTCGGAAGAGGGGCATCGGACTGTAATTGAATCTCATGTTGTGTTTCTCGTTTTGGACGTAATATTTATGGTTCTTTAAACAATTTCTTATAAGAATCTACTATTTCAACCATTTTTTCCTTAAACTGAGAATCACATCCTTGAAAAGCATCATACTTATCTTTAGGTTGTTCTTTAACAATTATGAGAACACACTTTTTACTTAAATTTATTAACCTTTTCAATTGACGGGAATTGATTAAAACCAAGTTTGCCTTAATTCTGTGTGCCCTGACAATATATTCATTTACATATTTAAGAAGATGATACTTATTCTCCTTCCTATGAAATATGGCATCTCGTTCATAAAGATATGGACTACCCAACACAACTCCACATATATCCAAAGGAATCACTTATAAATCAACTTCATCAAAAAAATTAGTTGTAATTGCAAACCTTAATCGACATTGCTTTGTGACATGCATCTGAGTATTTTCTTTCAACCGCCCTAAAGGGTATGGTTTTGGATGATTTTTAGTTTCCAATCCCAATTTCCTTACTACTTCCTCAGATATTAAGTTTTCTTGTGATCCACTATCAAATAATGTGTCTATCTTAGTGTGCTTGGATATAATCCTTATGTGAAACAATTCAACTCTCTTCTTTTCCTCAACCACATTATTATATTTTGAAGAAGATGCAGAACAAGTATAACTAGAACTACCTTCAGAAGGATTACATTTCATACCCATAGCGGTTATCTTCTTTTCGTCACTGGAGTCAGATCCCAAATCTTGTTGGATTGCAACATTAGCTTTCATTTCACCCTTCTTCTTAAGGAACTTATTTGGTTTAAGGTCAGGATGAAGCTTCCAATATTTGGATTCATCATGTCCAACCATCTGACAATGATTAAAAGTAGTCATTTCTCCTTCCTTCTTAGTTTTTTCTTATTTCTTCCCCTTTGATTTTCTCTTCCCTTTGCCTTCTTTGGAATCCTTTTTTTCTGAATGTTTGAATGGTTTCTTTGAAAATTTTGACTGAAACGTTCTACCACCTGATTCAGCATGAATGGCTTGTACACACACTTCATCAATTTCATTTGGATTAAAAATAAGCAATGTATGTCGCAAATAAGAATGAAAACTTCCAATATACTTTAACAAAGTTTCTCATTTGTCTAATGGAATACCAAGTGCTAATGCATGTTTCCTAAATTATTGTGTAAACTATTGCACACTCTATATTTTACCTTGCCTTAAATGCTTCCAATCTATTACAGCATGTTTCATATATCCTAAAGGATATAATTTCTTTCTAAGAGCTTTAACAAACTCAGACCATGAAGAGAGAATTTTTCCTTTATGCTTCAAATCTGATTGAGTTTTACTTTCCCACCAAATAAAAGTTGTTCCACCCATTCTAAGTGTAGCTAACTAAATTTTTGCATATTCATCAACAAGATTTTGAATCCGACAATACACCTCAAGTTGCTTTATCCAGTTATCTACCTTTCCAGGATTCATTTCACCATCATATATGGGCAACTCAAACTTAACATCGAGATTTAACAAAGGGATTTTCTTTGGTTTCTTTTGTGAGTCTGAATCTGAACTTGATTGATAAATGAATAGAGAAGAAGAATAAGAAGAAGATAGAGGAGAAGGATGTTCATTACCATCAGCTTTTTCCTTTCCCTTTTTCTTCTTCATGCCTTTAAAAGACGAAGTTGCATCTCTAGTCTTCTTGTCTTCAAAAAGTTCTGCAATCATCCTGTTATCACTAGGTTGGAACAAGTTAGGCTCTGTCAACCTCCAACCTAGCATAACTATTTCAAACCACTTTTAATTGGAAGTTATTCCTTCCAGTCTGAGAGGGATCTCTCAAAATACTTAAAAAAATTTACTATGATAAACTCAAAAATTTAGATGGCTAACTCTAGTTTTCTTTTATGTGATTTTGCAGGTAAAATAATATCTGAGGGTTGCCACCATTGGGTATGGAGTCAGTCAAGAAAAATTCAATTACAAACAACATTGTTTAAGGGAAGCTGAGGCAATTTGGCTTTAAAATCGATGTCAAAATAAACATTTGCAGTCATACACAGCAAATGAAGGAAGTTGGAGCATTTGTCATGAATTCCAAGTAATCAAATTGCCATGAACATTGATAGAAACATGAAAGCATAAGAATAATAAGAAAATATAGAGCCAAAAATCAAATCTTAGGTAATAAAACAGATTTGCTGCATAATATGTATTAACTATTAAAAAAAAATTACAAAGAGTGGCCTCCTTCACATTGTCGATCCCCCTCCTTTTCAAAGTCAAAAATCTACATACTTATAAAAATAAGATCTCCTTTACAAAAAATCTGCCACTTGGGCTAGATTCAATTCACCTTTAAGAGTTCTTATCCTATTTGACACCTATTGAGAACTTTTTTGGGATTTTTTGTTTTACATAATTTCAATACAAATAGGAGTCTTATATCTTAATGAGCTCAACAAACTTTTGTTGGTGGACCTTATCCAACCGAACTATTTTTTAAATTTGCTAGAGTGTTGTTATACTTTTGACATGTGGATGCTCACCTGGTTGACTTTGTTGAGCTGGATCTCCACCAATTCAAATTTTAAATTTTTTGCAACAAGTCTGTAAAATTTTGTAAACTGGGCCTCAAAGATAACTGTGTATCTTCCAAACCCTGATAGTTGTGTAAAAACTGAGAGAGGCTCTTGTAGATGAGCTCATTTCAAACAAAAACCTCCTTCATATTTGGAAAATTCCTTTCCATTTGGTCATAAAGTGAGCATGAATTTTACCATTAAAACAATCATTTCCAGATTTTTTGTACTAAAAATTTTGTAGCAAATTTTAAAAAACACCTCTCTGCAAGTTCTGCAAGTTCTGAGGTCTTACTTGATGTTTGTAAGCTAAATACATGCCTTGAGCCTTCCCATTGTTGAATTTTTAACTAGTGTTTGTCTCCATTGAAAGCTACAACAGTTTCGTAGCAAATTTCTACATTCAGGCCTGGGAGTTGCTATGAAAGTGCCTAGTTTTTGAGATTTTGCATTTTCATCATTCTTTCGCCTCCAAAACTCTTCTAAAAGCCTATATAAAACTTTATATTACCATTAGCCATATTATAAGCAAACATTTATGGTCTTACCATACTCATGGAGTATCATCAGTTTTAACAATCATTTTGAGGCCTTTCTTCAACAAATCAGCTTGTATCATTTCCATTTGTGCTTCTAACTCTTTGAATTATGCCTACAACCTTCTCCTAACCTAGGGATTTTTGTAGCTTGAGCAATGGTGTTAGGGGACACTGTGAAGTTCAGTATGCCCACTTTAGACTTTGTCCCTTACCACTGACACTCCTTTATATTGCTTCATCTGAGTTGTCATGGCTTCAACACGTAGTGAGCTGCTTCTTGACACTGGTTAAGTTTGTTTTGAGTCAAGATGGTTAGGTTAGTTAGGGTTTAATAGGGATTTTAAGTCTTTTGATTTTCAAAATAATCACATGTATAAAGGTCTTTTAGTTATTTTGCAAGGTCATTATGAGTCTTAATGTGTATCATCATAAAGGGAAAATCCAAAATGTCATGTCCCTCGAGATTATCTAGTCATCATTATGAATTTGACAGTTTTTCAAACTTTCGCAGCAACTCCAGTTAGAAAAACAGAGTATTTGCTATGAAAGTCCCTGAAACTTCTGTAGAAAATCTGCAACTATTAGTAACGGTCCAATTTAAGAATAAAATAAAAAAACATGTGTCAGAGGTTATTGGGTCATGATTACGCTTTCTTTGTCCTTATTTACCATTCCCACAATGCATAGCTACATACTCGTTCCATTTCCTTTCCACTTTATAATAGTTTTTTTGTCACAAACCCTTTATCATCTCCTTATGAACTATTTTTCCTAGATATATCGTCGGTCTTGTTGTCTTGTGGTTTGTCTAGTTGTCTTAGGGTAAACTCTATTAGTGTCAAAAGCTAGTTTTTTGTCCATAAATTCTTTTGCAAGTGTCAAGAAGAAACTCACTGCATGTTGAACACATATGTTGCATATTAAGGAACATTTCCTGAAATTGCTCCTCACTCTTGGGCTCAGGAGCTTCTCCTTCATTTGACTCTCCCATCTTTTGAGACACCTTCATCTTTCCAATCTCTAGATTTATCTCTTCAAGTTTCCCTTCTCCATGTCGCAACCTGGATCTAGTCAGCATTCATATTGGAAAATATCTTGCTTATACATGATCAACCTCGCTCTGCTACCAAAATATGATCCGAAAACAACAGAATTGACTATTTGTGCAATTTCATCAAATATTAACTAAGGTTGCTTTGAAGTGCGAACATGAGGAAAATTGATTCTTTAAGTGCCTTAAACATAAACTTGAGAACTAAAAATAAGCATGAACGGTAGAAAGAAAATAAGCAAACACAGAAAATTATTGATGGAGTTCGTCCCTCCTGGACTACATCTTTAGTTATGCTTCTTGAAGTGGGCATCCGATGTATTAGGAATTCTCAAAAGTCTCGTTACATTAAATTTCGCCATTTTGAACTATGCACGCATTCATCAATGGCTATGGTCTGAAGGTAGGCCTCTGCCTCAGCGCTCCAACCTAACTTGCAGATATCGAAAAGGCCCAATATTGGCCAAGTTATGCCTCAAAAGGCATTTACAGGCACATAATAACTACAGTTTGAAGACTTCACATTACCAATCCCCGAGCACTGTCACATAACTTTTTATAAGGTCGCGGGCAGGTCTTGGGGTCAAACCCGCAGACCTCCCAAGTTTTTGAATGGCAAACATAGAAAAAATTTTAAAACATATACAATATATGGAAATGTTTTATCAACACATATATTCGATATACCATATATACATATGGTTGGAACCAACAATCGCGGTGAAATTACATTGCAACTCGTGGCATAAGCTATTGACATTTGTGGCATGTGATTGGTGCAGCGGTTACCTGCTCCCCGGTGGTTACATAACATAACGTTTAAATGTAACATATCTCTGGCAATGATACAAACCATGGCATGTCATTTGGTTTGGCATTGGACTGCAGCATTATATGTTAACACCATGTCATTTCACTGGAACATCACTCTGATAGTTGTGATATATGTTGACTGCGCTCGCTGAGTTTGGTGGAGGCCCGTTTCATTTGGAGCGTTGATAATAACATCGATGGGTTTGGCGGGGCCGCCAACCCTTACCCCACATTGCCAAAACAATACCACTTTAATATAACATGCATGACATGGTTTAATAAAGCATTGTTGTGGGCCAACAATAAGATTTTGTAATGTGTTGTCGGAGGTCGCGAGTTTGACCCCAACCCTACCCATTCGACCTCTGACCTGTTGACTTTCACTGCCACTTGCATTAACTTTGACCGCCACGTGTCCAACTGTGGAGCTGCCACTTGGCTTGCAAAGGCCCATTTTTTTTACCGGTTTGAAAATAACTTTAGAACATGTTTTCTCCCTCATACGGAGGCCATTTTGCAAACTGAACATACTGTCAGAATCCCGTGATGAACTCTTAGACTTGGCACTTTTTTCATGAGCATATGAGACTATAAAATTCTCAGCATTTTGAGAACCCTCTTGGATCAAGAACTTAGCAACATGACGATAAAAATAGATCACAATTCAAGAGATCTATAATAATTGACACAATTAACTATGAGAACTTAACCATTATAAGCACACTTAAAAAAAATATTCAAGTCCAACTACTTCCTACACTTAATGTCTTGGGAACTAGGACCATGTGATTGTGATCCTTCAAGCTTATTGATTCCATCTATCTTCGGGATTTCATTAATAGCGTACATCTTCTCATTTATCACTTTAAAAGTAGTTAACATGTAAATCTACCTTTTCATTGCAATGTGAGCTTCTAGAAATGTGATTGTCATTCTCCTAAGACTTCCCACCATGTGCCGAGTCCTCTCTTCATCCAATTGTTGCAATCACTATCATTTCTAGAAATACCTTCCAACTCTTTAAGTGAATCCACGCACTACATACGGTGAAATTGATGCAATTATTTTGATGAAATCATCCAATTCCCCCTTGAAGATTCCGATGTTTGGATCCCTTCTAGTGCTAAACTCCACATTAAACACTCAAATCTGCAATTAGAGAATGGATTTAGAATTTAAATAGGGTCCTAGATTTCATCTATTATGGTTGACATCAATTTTTACTCTTTATTGATATCTACGTAGTTACCTCTAATTCCTAAACTATTTCGCAAACTCTCTTCATTGGGATAAATCAAACTTTGAATTGGAATTCAAATTGAGCTTGATTTTAATATTTAAAGGAATTCCTGAATGACTCATATGACCAGTTCACCAATCTTGTGGGGTTAATGCCAAATAACTCCCAAATTAATCCACATAATTTGAAATTCAAATCCACTCTACTCATAATGCCCTCTATAAATGGCCCTTCTCATTTTCAATCCAAGCAATCCTTTGGCTATAATTTTGACTATTTGAATTGATGGTTATAAAGTCATAAGGAGGTCATTTAAAGGATTTGTTTAGTTTATTCCCCTCCTCAAGCTTTGCATGTATCTTAATGCTAGAAATATTATGGAATGAACCTAGTTTATTCTTCTCTTGAAGCTTTACATGTCTCCTCATGCTAGTAACATTGAGAGAGTTGTTGACATAGGTGAGAAGTATATTAGTAAAGTTGAGGAGGTTAAAAACATGGATAAGGTCCACTAATAAAGATATCGGATTTTCATTATAAAAAATTATGTTAAAATGTAGAAATATGACTTGTATCATATTACTCAAATAAATATATTATTAAACAATATTTTGTTTATTTTTTAAATAAATAGATGCAAAGCTATTCCAAAGAAAATTCCATGCAAAAATATTGAGGAAAAGCTTTTTTAAATTAAGATATTTCCACATTTTCTTTGTATTACTATTTTTCAATAGAGTATTAAAAAAAAACCTATTACAAAGAAAATTCCATGCAAAAATATTGGGAAAAGCTTTTTTAAATTAAGATGTTTCTACATTTTCTTTGTATTTACTATTTTTTAATGGAATTAAAAAAAATAATCTAGACCATATAATCTTCACTAAATTTGAGAAAAATATTAATTTCCATTCAAAAATAAATTAACACTTTTAAATATTAAATATTGTATTATAATTAAATTATAAAATATTAATTTCCATTCAAAAATAAATTAACACTTGAAAATAAATTAACACTTTTAAATATTAAATATTGTATTATAACTAAATTATATAATATGAATTATTAATAACTCATATTTCATCAAATCAAAGGAACTCTTTTAATCAATTAAAAAAAACACTACCGTAATTACCGTAATTAATTCTATAACATTAGACATAACAATTGTGATTTACAAAATCCAGAATGATACTACTAAAGCCATTTCCTCAATTTTTACTTAAATTTCCATTGTTAATCATTTAAAAGGATCTTACATGTCTAGTTGCCATCATTTTCCCATTACTTTTCACTAATGGGAATTTGAAAGAAAACCTACCATCACTTTTCATTCCTAATTTGATAGGAACCTTACTTGCCACCGTACATGTCTAGAAGTCATGTGAAGTAAGTGGTCTAAACAGATGGACTACATACCCATAATTCACTCATCATATAAAGTAATTAATTTTAACATATAAACTACAAATCCATGATCTTTTGCATATTAAAAAATTTTAAAAGGATTTTGTAGTCCATGAGAAGAGAATCTTTGTTATTTGTTGTATATTATAGTGTGATGCCAGCGAGGAACAAAATCTTTGTTATTTAAAATCTTTGTTATTTGGTGTATATTGCAGTTAGATGTCAAAAGAATCTTTGATATTTGTGAATCGTGAACCAGAACAAGCTTAAGTGGGTGAACATACTTTTATTTAAGTTATTTTTTATTTTATTTTGTAATATTATATTAATAAATTTAATTTTTTGGGAAAATAAATGATATTTTGGTGTAAATAACTTAAACTCATGTAACTATTAACTATTAGTGAATTGGGGCTATGATTAATCTTCTTCTCCGTAGTTCTGGTCACAACAAGGAGATTTGAACCTAAGTCTCTCGATATATTTTTTTTAAGTCTATTTTTTTTAAATCTCTCGATATTTTTTTTAAATCTCACCACGTGACAGTAAATGCCAGTAAACTGGGGCTATGGTCAATTCTCCTCCCCATAGTTCTGGTCACGGTAGGGGGATTTGAAACTAAGTCTCAACTTTCAACAATTTCACATATTTCAGATTACTAATTAAGCTAAGCCTCATACATATAATTTAAATAACCAAATTCCAAACCAATTTTTTTCTCTATTTATACATAATCAATTTTCAAACTACTTAAACTCATCTGGTAATTATTTAAATAACATTAATAGATTCAACCCAAAAAAAAATCCTTGAGGCAATGGGGCAATAGTATTTTACATATTAAACAACTTAAACTCAAGTTTTTAAAAATATATATCTGATTTTGGTTAAAATTAACCTGACAATATGTCATGAAAAAACAAGTCATTTCATTTGCATTTTTTCTGCCCAATTTTGAATAAAATTTAGTAAGAATTTCTTAGAATATTAAGTTTCAACATAAGTCACACAATACAAGACACAAATGACAGGAAAATGTAGAACATGACAGAAAGGATGTATTATATATTATATATTAAAAATATCATATATATTAAAAAATATAACAAATTAGTGAATTCCACAACATATGATATATACAAAACATGCATATGATGATGATACAAATTTAATCATACAACTAATGCATGTAACCAAAATAGCACCGTCTACAATCCATCGCCAAACCAAAAATGTGTCAACAAAGACACTCTAAATGCCTTGTAAACAATCAATGCCACCAACATCGAAGTACATAGAAGGCTTGGTCCTATTAATTAAATGTGAGTTCCATACCCTCATACATCACAAACTCCAATGGAAACAATGCAATCCTCCAACTCCTAAGTTCTGAAAACTATTAATTATGTTAGATTTTGAGTGGGATCTAAAATTCTACTTTCTCCATATGAAATCCAACGAGATCGAAAGCACTCTCAAACATCCTGGGTCAATTATGGTAATGTATGAAAATGAAAAATAAAGGAGAATGTCACTTTTACTTCAAGAATCTAACATTACCATTAATTGCATAGCATTAGTGGGTTTGGAAATCCACTTCCCAACACTTGGAATCCCTTCTAACATTGCTTAATCAGCCTTAACTGCACTCTAAAACATTTGAGAGCCCCTATTATTGAATTGCATGAGGTGAGATAATAAATCGATTTTACGATGCTCTTTCACTGGACACATCCAAATTCAAAACACCAATAAGGCTCATATCCAACACCAATCAAACTCGTATTTTATGATGCTCTTTCAATGGACACGTCCAAATTCAAAACACCAATAAGGCTCATATCCAACACCAATCAAACTCGTGTCAGACATGTGTGTCACACACATGCTGTGCTGTGTTGTGTCCAACACCTTAAATACGTGACACAAGAGAAGAATATGACATGTTACTTAGATTTCAACTATATAATCTATAAAATTTTAACACCCTAAACATTTGTTAATGTGTTGAATCTATTTACAACATTCAAAAACACATTTCAAATAACTAAAATTCATAATCTTACCCAAAAAAGTGTCAATTTCCCAACTAACTATTTAATTGATTATTTTAAAATAAACATAATTTTCATAATCGTCTTTCTTGTCTCTCTAACCACCTACATCTACCTGACTCTAATTTCTAAACAAACACAACCTTGCATAGATGATTTGATATGTTGTGATCACACTCAATTACACCTAATATGTAATACCCACGGGACACACATAGTGGTATTTTTTATATATAACTTAATCCATGAAAAAAAGACAAACCTTCCATTAAAAATACAGAAGAAAAAAGAGACCAGAAACATTGAACTTTACCGTGTACACCATGCCATGCTTTGACATTCACTTTCAACATTTAAAAGGAACATATTACATCTTTTGTTTTGTTTTATTATCAAGCACTATAGTTATTTTGTTTTGTTTTATTATCAAGCACTGTAGTTATTCGTGACTTTTCAGTAATCTGCAGGTTGGAACAATTAATAATATCCTGATAGGGTGCAGTTCTCTTTTGTCTCAGTTTAGACAATAAGTTGTGGAGTTGGTGTGAAAACAACATACGCTGTGGAGCTAGGTGTGAAAAGATATCTTGTCATATCTTGGGAAACAGCCTATATCTTCAATGTTTTGATATTTTGGCTTTTTTTTCATTTAATTTTGGGCAAAATTCAACATGGATTTGTTGAATCAGAAGTGCAATTTGTATAATCTGAGTGTTTTAGGAGTTTTTGCTCGAATTAGAAGTGTAATTTGTGTAATCTGAGTGTTTCAGGAGTTTTTGATCGAATTAGAAGTGCAATTTGTATAATCGGTTTGTTTTAGGAGTTTTTGACGTCACTATATCCGCATTTAAAAACACATTTTAAACAACAAAAAATCATAATCTAACCAAAAATTATATCACTACATTTCAAAAAAAAACATAAAATAATTAGATACAATACAAAGTGAGAATAACTTTATTTTGATACATTATTATAGTTTCATTAATAGCAGAAAGATAGTAAATTTATTTTGATATATAGTGCAGTCGCATTAAGGATAAATGGTTAGAAATGTTATAGGAATTGTAGAATTTAAGCCTTAGCCATTTATTTTAGAGGCTGGGATAGAGAACAATCAAACTGCCTCTCTTTTGCATGGGTGTTTTTGGGCACAATAATGCTGACTTCGGATAATTGCCATCTCAACAACTCAGATTTGCAAACTGTGATTTAAAAGTTGTTGCAGTCTCTGAATTGATTCAGAAAATTAAAATTGCAATGAAAACAACAAAATTAATCAAATTTAAACCAAAATTTGAACTGTTGAATTCCAACAAAAATCTCCAAAACTGAGGAGATTAGAGCACCCCTCATCCAGCTCCCCTCATTGTACACAGTACAAGAACATGCAGATAGTTGCAACTCTAAAAATTGAACTGCTGAATTCCAGCAAAAATCACCAAAACTGAGGAGACTGGTGTACCCCTCACTGTACACAGTACAGGAACATGCAGAGAGTTGCAACCCTCTAGCATGTGATTTCATAGTGCAATATCTCTTTACAAACTTTTGGAGTTGTATCTGATTGCCAGCAACTTCTATCCTTGTTGCCTTCAAAATCTTGCGTAAAAACCACCTTAAACATTTTAGGGTTCATTCCAAAATGTATGTTAGAAATTGACGAATGGGACGTCTGTCCTGCTGGAGCCAGTATATATTATTTTTTCAACTAACAGGCTAGCTTTCCAACTAAGACCAACTGGCTATGAATTCTGACTAGCAAGCACACTAATGGCCATTTCAAAAACAAATATTTGTAAGAAACTGTGTCACAGTGTGTATTTGGTATTCTCATCTAAGAATTGCCACCACAACTAGTTCATATATTATAGAAATTTTTGTTGTTGTAAGGAGATAAGTTAGGAGGATAGATTCATCTCAATCTTTGATTAATTATATCTTTAAAGTAGCACTTAATAGATCCAAAGTTAATATGGACGGATGCTAGGTTAACAGCATCTCATTAAAATACATATTTGATATACAATAAGTAGCAAAATCCATTAGCACTAAGAGATAGCTTAGTTGGTCGAGTTCATGTTGCTAAGTACCTTGCTTATCGGGAGGTCACGGGGTCAAATCTCCTCAACGCCCTTGGGGTTAGACCTTGCTAGTTTGGCTGGCGGGTAGATCCCATCGGATTGCTCTACCTGGATTTTCCCATAGATGTAGCGATCACTCAATGTCCGTGAACCACCCTTCCAAAAAAAAAAGTAGCAAAATCCATTGCTATAAAAAAACATCATTCAATTGTTAATTTTTTCTCTTTGATTTTTTCATGAAACTGAACCTCTCACATGATAAAATTAAAAAAAGAATGTATTTCCAAAATGATAGCACCTGGCTGCCCCTTCATACAACCCTCACAAGAGTGCCCACTGAGTCAAGATCTCACTGCACGTTTTCAAGAGTACCCTATATGGAATAACATAAATATTAATAATGATTTAAGTATTGAGGGGTTTTCATAGTGCATTATATTAGATCTCATTTGTTGGGATTCAACTGCGTTAAGTAAGTCATTCATCTATGACCATTTCTATGAGAGGTAGTCGTAACTGACTAATCTCTCATGATTTTTGAATAGTCCACTTCGCACTCATTGCATCGGGTGATGCTCACAGGGGTGAAGAAGTGGGATTGAAACTAGTGAAATGAATTACATAGCTTTAATCATAACTTCCGGGGCTTGCACCCGATAACCAAACTTCCCGGAAGATCACCCATCCCAAATCACTTCTAGCTCAAGCGCACTTAACTACAAAATTTTCCCCAAAATAATGATTGTTTTATCATTTTGCGAATGCTGCAGAATTGCCATATCTCTTTATCCAGGACTGAAGCTAATTAAAAATCCGTGATTTGCTACACCTATCTAAAGCATGGAAGAAGAAACTGTTGTGGCGAGAGTTTAGAATTCCATATTTTTCATGGTTATCTCTTTGGGGAGGGGAGGTGAGGTTCGGACAGCTAAGTTTCCCTTAAGAAGTACCATTAAAAGACACCTGTTGAGTTATCTTGTGCCGAGGATCTTTTCCACCAATAGTATGAAAGATCCCAATTACCTGTGAAGTTTCCAAATCATATGAATAAACCTCCTCTGTTAGTGCATCTACTGTCACATAGGTGACTGACGCACTTCTATGAGAAACAGCTGCTCTTCGTCAATTACTCGTAATTAGAAATTATGCCAGCAATGTTGATGTCATTCATCATTGCGGACACCCAATTCATGGCTAGCATTCACATTCTTCTAGCATTGTTTCTTCCCTTCATGAAGAGAAAAAACTCCTTATCATGTCTATAAAGGACTATAGATGGCCTTCGATCAGACAATTTGCACTTAATTGCTGTCAATTTACAAGACACTACAAACCGAGCTTTAGATTATGTCATTGCGAAGTGCATACTCAAATCTACAGAGTAAATGTCAAGCAATTAAAAATATTGCTGGAAGAACCAATTTGGAAACTTCTCAACACAGCATGGTATTTTGTTTAACAGTACAGCGGTTTAATATCCATTTGAAGTAAACATGATCATGATTTATCTTCTGCATTTTTTTATGGTGAACATCAACACAGCACCAAACCAATATGAACAACCAAAGACGAATAAAATAAAACCTTCATTTATGTTTTTCTTTGACAAAATAGACTCTAGGACTAAGCAAGAGCCCAGATGTCTTATATTAACCACGGACAGAGTGAAGACTCCTTGGGGCCGCCTACTCCTTGAGTCTAATCAATACAGGCTAGAGCATGCCTCCGGAGACTTGAACCTAGGTGGATGGGATAGGAAGCCACAATCTCAACCACTCGAGCTAACAACCATTAGCAAAACCTGCATTTATGTTATCTTTGTAAACATTTATTTGCTAGTCACAGCACTTCATCCAAACGCACAACTGAATTAAACAAGTTTCACCTAACAGAGGAGGTGTTTTACGGTTTAAAATTGTAAGTTTTTATTTTCCAGGCATAGCCCTTCATCCAAATGCACAACAACTGAATTAAACAAGTTTTGCCTAACAGAGGAGGCGTTTTACTGTTTAAAACTTATCCTTCTTTGGATAAACAGATGGAATGAACGCACGAGGAGTAGAGTCTAGACTAGTTGGTTTGTGTGAGGTTTCATCCTCATGAGGTCACTGGTTCCAATTTCATGGGTAAGAGTTGAGAGTGAGAGCCACTCTCTAGAAAATAAAAACTGTCGCTTCGACTAAGCCTCACACAACCCTGGTGACAGCATCTCACAGGTAGGCAAATCGTCCATCCATCTAACACTGGGGCTTGCCCCAACTTAAAATCAGCCTAATTGAAAAAGAGAAAATGTAAAAAATAAATAATAATAATAAAAAGAAAGAAGAAGAAAAGAACCATGGAATGAGAAAGTTCAAATACCGATGATTATCTGTGACATTTGTTCACTATATTAGACCGATCTTGGCCTATATATTAACCTTCGAAAAAAAATTCATTGAACAGGAAAATGACAGTGGAAAATCAATATGGCATTTCATTTTGAGTAAGTTTTCTCTAATAAAATCCCGAGTTGGATGGTGTAGTCACTGGCAAGCATATAATGACAGGTAATTCCATACTCTACAGAATCAAATTGAAAACCAAGAAGAAAAGATACCTGGAAATTGTTATGTTTTTCTTGAAGGAACACATTATTTATATTGCAGTAAATCTTAATTAAAATTGCAGGTATAACATAATCTGTAAGGGGCTTGGGAAGCCTATGCTATCCTACTTAATACGATACCAGCTTATCTCTCTCGAGAATCAACTTGCATATACACATAATACTACTCAATCCTTGATATTCATTATGCAAAATATAAAAGATTCAATGTAAGTTCTAGACATTTTAAACTTAAAAGCTGTAAAGGTATGTTTATAATTTATTAAGATGAAAATTTTGAACTCTTCATACTTGTAAATCTAACCCTCAAATAAATTGCACATACTCAAATATTGCCATGGGAGAGTAGGCGTTAGGCCAGTGCCCGAACTCTTGTATATATTGAATGGGTTCTTGATCATTTCCAATGGTAATCACTTGATGGCCATGCCATGGGAGACTAGCAGTGTTAGTATGGTGCCTCCAGATTATTGTTTATACTGGATGGACTCTTTCACTTCCCTGTTCCTTGATCCTAGTAGCTGATATATTCAGAAACTACAGAAGCATTAACAATTTCTAGATTTGTAGTCATACAAAGAAGACATCAGTCAAAGGCCATGCCTTATGAAAAAACGTCAGGACAAAAGAGGTCAATGGTAATGCCTTCTTTTAAGGACAGAAATGATAAGCACTGATGCCTTCAATTAATGAAAAAAGCCTTATAAATCTCCAATTAAAAGAGGATAACGAAAACACCAATTTTTACATAACAAGAACTGGTTTTCTCTGACAACTATGTGGTGATAGCAAACTACGTATAAAGCTGCAGCAACTCAGTCCCAATGCTCACGAAAGGAGGCGATTGCATCTAAGTTAAACACCTTTCGCATGCTACACAATGGAAATAATTGACACCGTCCGAGGAATTTAGCAGGGTGCATAATTTTCCCATAGGGCGTGCCCCAAATGGTTACAAGGTACACTGTTAAGGCATTCTTTGTGTCAAGGTCCCAGGTTTGAAATCCTATGGGCACAAATCCAAGCATCTTAAGAGTTGGTGTGGCTTAGGCTTGATGCAATCCCGGTGATTTTGATGGCCTAGATTCCCCTACGTGGTGACTTCTTAGTCACAGGCTAGTCCCGCAGGTCAGAGACAAACTAACAAAAAAAACATAAGGTGCATAGTTTGAGACCAAATACCATAGTGACAAAGCATAAACCAGTCAGAAGAAATCCCCAAAACCAACATTTAACATGCATTACAAATGGAGACTGCTAAAAACTCAGAAGAAGGTAAGCCAGTGTCTGCAGCAACAGCATAGATTCAAAATTCAAAAGGATTTTGTGAATCGCTTAAACGACTGGAAGAAGCATTTTTGGATTAAAACGATCAACTATAATTTCAATTTCCAATAACTATAGAATCTGCTAGCAACTCCAAATACAATAGTTAAAGAATGGCATAGCATTATTGGGACTATGCTCAACAATCAAATAAGTGAAAAAAAGGTTATAGAAGGCTGAATCAACTTCACAATTGCACTACAACAGCAGTTTTTGTCATGCATGATGATGGGTGCATGTCTTGTGCCACATGCTCTTTTGAAATACGACCCCATTTCACTCTTGGACCTGAAACATCACAAACAGTGATAAAATCTAGCACTTGCCCAAAAATCTTGAACATCTCCACTCCATATATTCGATCTCCATCACCCACAAAAGCTGCATTCCAATCCAACGGAGCATCTGGGTGCCTCGATATCTCATTCCAGGAATAAGAACTAAGATCCAACTCCCACAATTTTCTTGTAGCTTTATCTGTGCCATTGACACCATCCTCCCTCTCACACCAGGAGACACAAAGCATGAAAAGGCGACCCCTGCATGACACTAGCTTTGGGAAATACTCCGGCAGACGAACTGGAAACTGGGTAATTTGAATTCCAATCCAACCTCCTTTTTCAAAATCATAAGCTGCAAGCTTATCGGACTCTGAATAAACATAGAATGCCCCATTACAAACTACACCTGCACAAACAACCCCATGATCAGCAGGCAATCTTGCTATTTCCCTCCATTTGTTGGAAACTGGGTCATAGATCTCTGCAGAATCTAGAGGCTCATTCCATAGCCCTTGCCCACCTGCTACTATCAGACCAAAGGTTTTTGTCTCTTTCAATTTTTCCTGATCTCTGTCTTCCTCAAACAACTTACCAAATGCAGTTTTACCCAAATCAAGTGCTGAAGAAGTAGGCAAGCCCCTTCCAGAATCAGACATTTTAGTTTCATGGAAGACTTCCCACAATTGTCGTCTGCCAGTTACTTTTTCGCGACCACCATAAACGTCAGAACATCGATTTCTTCTGGACTCCAAAGACGTTGATGTACTACATGATGCAACCCCACCATACCTTCCCTGAATACTGGATATTTTACCCTTGTTCCCTCTTTGTTCTCCCAATCCTTCCTCTTCAAAGCTGCTGCCATTTCTCCTTCCAGAATGCCCCAAAAATCCCTTGCCGCCACAGTGAGTCTCAAAAACACCAACTATTGGCAATGCTCGTGGTGTCCTCATCGGAGCAACTTTCTTCCATAACCCAACCAAAGGACTGTAACTGAAGACTGCCTTGTGAGTTTTATACGAGGTCTTGTCCATCCTGCCTGAGTTGCTTGAGGTCGAACAGCCACCAATGATGTAGATGGAGCTGCCCGCACTAGCAACCGAAAACATTAATCTTCCTCTCAGAATATCTGCATCGATCCTGTGCCATTTATCCATACTTGTATCCAGTGCCTGAATTTGACCCGTACAAACTCCATCCCTAGAAAGACCAAACAAAAATAACCATGGTTTCTGAGACAAACAGCTAGTCCTCATCTGCATAAAATGAGCACTCGTTGTTAACATTCTCCACTTTTTACATACTAGCCTTGCATTCATAACAGTGATCAAAGAAGCCCTAGCAAGGCACATTTCCACAATGTCATCAGGAAGAGAAGGACGATGCCTCTCTTCTTTCCCGCCTGTAGCAATTCTCCTCTCTGCTGATTTCTTGATATTCCTTCTCCAAACTTTCTCAGCTCCAGCATATGAAAAGCATTCCAACCTGCCTCTCTCCTTCCTTTCTACCCAATTCCCATCTTCATCCAAAGAATCTGTTCCAGATCCCTCTGCACCTCTCACTTTGAAGGACCTAGACCCACCCACTTCATCAGCTCTTGTATCCTTTCTATTCCATGCCCTCAATTTCTCAATACCTGCATCCAAATGAAGGCACCCCCGGGACTCTTTTCTGCAATCAGACTCCCCATCTGGATTCTCTCTTGCAATGTCACCAACCACCTTTCTAGGTCCAGTGCTTTCTGTTACCATCTCTTCACCCATCATCTCAGCCCCAACTCGGCAGCGAACGCTCTTTCCATACAAACCCAGGCACTTGCCAGCAGCCCATCTCTCCTTCCCCATCTCTGTATCAATGACATCATCTTCATCAGCCTGTCCTTCACCCTCTTGATCAATTCTCAGATTCATCTTCCTCAACTTTAAACTCATACTCCTGATCAGCTTCTTGGGCATACTCAAAGAAGACAAGTCTCCATCCCCTCCTGCTCCTCCTCCTGTCCTTTCAACATCGGCATCTACATTCTTGTCCTTGTCTTGTTCTTCACAAGAAAAATTCCTTCTACTATTGGCCCTGCTCAGGGAGCGGGGAAGGCAAGCAGCCATGACGGTATTTTTCAAGAGGGCAGTATTGTTTTGTACTGCTTTATACCTTGAATGGTATTGGGCATTACTTTATTCCCCACTTTGGCAGTACCTTCGTTTTCTTTTTTCCTTTGTGGGTGAACGGTATGGAGTCAAAAACGGGATTCCAGGGTAACAAGATCACAACGGAATGCTTTCTTGTAATCACTGCATTGAAAGCCCATTCTGCGCTGTATATAATAATATATCACACACAGACCAACACTCGCGCAACACCATGTTCGTTACCAGAAGCTCTTTACAAGACATTTATGGTCAGGTTGAGCAAATCCACGCCATAATGGCTGCAATAACTGTAGGAAAATGCTACATGCATGCAAATCCCAACAACAAAACTAACAACAACTAAAGCAATACCAGTTCCTGTTGGCTTCAATTATTACATGACTGCATAAGATTGCTTGTCTTACCTTTCTTCTGCAAAAAGCTTGGTCTAGGCTTCAATGCTGGTGAGCTTGGTCTAGGCTTCAATGCTGCTGAGATGAAATTGGACATGGCTATGAAGCAGAGAACCCAACTGAAATGGTGAGACGAGAGACATACATGGGCATTTACAAAAGAAGTTCTGAGGTTGTTTCTTCACAGATTTATTGCTGAGGTAGCTCACTTGCAACTTTGAATCAGGAACCAAACAATGAACTAAAGACAAGGTGGGTATTGAAGTTTGCTGGGAGGTGTCAACTGCTTGAAAATTTGTAATGATTTCTTGGACAAGTTTGGTGGAGCTTTTAAGTTGCATTGCAATAATGGTCAAGATGGTAGATCTAATACCCTTTCTAAATCTTTCAACCCTCCATCCTTGGTTTCTCTACACTTCATCTGGTCCATATACCATTTTGTCAAGGCAGGTACTTTTGAATTCGGATACATCTATCTTAAAGAACGGGTCTGTTGAACAGGAAGAGGGATCTTCGAACAAACAATCTTAAGGTAAAGAAAAGCCAGTCAACATTCGGAAAGGGGCTGCGTGTCAGCTAACTGTTTTGTGCAAAAACACAGCAAACAAATTTTTGTGTGGATCCCATGCATTTTTCATTAATGGGGCCTTTTTCAGATTTATAATCTTTCTTTACAAAAGTTTGGGTAGGTTTGTTGACTTCCTGCTTTAGGAATATCTCATTTTGCTGGGTGGGTTGATCTGATGATAACTTTCATCATTTTGGTATATAAGAATAAAAGACTCGATATTTGTTTTCGAAATTTAATTATATAATTTTTTATAATATTATAAATTTTAATTATTTTAAATATTTAAATTAATGTTTTTTTGGTTGATGTAAGTTATGAATTTAATTTTTGATTTAATTAGAATAATATATAAAACAGGTTGAAAATGTAATCTACTAAATTTAAATATATATAGATAAATTAATCCAATATCTTAAAAAACATTAAATAATTCTAAACAAAATCTTATACATTTTTAACTAAATTAACCAAAAAAAATATCTAATAATTACACTACATTGCCTAACCTACTTGTAAATTAGCATGATAACTTTCCGGAGTAAAACAAAGAAATCCCATGATCAACCTATGCATGATATGGATGGACCTACTACCCTAATCATGACATTTTATTTTCAATTTCCAATATGCTTTTGGGTAGTTGGAAAAGCTTTTTGGGTGTGATTCTCATGGAGTTATACATTCCAATGTGCTTTTTGGGTAATGCAAGATTTTGTTGGTTTAATTAGAGGGAGTTTAGATCCCAATGCTTTATTGAGATCTTAAAGTTATATTTTCAATGTTCTACTATACACGTGGTTTCTATGAAATTTGAATGTGAGCTTTTTTTATAAAAACAAGAGAAGGAGATCTTTAACCTTTGTCCATTATCATCATGTTTGACAATGATCTATAGGTTTTGTCCAACTATCAATTTAATTTTTTTGGGTAAGCTTGGAGTGTTATCATATGATATCTTGTCCTTGCGTATCTTTGGGATTTTGAATGATTAAGGCATTGATGTGCTCTAGTAAATGCAATTACTAAATTGCTTTTGAGGAGAAATTGGAAAATATAAAATTTTAAATTTGAATATAATCATTTTCAATATGATTAAATGAGTGGAAAGCAAAAAATTTATTATAATATATTATTTTTATTTATTATCTAATAATATTTTTTAAATAAAATATATTAGGTAATGATGTCTTCATAAATAAAAATATATTTTAAGTTTTGTAAATTTATTTAAATTTCATTAGTACCAATCAATGTGTAGTGTACTTCATATAAGGACATAAAATCTATAAATTTGGTAAGTTAAAAGTTCCCTCATGAAATCTATATACCTTTAGATCTCATTAGTACCAATCAAAATTTTGATGAAAAATTAAAGTTGCCATACACCTATGCATGAAAGCTCAAAAGCTCAAATAGGAGGGCATAAAATCCATACACCTTTTTTGCTATTTCTAAATGGCATTTATCTTCTTCAAACGATTATCAAATCCACTCCATTATCATTCAAAGGAATTTTATGTGTAAAATCTATACACATGTTTCCTCCTTTTAAATGGCATTTATCTTCTTCACAATATTACTTAAAAGCATCAAATCCACTCCATTATCCTTCAAAGGAAATTATGTGATACGGTTTTATTGTGCAAGTGTTTGTTATATTAGTGTTTACACAGTTACATTTATGATTAATGGAGCTGAATTAATTTGAGTATATTATTAAAAAAATATATATATATTGATGTTTTATATAGTTAATATTTAATTTTTCTGGTAAATTTTGCGGTGACATCAGCTTGTTGTCATATCCTCGGCTACTGATTTCGAGGGTGGACGTCATCTCTTGCTGCAACAGTTTATTTTTTATGTATCGCATATTGTCCTTGGTAAATGCTGCATTTACCAAGTCGTGTTGTTGAAGCTTTACACACGTCTTTATTAGCAGTACCACTCTTCCAAACCTAGATGCCCATTTGATTGAGTAAAACTAGGTCTCTATCACTCTAAAAATGCCACTGGGGTCCATTGTCGACTGGGACGTATTTGCTTGTAGTCCATACGAGAGTGGTTCATTTAGATTTCCAACCTAAATCTAGGTCAATTTCAAGTAAATTGAAAGTATTGACTCGCTGAAGAGATCTCTACAAATTCCTATGCACTTGTAATTCCCAAAATATCAATTAAATGTGCCAAAATTCAACGAAAAACGGCAATCTTTGCTTTCCTAGTGTTGAGATTCAACAAGAAAATTTCAGCGCCCACGCTTAGTGCATTAAGCACCTACACTAGGGTGGGGCCCATAGTGTTATTTTTTGTGCATGTCTATTTTTAGTTGTCCCTTAATTAGAATGGACATTAAAATGTAATCTAAACCTCAAAATAACTTGTAACAATTAACTAAGCGTGATAAACTCAGTTAGCTAGTGGATTTCGAGTTAGAGGTAGTTGGTGAGGAATGCAGAGTAATTCTAGTTGTAACAGAGTTCGAAGTGCAGTGGTGCATTTGTTAATGCAGGTTGTAATCAATTTAACTCAGTTAAGTGAGTTAAACTCAGTTGTGCTAGTTGTAACTGAAGATGCACTAATGGAAGATCAAGTGAATTAAATATTAATTCATTCACAGACAGTGATCTCACATGCAACTGGGGATTTACTATTATTAGTTGCATGCATGTCAGATCTAGTGGAGACCCAGTTGAGATCTAGGTGAAAGGGAAGTTGACTATCAGTTGTAGGATTATTGGGTTTCACACATGCAACCAAACACCGGTTGGAGTGCCCATGATACTTGCACAGTCATGGAAGGCCATAATTCCTATCTTTTAGGGATCTAATCCATCAGGGATTGTCCAAGCAAGGCAGGTTGTCAGGAGACTGGAAATTGACTAAGTATTGGTCAGTTTTCTGTGAGGATATTGTGAGACAGATAGTTGAGTGTTGGAGACTCTTGTGAGAAGAGTAGACATTGTATTTGTTTCATGGTCCATGTTGAATATATAATAGAAGATAGTGGGGTTTTAATAGCAAGCTTTCCCTGGGAAATTATCTGTGTTGTGTGTGATTTGATTCTTATTTACTTCATGTGATTAGCGATTGTGTTTTTTAATTCTACAAAATATTTGCAGAAGCGATTCAGTATTTAACTTTAGTACATTGTTATATTGGGTGAATCCAAGATATACATGCATGTTGTATCATTTCTACATGGTAGCATAGCACAGGAAATTGTAGAAGTGAAGCAGGAGCTGAGTTTGTGACTGGATAGAATTCGAATTTGCAGAAAGACTTTCTTGGTGCTACAGAGGATTCAAGACCAAAATGGATTTCAGTGGCTTGAGGTTGGAGTATGCACTCGAGGGCAACTCAAACTATATTGCTTGGAAGGACAGGATGGAGGCAGTACTCGAAGACAATGGCTTGAAGGAATTCATTGACAATGATGTTCCTAAATCTGTTGTAATAGATGCTACAAAAATTAATGCATGGAAAAATAAAGTGGAAATGGCAAGGAGGATCCTGTTAGAGGGAGTACGAGACCACATTGTCTCAAGCCTCCATGGGAAAGCCACACCATATGAAATGTGGAAGGCTTTGATGGATCTATTCCAGAGCAGCAGCGACCATAGGAAATTGGTGACACCATTCCAAAATATCTAACAATTTTTTTCCAATGTCGGGATGAACTGGGGAGCGTTGGAATAACAGTCGATGATGATGATTTGGTGAGTTTGGCTCTCCTAGGACTTCTTAAGAGTTGGCACAGTTATGAAGGCTCTGTCAATGGACAGGAAAAATTTCCAGATTGGGAACGACTGTGGTTGGATTTGGTGCAGGAGGATTTCAAACGGAAAACTAGAGATGGATCTTCATCCAAGAATGAGGATGAAGAGGATTATGATTTGGTTGCCAAGGCAAAGAAGGGGAAGGGGAAGAAATTACATTCCAAATCCGAGTCCAAGAATGGCAAGAAGCAGGACATGTCCAAAGTGAAGTGTTTTCACTATCACGAACATGGGCATGTTGCTACTAATTGTCCACAAAAGAAGAAGAACAAGAAGGTTGTTGGATCTGCAGCTGGTGAGGCCCTTGCCTCGCAATTTGAGCTTGAATTCTCATTGATCGCATGCATGGTTTCAAGTGCATTGGGATCGGTGTGGTATTTGGATAGTGGCGCTTCCTTTCACATGAAGGGAGACAAAGAACTTTTCAGTGACTTGGAGAAGAAAGATCTCCAGATGCATATCGAAATGGGGGATGATGGATAGTACCGTGCTATCGAGATTGGTACTATTACCTTTCAAAGACATTCAGGTAAACCATTTCAATTAAAAGATGTAATTCATGTACCAGGTTTAAAGAAAAATTTATTCTAAGTCGCAATGTTGGAGGATATAGGCTATGATGTTTTTTTTAGTGAAGGAAAAGCTTTCCTGCGACATAAAACAACAAGACAAGCCAAGAGGATAGGGATTCGAGTTAAGAATCTCTACAATCTAGAGGTAGATGGCTGCGTGGAAATGATGGGCAAGGCATATCAAGTGGTGAGCCGAGATGAGGGCAAATTATGGCATAGGAGATTCATCCATCTTCACCATGGAGTCTTGAAAGTCATGCAACAAACTTCTACTGGACTTCCAATGGGAACACTTGCTCAATTAGATACATGCAAGGGTTGCCCCATGGGGAAGTATGTAAAGGCCACCTTTCATGAGAATGAGAATCGAGCTTCAAGGATCCTTGATAGAGTTCATACAAACGTGTGTGGACCATTCTTTGTTGCTTCAACAACAAAACATAAGTACTATGTAATATTTATTGATGAATTTTCTCATAAGTGTTGGATCTTCTTCATGTAGAAGAAAGATCAGACATTCTCTAAGTTTCTTGAGTTTAAGGCACTGGTGGAGAAAGAGTCGAGGGAGCAAGTGAAGGCTCTTAGGAGTGATAATGGTGGAGAATACATCTCTAACGAATTCAAGAACTTCTGCAACAAAGAAGGAATTCGAAGAGAACTCATAGCGTCTCATAACCCACAACAGAATGGGGTCGCAGAGAGGAAGAACAGAACTATTGTGGGTGCAACACGAGCGATGTTGCATGATCAAGGCCTACCGATGCATCTATGGGCGGAAGGATGTAACACAGTGGTACATGTACAAAGCCATTGTCCTCATAGGATACTTGGCATGAGTACACCCGAAGAGGATTTCACTAGGAAGAAACATAATTTTTCACACTTTAACATTTTTGGTTCATTTGTTTATGTGCATGTGACCAAAGACACCAGGAAGAAGCTGGAACCGACAGCTGAGGTTCGCATTTTTGTGGGGTACACTGAAACACCCCATAATTATCATGTGTATTTGCCAAACAACAGAATTAATGTTGTGCGACGAGATATAAAATTTGATGAGGAGACATCCATGTGGTTGTCCCTTGAGAGGGAGTTGGACTTGCGTAAAGAGGAGGAACTGTTGGTTCCGTAGGATGAGCCTCAAGATGTGGATCAACCACATGTGGAGGATCATGGTGTGGAGGAAAACACTCATGCAGAGCCATCCATTAGAAATGGCAGAAGGTGCACCATGTAAGCTGATAAATTGAGACTTGATGCTGCAAAGAATGTAGGAGCCCCTACTTCACAGTGCAGATAGAGACCGTCTCCTGGCCGATTTACTGGATACATGGCTCTTATGAGAAAATGTATTGTGACTGAACCATCTTCCTTTCAGGAAGAAGTGCAGTGGCCAACTTGGGTTGATGCAATGGTGGAGGAGTATGAATCCATTATCAAGAACAATGCATGGGAGATAGTCCCAAGACCGGTCAACAAATCAGTGGTTGGATCGAGATGGATCTACAAGGTAAAGCAAGCTGTTGATGGGAGTGTGGATAAATACAAGGCTAGATTTGTTGCCCAGGGATTCTCATAGATCAAGGGGATCGATTATGATGAGACCTTTGCACCTGTCGCAAGGTACTGTTCCATAAGAACCATCCTTGCACTCTCAACAGAGATGGGCTGGCGCATTCATCAGATGGATGTGAAAACTGTGTTTCTCAATGGGGTCATTGAGGAAGAGGTGCACATAGAGTAGCTTGAAGGTTTCTAAATCTTCAACAGTGAGTCGCATGTGTGCCGACTCAAAAGAGCACTATATGGGCTGAACCAAGCACCCCGTGCTTGGTACACTCAGATAGATAGCTATTTCATCGGACTGGGCTTCACCAAAAGTGAAGCAGATGCAAACCTGTACCAGATTTTGGTTGAGGGTAAGCTATTGAACATTTTTCTTTATGTTTATGATCTAATTTTGACTGTGATGAGCAGCTGATACACTCATGCAAGGAGGATATTGCAAGGGAGTTCGAAATGAAGGACATGGGACTCCTTCATTATTTCCTTGGATTGGAAATATGGCAGTGGGATGGTGAAATTTTTGTGTCTCAAGGTGAGTATGCAAAGGAGATACTGGGTTATTTTAACATGGAGAGCTGCAAACCCATGGATACTCCTCTTCCAAGAAATTGGAGGAAAGAGTATGCTACTTCTGGAGAGGTAGTGGATGCTACTGTCTACCAATAGTTAGTGGGTTCACTAATGTATTTAGTGAACACGAGACCGGAAATTTGCTACACAGTTAACTAGCTGAGTTAAGATATGGTTAAGCCTACCAAGATCTTTTGGAAGGCGGGGAAGCATGTCCTGAGATACCTAAGGGGAACATCAGAGTATGGTCTATGGTACATACAGACAGAGGGAATGAAGCTTCAAGGCTTCACGGATGCAGATTGGGTTGGAAGTCTATCAGATAGAAAGAGCACTTCAGGAGAGATCTTTAGCATTGGATCGATAACAGTTTCTTGGTACAATAGGAAGCAACGAACTGTGGGGCTCAGTTTAGCGGAAGCGGAATACATGGCAGCAAGTCAAGCTGCATGTGAGGCTATCTGGATGAGAAAGAGCTTGGTTGATTTGTTTGGTTCTCAGATGGATCCAACAGTGATTCATTGTGATAATCATAGTTGCATTAAACTCTCAATTAATCATGTGTTTCATGATAGGTCCGACCATATAGATATATGATACCATCATCTCAGAGATTGTGTGCATAGAAGAATAATGTTGTTTCAGTATATTCCCACGGAAGATCAGGATGCAGATATTCTGACGAAGGCACTCACCAAGAGAAAATTTGAATACCATAGAGACAGGATCAGGGTGAAGGATAATCCCTTTCTTGTTGAAAGGGAGTGTTGAGATTCAACAAGAAAATTTCAGAATCCACGCCTAGTGCATTAAGCACCTACACTAGGGTAGGGCCCATAGTGCTATTTTTGGTGCATGTATATTTTAGTTATTTTAGTGCTATTTTTTGTTACACTTTTTGCCCTTTTTTGAGAAAAAATTTTCATTTTTTTTGGTTCTTCAACTTTCTGCAAACTATAACAATTTTTCTGTGTAGAATTTCATTTTGCGATAAAAATAAAAGTTGTGAGAAATTTTGTTAGCTTTCTATTACTTATTTTTTGAAATTTTTTTATGTAGATTTGATATGTCAACTTAGCATTTTTTTGAGTGTGTGTTTCTTAACAATCAAAGGATTCATAAGAAGTCATGTTATGATGCAATGTTGTATTCATTGAAAATTTGTGTTTTTGAGAAAAAAAAATGTGTTACAACAATCTAGACAGAGTCTACTTTAGTTTCGTCATATTTACAAAGCCAATGGATGCATATCATAATTACTAGAATTTTTTGAACTGGTCCAATACGAAAAATTGCGTATTTTGGATATGTTTCGCGTCGCAAGAAATTTCTTAACATATAAGTTATAAACTAAAAATCTAAAAGCTACCCATTAGAGACGACGGACCAATGTAATGCCCCATAATTTTTTTAATTTTTTTTACAATGTATTTTGGGAGATACAAAATTTTGATTTCACTGAATCACAATGACCCTCAGAAATTGTTTGCACCCATTTTATTAGAAAAATAATTAAAATTAGTAAACGTTTATGAAATTCCATAAAAGTTATATTTCCTAAAAGTAGATTCAATTATGAAAATGCTTGTCTTGGTTCTGATAGTTAATTAACAACCTTTCATGGATTTTAATCAGTCCAAAGTTGCAGAAACGTATTCAGAGCCTGGTTTTTGCGTAACTGGTGACGCATTAGTTCGGCCGAACTTTGATTAACAGTTCGGCCAAACTATGTTTTGTGCGACGGCTCGTTAAGTCTAACGACTTAATAGTTCGGCTGAAATTTTAATCAAAAGTTCGGCCGAACTATTAAATAACTTTCCGTCGGCCAGAAAGTTTTGCGGAGCCCCTACTAAAACACATTTAGCGGCAATGAAATCATTCACAATTTTCGCACATTCGCACATTTCATCTGATTTTACAAAGAGCTTGGTTTGGGTTTAAAAACTTTTCTTCGAATTTTGGATTTAAGAGCATTTCTTGGAAGCAAACTGATTTTACAAAGAATTGTTTTGGGTTTAAAGAATTTTTTTGGAAGACATTTCTTGGAGGCGGCCTGATTTTGCAAAAAAATGTTTTGAACTAAAAAAAAATTCTTGGATGTACATTCAAAAGACATTTCTTGGAGGTATGTACGTGTTTTGAGTTGAAGTAAATCTTTTGAGCTTCGTTTCATTTTTATAAGACATTTTTCTCTCGAAATTTTTAAAGTAAGTGTTTTGGATTGGAGTATGTATTTTTTGCAAAAAATTTAAACTGAATTTTTTTAAATTAAATCTTTTGTGATATTTTTTGTAATCGAGTTATTGTCTAATTTTTTGAAGGAAATTTTTTGAACTTCATACCCTATTATCATGGGAAATCGAAGAACTTGTGCGAGAAAATATGATCGAGAAAGAGACCCTGAGGAACGTAGAGAAGAAACGAGACAATCTCACAAAATAAAGTTAGAAGCCCTCTCAAATATAGAAGAGGAAAATCAACCTCAAGCAGAAATTGAAGCAGGTATGTAAATGTAAATATTATGATCTATTGATATATTTAAAATTTTCCTAATGTAAAATGTGAAGCTTAATTTTTATTTGATGAACTAATTTGAAAAATATTTTGTTTAATGTAAACAGACGGAGATATTCCTCAAAATATTGAAGAAGAAAATCAACCTCAAGTAGAAATTGAAGCAGGTATGTAAATGTAAATATTATGATCTATTGATATATTTAAAATTTTCCTAATGTAAAATGTGAAGCTTAATTTTTATTTGATGAACTAATTTGAAAAATATTTTGTTTAATGTAAACAGACAGAGATATTCCTCAAAATATTGAAGAAGAAAATGAACCTCAAGCAGAAATTGAAGCAGGTATGTAAATGTAAATATTACGATCTATTGATATATTTAAAATTTTCCTAATGTAAAATGTGAAGCTTAATTTTTATTTGATGAACTAATTTGAAAAATATTTTGTTTAATGTAAACAGACAGAGATATTCCTCAAAACATTGATGATAAGATACAAGGTATATATATATATATATATATATATATATATTAAACACATGCACATATCATTGAAATTATAGATATATTAATTTATTTATTTATTTATTGAATATGTACTATTTTTTTGAATATGTACAGATGAAATCACTATCGATAATGAGATGGTAGAAAATGTTGACACTCACACATATGGAGATAAAAAACCTTACCATGTTATACAATATCATGTTAACTACATTTTTGAAAATTTTTTCCTTAAATGAGCGGGTGACAGTTCAGGCTCAAATGTTGAAAGGTCTCCTATCATTAAGGAAATTAAAAGAAGCTACGACACTATTGGGTATTCGAAAATCAACCAAGATAAAAAAATGAAGGAAGATGTGATAAAAAATATGAGTAGTGCTATAAAGTCAATTAAGAGATCTAGAGAGAAAGATGTTTCAATTGTACGTAGAGGAATACAGATGGCAATGGTTTCATCAAGTACTCAAGAGAATCGTTTGGTAACATCTATGGCATGAGCATTGGGAACCTCGCGAAAAACTTTGCACAAACATCAGAAATTTCGGCTGCAAATAGATGTAAATGATGAACTCGCTTGTTGGAGAGCTATTTGTAGGCAACCATACAAATATAGACTTGGAGAAAATGTTAAAAAAATAATATATGAATATTGGAAGAACAATTCGCGTGTTTCGCCAACTGCAAGACATGTGATGCGAAGAAGAATAACACGAAATCAGTACGAAGAACATGAAAAATATTTCTTGGAAACCACTCAGATAGAGTTATTCAACAAGTTCAAAGAAGAGAATCGTCAAATTCATGTTTCACTCAGTGCTTTTGTTTAACAAAAACCATGGTATGTAAAACCTATCACCGTACGCGACACTTGTTGTTGCCGTTATCATGTGGAATTTGAGTTATATTATGACACATTCCTTGATTTTGGTAGAACATTATGGAAGGATTCACCTCCTCCTTCCACTATCCATGATTTCATATCTCAAATTCTGTGTGAAAGAGAAAGCGATGAACTATTTTACAAAAAGAAATGTGTTGGTGGTAAAAAATGCGATGATTGTGGAAATTTGACTAAATTTAAAAACAAATATCGTATTGATATAAATGATCAATCATTGTCCAACATGAAAGTGAAATGGAAGAGATATGAATATATCGATACATCGATTCAAGGTGAAAATAGTGTTAAAAGAATTGAATTACTAGAAGATGAAATTTTTTTGATAGAATTTTTGAGAAAGTTTGAGGCAGAAATTTACAAATACACCAAGAATTCCCATAGAGCTCGATGGCAAGACTTGCAATTCAAAAAATCTCGTGAATTTTTTCCACCAGGGACCATTTTGTCAGTGATTGATTTTGCAGAAAACTACACATTTGTTCCACAAAAAGAAATTCAGAGTGAATACTATCATTCTGACCAAGTCTCCATGCTCGTCCATATTCTATATAGACATGATGAACAAAATGTCGATCATATAGAAAGCACGAGTGAAAATCAACATATCATTAAAGAATATCACTTTTATATCAATGACGATCGTACACATGATACATGTTTTGTACAACATTGTTTTGGAAAAAATTATGATTCATTGAAAAATCGTGGAATAACATTCAATGAACATTGGATATGGTCAGACGGATGCACAGGTCAATTCAAATCTGCACGATCATTCTTTTGGTTGTGTTGTCTTCATAAGAAAACATGCATTAAACATTGTTGGAATTTCTTTGAGACTGGCCATGGAAAAGGAGAACATGACGGTGTAGGAGCATGCATAAAACGAGTACTTCGAAGATATCAAATGAACCACTTTGCACGCCGACTTGTGAACACTGAAGAAGTTGTTCAATGGTGCATCGCTGCTCTAAGCCATGAGAAAAACCCATCAAGAGAAGTGCGAAGGTACATTCAATTTAATTTATATTGTAAATCTAATTTTAAACATTGTACATTTATCATGCAATGATTATTTTTAATTGTATTTTGATATCATATTTACAAATTCTTTTTCTAATTTTCCATATAAAGGTTTTTTTGGCATATTGGAATCGGAGACGTAAATAGATCAATTGGAAATGACGTTGAAACAATAAAAGGGACTCGAAAATTGCATTCAATTCAAACAAAGTTGTCCACAAATGTGTTTGCATTGGATAAAAGAAAATATTCTTGTTTTGTGATGTTTGCATAGACAACACAAAATCCAATGACGTTTGTGAAAACAAAATGTATGTGAACAATTGGAAACATACAGAGCTAAATACAAAGGGAAAAATGTCTGTTGCAATGTTTGAAGAAATGAAATCAGAGGAAACTACAATATCATCCGATGGTGATAGAGTTTCTGATCTTGTTAGAGAAGGTAACATTTGAATTACTTTCTAATGATTTAAAAATCTAAAAATAAATTTAAATATGTATAATTTTGTTAAGTTTATTTTATTGTGCAGGAGATGTTTTTGCTGTAATTGCACCTATTGACAACGATGAAAATGTGAATTATTATTTGATGCGTTGCACTGAACGAAAAATGAAATTATTACAAAACTATAATGATCACGGATTTCAATATGACAGAGGGTCTATTATACTGAAAGGTTAATTTTTCAGACAAAATCATCAAAGTGGAGACTTTTTTTACTTTGAAGACTATGAACCTAATTCCATAAGTTGTCAATATAGTCACTTGGTGTGTGCAGCACGCATAAAGTTGATAGAAGTTCAATCAAAGAAAAAATCGAAAATTAAGAGATGGAAAATGTCAAAATCCGATCATGAACGGATTATTGAAGATGGAATTCCATTAGAATTTTTTTGAGTGAATTGTCCAACAATTTATTCTCTTTGGATTAAATGTGTTTTAGAACTTCCAGTACTCAACTGAAAATTGAGCTGCTTATGTTATTTGTGCAAGTGTTTTCACATGTACAAATTGTTTTGGTACAAGCACGTGCTCTAGTATCAACTGAAAGTAGCTTTTCTATACATGTACACTGATGAAAAATGTTATATGTATTGGATATATATATATATATATATATATATATATGTTCTAGAATGAAATTAATTGTTCTAGTTTTACTATGTGCATTGATGAAAAATTATTTATGTACTCAATATATATGTTCTAGAATGCAATTAACTGGAACTAGTTTTTCTATGTGCATTGATGAAAAACTAGTTGGATTTTCTGGTAAAAAGTATGGACACAATGTAAATAAATCATCTGCAGTATATTTTTGTATGAAAATTCCTTTCAGACAAGAGACTCGGAGCACTTCTCCGACTTTTGGTGGGATTTGACCCACATCTCTAATCCTGATTGAAAATCTAGTACAAAATTTTCTTGTCCAATGGTCGGATATGTTCAATGTGCATTGATGAAAAATGTTACTTGTCTTGGATAGATATGTTCTAGAATGCACAATTAATTGTTCCAAGTAGTTTTTCTATGTGCATTGATGAAAAACTAGTTGGATTTTCTGGTAAAAAGTTTCCACAATGTAAATAAATTGACAAGGCTACCTATTTGAGTGCATTAACGACATTGACCCAAATTCAACAAACATATATATGTACTAGACTTATATTTCCAATCAAAATTAAAGGGATAATTTGTACATATATCTACTTCTTTAAACTTTTTTTTCAATTAGAGCTCAATTGATACATGGTTAGTTGAATTGAAAAGCTATGTTCTTCCTATTGGAAAATTTTTCATTCAAACAAAACTACATGGAGAGATCAAAAGCAATCTTAAAATTCCAAATGTACTTCAACCATCCAAAAGGGATTTGTACAACATTACTTGACATGCCATGCCAATTATAGTGAACAACTATCCAATAGAAACATTTAACATTATATACCACATGTGCCAAATGTAGATTGAAACCATCCAAAACTTTAAAATTTTAAAAACTTTTGATAATATATCGTTCAACATTAAAACATTAAACATCACATGTGAAATGTAGATTGAAACCGTTCAAAACTTGAGTTTAAATTTTTTTTTGATTATATATAGATCGTTACTTCACATGCCATGCCAATTATAGTTCAACTATATCCAATAGAAACATTTAACATTATATACCACATGTGCCAAATGTAGATTGAAACCATCCAAAACTTTAAGTTTTAAAAACCTTTTGATTATATATTGTGCAACATTAAAACATTAAATATTTAAAGTTCATTAAATATCACATGCAAAATGTAGATTGAAACCATCCAAAACTTGAGTTTTAAAAACTTCACATGCCATGCCAATTATAATTCAACTATCCAATAAAAACATTTAACATTAAATATCACATGCCAAATGTAGATTGAAACCATCCAAAACTTTTAACTTTTAATTTAACAAAAAAATATATATCACAACATTACTTCACATGCCAAATGTACTCCAAGCATCCAAAACTTAAATTTTAAAAACAAAACAAATTATAACACATGTCATTACATAACATGCCAAATGTAGTTCAGATGACAACATTAATTTATATATGACAACATTACTTCACATTCACATGCCAAAAGTACTAAAACCATCCAAAAATTAAATAAAACAAATTATATAATAACAATGTAATAAAATATGTCAAAAAATTGTAAATCTCACAAGTATCAAATTGTATCAAGTTTAACAAATTTTAAAACCATCTAAATTTTGAAATCAAATCTACTGTAAATCATGTCCATCAAATGGAGATGGATCTAGCATCTTCCCTACTAGGGTCTCAGTCCGCACCCTATCTTGTGAATGGGAAACCTACATACACAATGCACATGTACTTGAACATTAAAATTTGATGTTTTAAAAATGAATGAGAATATATATATCTAGAACTTCATGTAAAAAACAAAATATAACAAAAAAATCATGCAATACCTCATGAGGTTCCCTCTCCATTTGATGAACAAGTTCTCCCATAGGAACATCTGCGGCGGTAAACTGTACAATATATATATATATATATATATATATATATATATATATATTAAAAACTTTCAAATGAAAATGCATGTGTACATATATAAACTTATTTTCAATAATATTAAAAAATGAACTAAAGATAACTTGTTCAAATGTTGTGGATGTTCCTATCTCCGTCGCTAGAGTCCGCGGATTAAAGAAATCTTCTATAGGAACCTAAATTCAAAAATTTTTAAATAGCTCAAAATATAGATCTCTCTCTCTCTCTCTCTCTCTCTCTCTATATATATATATATATATATATCTCAATTTTTAATGGAACTTTTTGAGGTAGAATATATATATATATATAACTTTTAAACATAAATTTTAAACTTGTGAAAAATTGTCCATACTTGTGGCTCATCTCCCAATGAAGTAGAAGGTACATCTCCTAAGGAAGAAGAAGGTACCGCCATCCCAAAAACATCAGACAGAATTGGTACCTGTTAAAACATTTTATCAAATTATATATATACATACATGTACATGTGTGGCAACAATTATTTATTTTAGAGTCACTTAAAAAACACTAACATACATGTGCCAACATATCATGATGGTCAGACCCATCTACATTGTTTGAACCGGAGGTCCCGAACGTAATATTAACATTTTCATCATGCATCATGCGTGAGAACTGCAAATGGTGTTTTAACATATAATCATACATTTTTGTTAGATTAATGTACACATACAAATAAATGTATACATGTACATACACATGTATTTATTACAAATTGTATACATGTATATGTAAAAATAATTTCAAACCCTAAGGTCACTAACACATACCGTTCTGGTGCCCTCTTCCTCATGAAAAATTAGTTCTTGCAAATCATTACGACAATTTTTTGCATATGTTCGGAGATCTTAAACATTCATGTTGTCAATCTCCTCATCTATACAATAAAAAAAATTGGCACGTGCATTTTCACGTGCTCTTTGTCGATTTAAACAAAGATCGACTCCACCCAATCTGCTATGAACATTGTCGATCATAACATCCCTTGCTTCTCGACTTATTTGAGAAGTCGCATCCATCTTTGATCGCAGATTTTCGACTCGAAATGGTCAACTCATCAATGGCAGCTCAGGGCGAGGCAACTCCACATCTCGCTTAGCGCCCTTACGGTCATATAATTGACCTTTCCCTGGGCCAAAAAATTCTGACGGAAGGTCATTGTAATTGGGTTTCATACCCAAAAAAAAATTCTGCATAAAAAATTTGTGCAAAATAAACAAGAACCTCATGTTCCATGGAAGCCTTCCATAGGCCGCAAGGTGCCTATCATAAAAATAACGAGCTATGTCTGGGTGCTTGAAATACTGCACCTTCAACATTTTTCTTTTTGGCCCTTCCTTGTAATTAAACATTGACTTGGCCACTTCTTTTGTAACTTTTTGTTTTACGTCCTCCCATTTATCGGGACCCATCACTATTTCTTTTCTCTTTCTCATCATTTCTACAAATGAATCAGTCGTTGGCCCAAGATTTCTGTACACATTTACCATTTCACCCAATGAATGTGTAACTATTTCAAGGCTTTGTCGACTCTCAGCAGGTAGAGACAAAGCCACGAGATCTCTTTGCAATTTTGCATGAAGTCTTTCACACCTTTGTAAGGTGCATTCCACCATGTTGGTTTCCCATGGTATATCAGTAATATCGGCCAGATAAGTTGTGCTGGGTTGACAGCCTTCTTCTTGAATGTAGCGGGCTGCCCTGCGTCTATTTTGACCACTAGTTCGAACATTTTCGGCCTCTGCATCAATATATATAAAATTTGGTATATTAGAAAAAACACGTGTAAAAAAAGTTGTACAAATTTAATGAAAAAATATTGAAATTGATGGCAACCTTGACGTTGTTGGTTAGCATCTTCTCCAACATGACCCTGCTGAGAACCAGACCCAGAATCACCCTGCTGAGAACTAGACCCAAAATGACCCTGTTGAGAACTAGCAGCCGTTGATTGGCCTTCGGGGGAATAAATATCACCCCCTTCACGCAACCTGCTACCACTCATACCTCGACCGGTTGAACCATGGGCACGCTCCATGGATGGAGTAGAAACCCTTCTCCTCTTACCTCCTAAAAATTAAAATATGAAACTTATTAACAACTAATTTAACTCACAAAGTTAATAAAAAATCAATTCCATATGTACACATGTATGGAGATTTAAGATTATATTTAAATACCGTGAACATCCCCCGATCCCTGAACCTCCATATGGGATTCGGCTGATATTCGTCGTTCATCCTCCATGATATATATCTATTGGTCGACATTTACACAAAATAGATTTCAAAAAATCAATTTGTAATTTAGTGTACACAAATTATGTAAAACACAACTTTCAAAGCAATAATTGATGTGTGAAACTAAATTTAATCGAAAAAGAAATTATAAAAATGATAAGTTCACCAAATTGCGCTTTACATGGTGGGAGCACACTTGGTATAAAATTTACCACTTATACACTTTAGGTTGTGGGAGAAATGACACATGTACATAGTTTACCTTAAATTTGTTGTGTTTTATGGATATTAAAATGAAGAACTTCTATTTAGATCCATTCCAGAGATTGACTGTAGGGGCATTTACTAGATATGTCACCTTTCATAAAAGATGAGATCCAGAGGCTACCTGGCCCTTTACAGACTCTGCCTATAGAACTTGTAGAAGTAAACACTAGAGGCATTAACAATATCAAAAAACATTTTCATGCTCAGACATGGGAATGTGTCTCTTTCCCTACGCAAAAAAATAGTTCAAGGTAGTTAATCTTCATAGACACGTCATCAAGCAGGTCAATGTGATCATCCCCAACTTACTTTTCATGAAATTAGGCTTGGAATCCTCTACAACCTGGTGGATGGAGTTGAATGGGAACTAAGTCAAGGCCTTTACAAAATACATGCTAGAGAATAACACTTACTAGGTTATGCCAACAAATAAAGTGGGAGAAATGTTTTCTCCTCGAGGTTATCCAATTGGGTGTGTAATACCAACTTCACCCATTTCCTAACAGTTTTCTCTCTTAGGTTACAAAGTGTCTTCACCTTATTAGTTATATATTTTTCAATTTCCCATGGATTCCTTGAATTTTTTCTCCTACCATCTCCCTCTCTCACTCCCCAAATTATTGTCATCAAACATGCCCCATTGAGGATCTGGAGCAATGTTTGCACCATACTTAGAACTGTCATTGTTGCTAATTGAAATTGGAGAGTCATGTATACTAGATTGCTTGCTTAAGTGGCTCTTACTTGGACAATATCCTGAGATGAGTTTGACATGATGGTCATATGAGGTTGGAAGCTACTTGGTGTAATTTTCCTTAAATATTCAAAAAAACAGAGCAAAAATGTCATTTTCGATCATTTTTTATTAGCTTCTGCATACAGCAAATGTTATCACAATTGCAACACAATCATGTTCCATGAGCATGAATTATGAATGTCGCAAGCCAAATGGAAAGGAAATTTGCATTCATTTTTGGCAAAAGAAGGCTATGACATTAAGGTCCATGCTAGAAAAATTATGCAAATAAAGTTGCTAAGTCTTGATACTTACCATGTGTTTCAAAGCCATAACGAAGGTTGGCTTTGAGAGTGTCCTCTCAAAGCCCTGTCTTGAGATGAAATTTAATTCAATGTCTCTTAGAGTTGCAAGGTGGAATTGATAGAACTATTTGATTTATTTACCATAGATGGATATCTCCTTTCATCTATACCTTTCTCTACCATATATTATTTCCAAGTGAAATGGGAATTTTCACATTTTGAATGCCATTACCATGTAATTTGGTAGTCTGCTAGCTAGACCTATCACAAGTAAGGTTGTCATACCAAACTATTTCTCTTTCTCAACTCAGTGACCATGACTCTCTTCTCACACTACTTACCATAAGATCTTCAATTGTACATGTCACGCAAAGTTGGGGGTTCTAGGTCTACACCTATTAGGTAAAGTTGTATTTTATGGCATTGTGGTCCTTAAATTTGGAGGTGTTCCACCTGAAAAAGTAGGCATTAAATATGGATGAAAAGGATTTGTTTTAACTTTGATATAATTTCCTCGTGGAATTATTGAATTTCTCGACGACATCATGCTAGCTTTGCTCAGAGAAGAAGGTTTTGGAGGAGAAATTGAATTCTTTTGACTTATTTTTGGCATTGAAGTTTGAAATAGTATTTTTGATGACTCCATTGATGACCTTGCTGAGGAATTTGATGCACACAATATTGACTTTGAAGATGGTTTAGAAGACGTTGAAGAAGTTGTAGATTTTGGTGTTTTCACTGAATGTTTCTTTGTTGTTGGACTTGATCAAGACACAATTTAACTTTACGAGCAGATTGAAGACCTTGAAGAGGTTTTAGATTTTGTTGTTCTCACTGAAGGTTTTTGTCTAGTTTTGTTTCTTAAACCATAATTTCCATAGGACATTTTTGGTGAATAGATTCTTGACCTTGATGAGAGGATATGATACCTTGAAGAGGCTACATCTTTTGGTGACATCACTAATTGTTTCTCTATTATTATGTTTGTTAAACATCTCGCTTAGGGCAAGGCAACTCCACATATATTGTACAATTTATGGGACAGAAATCAATATGTAGAAATATTCACTTGGTTTTTATAATTGGATAGAGGAATGACTTAAAATGACCTTGTATGTCTTCTCGTTTTAGAGCTCAAATTTTTAGGAAGGATTTAAGTATCCACATTTCAAGAATCACTAGAAGAGGTTGAAAAAGAATATAGGAAGACAAAAAACTAACCAGTGGTGTAATAAATGGATTTCTTGGGAGGTAGATTGGCATATCGACTTTTGGTAGCTAGAAATTTTCCAAATAAGTGAATGTATTTGAAAACTGAACATCTAGTTTATTTTGGTTTAGACAAGGTCTAGAATTTGAAAATTGAATTCCCTCTTTCTTCCTCTTACATGTCCAATGATCGGAATCTGGATTGAGGGAAAAAAATTTCCAAAATAAAAATTTTGCATTTTATTTGTTGTACACATGAGTTTTTAAAAGCTAATTAACTCATAAATTTCTCACAAAATACACTTAAATCTTGACACATAAACCCCTTCCCAATTGGCTAAATTTAGACGATCCTAAACACATTTTTATTTAACTAATGAGGGAGATAGCCCAACAAAACTAGTTTGTCCATATTCAAATCAAGTTGGTATCAAAGTACAATTTAGCTCATTTTAGTCAAGGTTAGTTAGAATAATTAGCTATTGGTTTATGTCTTCAATTTCCTCTCAAAATGAATGTGTATGTGCTTTTGAGAGACACACTAGAGGAATAAGGTCCAAATTTTTGATGAAAATGTGCTATGAAAGTAAAGGGTTAAAGGCAAACATGTACAAGGCATAGTTGAGCCAAATGTTGTTGAGAAAGGGCCTAATTATTTGGGTCTTGGTTATGGAAAACATGATGGAGAATGCTCCAAAGCCAAGGAGGCACATGAAGCTGTTCCAAGAAGGAATTTTATTTCATGTTCATTACCTCAAGCTTGTGAAGTTTGTGTTCATGATGAATGGAAAAGTTTGACACCCACTTTGCAAGAAGATGTTAATAATCATGCAACTAATGAGAATGTAAAAGAAGAGGATGTTGAAAGCTCTAGAGTCATTGAATTCATTGCTAGTATTCAGAGGAGAGCCACTACCTCATCAAATTCACCTCCTCAAGAAGGCGACAACGGTGAATGTTCAAGGTATAAATTTGCCTCTAATCAAATTGATTTTGATTATGATAAACATGGTAAATATTCACATAAGATTTGGAAAAGAACTTGCATGTTCCTTTTGTGGTTTGAATAATCATAATGTTTATAAATGTTGGAAGAAGATATCCATGCACATGAAACTTTCTAAATAAATGAGGCAAAAATTCAAAGGCCCATTGGACAAGGAAAATGATGTTGAAAATAAGTTGCAATTGTTTATTACTCATTGCCATAAGAAAGGTCACCTTGTAGAATATTTTTCTACATACAACACTGCACATTTTTAAAACATAAACTAACTTCTAGCAGACAATAATATTAAATTAGATTTAATTGTTTGTGCAGTTGAATTGATGTGCATAGAAAAACTGGGAATAGAAATCTTTGATACATACAACACACAAATGCAAAATCTTAAAAGATAAATCAATCTTGCAAACAGAAGGGTATTTAACTAGACAGAAATGTCCATATAGATTCAGTCAGAAACTCAGACCTAGTCAAAGAAAACATGAACCAATGGTTTATTTCAGCTCTACATCAACGTTGAAAAATCGAGCTATTATGATGTGTTACAAGTCGGCCTACATGCCAAAGTGTTGGTCGGCCTAAAAGGAAGTAATTCTATCTATATTTATATACCTTGTCTGTGGCTCTTTTGATAAGGAATAACTCGGCAATCTCTGAAAACAGTTTACAGATTCTTGTAAGATTCAGTACGAATATGTTGATGGGCTTTCAGTGTGAAGTTTAAAGAGTTTGAAAATAGTGTGGATCTATTGTTCGGTCATATTTGAAGCAGATTGCGGATAGTATAGTATGAAGCAGATTGCGTATAGTGTGAAGCAAATTGCGGATAGTCTAAGGAAGATTACAAATGCCTGAAACAAATCTGTGGATATATGTTGCAGGATGCAGCACCAACTAATGTTGTTGATAAGACTGTTAAAATAGAGACATACCACGAACCCAAGGGTTTATCTGACCCTGCTGTGTCAAAGGTTAATGTTGTGGATAAGACTGTTAAAATAGAGACAGAGAACAAACCCAAGGGTTTATCTGACCCTATTGTGTCAAAGGTTGATCAAAATAAGAAGAAAAAACAAGGCAACAAGGAAGCAAACAATGAAGATGGCAGTGGCAAAGATAAGTTTGCCGGCTTGATTTTTATGTGTAATTCTCAAACAAAGCAAGAGTGTTTCCGATACAAAGTGTTTGGGTTGCCACCAACCAAAAAGGAGCTTGTAGAAAAGGTGAAGCCCAGAATGAAGCTCTTCTTGTATGATTTTAACCTTAGACAGATGTATGGTATCTACAAGGCAGCATCTGCCGAAGGAATGAATGTGGAACCAGATGCTTTCCGGATTTGTAAAAGGCCACTCCTGGCACAGGTAATATTTTTATACAATGTTTGATCATATATTCATTCTTACTTTGGGCCTATGCAATTTCGGTTTCGCATCTTTTCTACATAAATTTCCTGTTTTCTGTTGAGATTAAATTTTTTAAATGAAGTATGCAGATTGCGAATAGTCTACGGAAGTTTAAAGAGTTTGAAAATAGTGAAGAATAATCAAATACATAAGAGGCAGTATATCCCAGTGAATAATTTTTCAAATACATGTGAAAAATTTGAAAACGGTAAGGTCAAACATACCCGATGAAAGGAGCAAAAGCGTCGACGAAAGGAGCAACAGTGCGGACGGGAGGAGCAACAACGCTGACAGGAGGAGCGAAAACGCGCGAACAGCAGCGACAGTGACAGAAATTCGCGGGAATAATGAAACCGGTAAACAAAACAACTTCGCGGGCGATTTATTTATAGAAATTAGTTCGGCCGAACTATTTTAATCAAAATGAATGTGTACGTGCTTTTGAGAGACACACTAGAGGAATAAGGTCCAAATTTTTGATGAAAATGTGCTATGAAAGTAAAGGGTTAAAGGCAAACATGTACAAGGCATAGTTGAGCCAAATGTTGTTGAGGAAGGGCCTAATTATTTGAGTCTTGGTTATGGAAAACATGATGGAGAATGCTCCAAAGCCAAGGAGGCACATGAAGTTGTTCCAAGAAGGAATTTTATTTCATGTTCATTACCTCAAGCTTGTGAAGTTTTTGTTCATGATGAATGGAAAAGTTTGACACCCACTTTGCAAGAAGATGTTAATAATCATGAAGCTAATGAGAATGTAAAAGAAGAGGATGTTGAAAGCTCTAGAGTCATTGAATTCATTGCTAGTATTCAGAGGAGAGCCACTACCTCATCAAATTCACCTCCTCAAGAAGGCGACAACGGTGAATGTTCAAGGTATAAATTTTCCTCTAATCAAATTGCTTTTGATTATGATAAATATGGTAAATATTCACATAAGATTTGGAAAAGAACTTGCATGTTCCTTTTGTGGTTTGAATAATCATAATGTTTATAGATTTTGGAAGAAGATATCCATGCACATGAAACTTTCTAAATAAATGAGGCAAAAAGTCAAAGGCCCATTGGACAAGGAAAATGATGTTGAAAATAAGATGCAATTGTTTATTACTCATTTCCATAAGAAAGGTCACCTTGTGGACAAGTGTTGGACTTTGTATCCAACAAGTCATCCACAACATTTGAAGAAGGTGGAAAGAGATAATGACAAGAATGGAAAAGAGGATTCCATAATCGATGAGGGTCGGGATGATTCACATGATGATGAAGTGCAGCTAAAAGAAGCGCCATTGAAATGGTTTGGTAATGGATGGTTAGATTTCTTATCCAATTAAGGCCTTGCATGTATTTTGATGTTTCATGAATTTCTTTGCAAATTCAAAGTATGGTGCATGTTGCATGAAGCAAGATGTTGAAGGTAGAGTTATGTTGACACACTTAAATGTAACAAATATGGAAATTTGTACATGAGCTATTATTTGACTTGAGAGTCAATTGTTTGAAGAGGCATGTTTTGTCGACTTGTGTTTGGTTGATGGTTTTGTACACCAATATGTAAGAGTACATGGAGATATTCACATGATGTGAATTTTTTTTTCTTTGAAGGAGAAAAATGATATGTCAGCGAACTATGTTTCTTGCATGATGTGTTTTCAGTTTGATGGTTTTGTTTGTGACAAGACGTCACAAGATTTTGGGAAGGTCCACTCTTGAGCGAGAGCCTCATGATTACAACCTAATCATGAGAATCAAATGGCATGAACCAAACATATTGTGTATTAAATGAGGAATTTCACTCTCCCAATCATTTCTAAATCACCCATATCACCAAGAAAACATGTTTTAAAAGAACATACTTTGGTAGGGGAAATACCTTAGGTCCTTTGATTGTGCACATGTGGTGTGAAAAATTGAAATTGACAATTTGCAAAAAAGTGAAATTATGAATGAAACCACGAAAAAAAAAATCCCAAAAGTGGTAAATGATTTAAATAGACCTAATTAATTATTTACCAACATAAATTCTTCAACTTTTAGCAACTAAATGATAAGTAAAAAAATAAATAAATTTGTAATTATGGTTCGAAAGTTACATAATCTTAAGAATCCAAAAAAAAAATTATTTTTCAAAACGTATTACTTTCAAAGTATCAAAAAAGAATGTACAAGGGTGTTCAATGAATTAATGCTATTTATTTAAATTCCATGATGTATATCTTACTCATAATTTTAACAAATTATTAAATAATGATCTAGATTGGATAATTATATTATTTGTCATATATTTTGATGCTTATAGAGTGGAAAACTTGAAAGAATCAACTTGTAGGGTCATTTTAATGGTGGGTGGAGAATTGGGGTCTAAAACCTTTTGGAGTCATTTTGAGGTATTAAATGACATTTCTGGGGGTCAAACGATTATCCCTTGTGCTGAAATCTTGACCATTATTCTACACTTAAAGACATATCCAATGGTGCAAGAAAAACATCAAATTAAGTTCATTCAAAATTTATGCCTTTAGTAAGTTGACCTATCATGTTGACCACCATGGTATGAGAGAATGTCATTTTAGCCCCATTACTCATGCATAGCAAGCTAGCTACATGTGGAATTTTAACAAGAATCTAAAAGGTCTAAAATCACAAACCTCGTTAATGGTTGACAGAGTCAAATCTTACACCTAGTTGGCTATCACGCTATGTTAAATACTTGGCCACTAGGAGGAATAAGAGTTCCATTTTGTGTTATTGTATTTTGTTCCATAGTTGAAAATACAACTAGAAGTGTGAAGTTAGAGAGAAAAATGTATGAAGTTAAGTTTTTATAGCAGCCTTACATGCCAAAAGTCTTAGCTAACTCTAGAGAGATTACCTCTTTCTTTGTACTTACATATTTTCCATACTAGAAAAGAGAGAGTAGAGCATGTTTACATTTTAGTGTTGTTTTTCTCCCATAAGGATTTCCTAGGGAAAAAGGAGTAGAGCATCATTACTTTTTAGGGTTGCTTGCCTCCCATAAGGATTTCCTAGGAAAATAATTGTGTTGATTGTAGATATGTATGTGTGTGTTTCATTATGTTCTCTATTTCTTACATTGTGTTTCATTATGTTTTCTATTTCTTACATTTGATTGTTTTATTCATTTAAATAGAAATTTAGTTATTAAAATATCTAAAACTTAAATACAAATTAATATTCATTATATAGATTTCACTTATTTTATCAAATTTGTTGTGAGAAACTATTTCATTATAATAACTATAAAACTTGACTATTAAATAACAAAATTTTGTATTGATAAACATCTACACTTCTCCAACCTAAAAAAAATACATATAACTTTTAGATACATTTAGACATATATTAATATAAAAAAACCATTATATATTTTTCAGATGTAGGACTCGGAATATCCACAACTTAGTCATTTTTTCAGTCAACCATTATATATTTAAATTTATTAAAGTGAACAATGTGTTGAAATGATTTTCATAAACATTTATAAATATTAAAAAATACATTAATATTTTTCAAAAAATACTAATAATATAAAATATTTATATATTTTTAGAAATAATTAAAATATATGTTTTATAATTTAAAAAATCAGTTTTGTAGTTTAAAATTATAAAAAAATAAATAAAAAATAAATAACTAACAGTGAAACACTTTTACCATATTCCAGCCCTCAACGACAGAGTGCAAAGGATAAATCAATAATTTGTTTCCCACTAAAAAGGATTGTATACGAAGGGAGTGTAGGAAATAATATTAAGGATCGTTGTTAACCTGTTCCTAATTAAAAGAATTGTATTTTATATATTTTAGAATAAAAAAAACTATGCAATATATATATAAAAATCTCTGATACTTTATAATAAATATGATCTGTAATATGTTTTCATAATTTTCTATTATCATTGAAAGCTATATACAGATTGCGGTAACAAAAACCAAAGGAATGTCAACTATGTGAACATTATTAAAATGTTTATAATGTTTAGAACTTTTCCATACTTAATCTCTCTCTCACACACACGACACACCACTGTTTCCCCAATCACTAGAACTTTTAAAGTATCTTTCCAGCGGTTTTGAAAACCGAACCCATTTCCCTATTTCAGGTAACCCAAAACTCAGGTATCTTTTATATAAAGCAGAATTAGCAAGCTGGTGCATCACAAAGACCTGACATTTGTAGAAATTTGATATAATAGTACAATTGAAAACCAAGATTAGTAGGTTTTTCTGGCATTCCTAGGTTTAGCAAATGTGTACAGGATTATAAATAGAGTGGTGCTCATATGGGAGTGCATATTGCTATGATACCACCAAATTGTTAGGAAATGGGAAGACAACATAAAGAGTTTTAGTTTATATGGTATAGATATATAAAAATGGCATGTATTTTTTATAACATAATTTATGTAAGTGTTTAGGTTTATTTATTTTATTTCTAATAATAAAATTTTCTTGACAGCTGGATCATATTACTATGGATGTAAAAATAGGATCACATAAATTATCGGTCTATATATAGACATATCTACTTGACACAAGAATACCAATTGTGTATCCAGCTTCTGATACTTGTTCATCATGACTTGGATCTTCCTGAGCTTGTAAATCACCGTTGTCATGTTCAAATAACTGTGGTTGACATATAGCCTCATTTTCCAGGTGATAACAATCACCAAATCTGAAGAAATTTTATGGAGGTAACTATGGAGGTACATCACTGTCTGCAAGATAATTACCATTTGTGAAGCCGTATGGGCGACCTAGTAGCGGAGGGATGGCCATGTTTTCAAGGTGATCCTCTAGTCTAAAGGACTCTGCGGTATGTAACAATGGATGTATAGCAATGTTATCAAGTGGATTTCCATTGCAGATATGAAGAAGTCTGTTGGAGGTACACCTTGATCAGATCTTAAGAATTCTATCATAGGTAACGGTGGATGTACAACCATATTTGAGATCTGATTAACGGAAATTTCTGCTATTTTTCCTTCTCAATCATGATACAAGTCAATACATTAAAGTAATATAACAAGCATCTTTATGTAGACTCTGAATCTATTCTTTATAATTTTTCCCTCAAACTCCTAACAGATTATGAATTTCACATTGAATGAGTGCATAAATGCACTCTCTGTAAGGGACTACTCAATGGGATACACCACAAGCTCAAAAATGCCAGTAACTAAAATAAAGAGAATAACTCCTTCAGATCTTTGTGTATATACTATACCCTTGCATTTTACCCAGACTTATTTAAAAGCACTCTCCTCAATTGGATACGCCTTCACTTGGTAGCAAGCTCATATCATTTGCTTCAGTAACTAAAGATAACATAAACAAAGAAAATAACACAACACCTAAAAGATCTTTGGGTGGCCTCTTATTTCTACGATGAGACTCTACAGTGGAGTGGAGCGAGTATCACATTCTCTCAACCATATCAAAAACGTTCTTATAATATTTGAAACCAAAGCTATATACAAATTGTGGTAACAAAAACGAAAGAAATGTCTATTACACTCATTCAAAAAAATTCCATAACAACAGCAACATTCCGCGAGGACGGGAGGAGAAACATACCTTCCAGTAGACGAACAGCGCCGACGAAAGGAGCAACAACGCGGACTGGAGGAGAAAAAACGCAGACAAACGCGCGAAAATACCAGCAGCAAAAGTGAAGAAATTACGCGCGAATAATGAGACCGGTAAACAAATCAAATTCGCGGGCGATTTATTTAGCAATTTATTTATAGAAACTAGTTCGACCGAACTATTTTAAAAGTAAAAGTTTTTCCGAAGAAGTTCGACCGAACTTTTGTTGCCTGTTTTCCCATATCCGGCAAAAATTTTGTTTGCCCGCACCGTCAGTGTGCCGTCAATCTAAACGGAATCACGAGTTCAGCCGAACTATTAAATAGTTCGGCCGAACTATTGCCGAAAAAGTTTTATTAGATTCTCAAAAAAGTGTAACTGACTTACGTTTCCACCTAAAGAAGGAAAAAGGCAATGGTGCATCCAAACTATTTATCCAATAAGATTGATTAGCTTCTTCAACTTGTCTTCAGGATGAACCACATTAGATGGTTTGAAACTTCGACCAAATACTAATGATATAATTAATCCGAAAGACATTCATCTACATTATGGATCATAAAAGTGTTAGATCTAAAAATAGAAAAATGATATGTTTGTAAAAACATTGACTAGGTCTAGAGTGGACCCGTACTAGCCATGACAATACTTTCATTAAACATGTCACAAATATGTAATCCAGAGGCTTAAACAACAAATATGAGCATAGGGGTCTCATACTTATCTGAAAATCACTAAGAAGCAATGTTACCTTACATTATTAGTTGCATTATCATCTATTAGGTCATAGATATAATATTCGTTCATTTACAAATCAAAACATGAGGAGAGCCATACATAATCACGATCATAATACGTGCTTATATCCGGCATAAACTTAGAAGGATACATCAGCCATAGATTCCACATATAAACCAATACATTTAAACATAAGATGTCAAAGAAATAACCTCTTATTGATGAATGAAAAATCCAACTCGAGATGGGACTACCAAGTTCCAACTGGAAATAGATTGGCTGAGCCAAATCTCTCTTTACCCAATCACCCTCGTGCCATATTCCGAGCAGGAATGTGGGGCTCAAACCAAAAAAACCAACGATGACATCCCACGATTAAATCACCTCAACCACATTAATATAAACCAGGCTTTACTGCAATCCATTACAAATCAGTAAGCCACAAATCAAGCATGAATTCCAATGTAATTCTCCACCTACACCGTGAGGAATTTTCTTGCCTCCTAGTCTCTTGGGTTTTATCGCAATCCACACTAGATCACTAGGCCCTAAACCAAGACTCGACCCTCTAAGCTTTACCGTACATCCAGTCATTCATAGGCAAGGATTCCTAGGTCTAATCAAGGGAAACCGCCTCTAGGCTTTAACGTATATACCGCCAATAATCGGTCGAGGATTCCTAGGCCCACCGAGGCAAATAATATCTGGCTTTACCGTCACCCACAGTCAGGTTCAGGTGTCACTAAGCCAGTCTCTTTGCCACAATCCACAATCTAGTTCATGGATCACTAGGCCATGTGTTCTTCCTTTGGAATATCCACCTCACTCAACTTCAAATCCATCTCGAAATCCAAATCAACCAAAACATGAGAACCCTATCACACCATGGCTATCCGGAAATGACAAGGCTAGGCTAAAAGCACTGTCACACATGGAAAAACCCATGCCATGACATCTAAGAACCACATTTAATACCATCAATAAAATAAGATTAGAAACCAACATCTAGCAAATCGTGCATTTACTCAAAGAAATCAAATAGGAAGAAATCCCCATCTACCATGAATTCCAATGCATTTAGCGCAAACAATCAAATAGTATTAGGAATAATCTACATTGAAATCAATGCATCTAGTGCAAGCAATCAAATATAATTATAAATCTACATCTAAATTGAAATCAACACATCTAGTGCAAGCAATCAAATATTATTAGGAATCATCACCTACACTGAAATCAATGCATCTAGTGCAAGTAATCATATATCATTAGAAATAAATATCTACACTAAAATCGATGCATCTAGTGCAAATAATCAAATAGGATTATAAATCACCATCTCCACTTAAATCAATCCATCTAGTGAAAGAAATATTCTTCCCTCTCTCCACCCTCCATCCATATCTATATCCCCATCCATCTCTTTTTTTTTGTCTCTATCTCACCCCCCTAAACACACATGCTCTCGCACTCCATATATATCATTCTCTTTGTCAATCACCCTCTCTCCCCATCTCTCTCTTCTTCCCTCTCTTCCCCTTCTCTCCCTCTCCCCCGCTAATATCTCTCTTTCCTCCTTTTGTCCTCTCTCTCTCTCTCTAGGAACCAACATCTACACTGAAATCAATGCATTTACTCAAAGAAATCAAATAGGATTAGAAATCGCCATCTACACTGAAATCAATGAATTTAGTGCAAACAATAAAATAGGATTAGAAATCATCTACATTGAAATTAAGTCATCTAGTGCAAGTAATCAAATATAATTATAAATTGACATCTAAATTGAAATCAACACATTCAGTGCAAGCAATCAAATTGTATTAGAAATCACCACCTACACTGAAATCAATGCATCTAGTGCAAGTAATCAAATATCATTACAAATAAATATCTACACTAAAATCGATGCATCTAGTGCAAATAATCAAATAGGATTAGAAATCACCATCTCCACTTATATCAATCCATCTAGTGCGAGAAATATTCCTCCCTCTCTCCACCCTCCATCCATATCTATATCCCCCTCCATCTATTATTTTTTGTCTCTCTATCTCACCCCCCTAAACACACGTGCTCTCGTACACCATATATATCAATCTCTTTTTCAATCACCCCCTCTCCCCATCTCTCTCTTCTTCCCTCTCTTCACCTTCCATCTATATCTATATCTTCCCCTTCTCTCCCTCTCCCCCATTAATATCTCTCTTTCCTCCTTTTGTCCTCTCTCCCTCTCTCTCCATCTTCCTTATCACTCTCTCTCTCTCTCTCTAGAAACCAACATCTACACTGAAATCAATGCATTTACTCAAATAAATAAAATATGATTAGAAATCGCCATCTACACTGAAATCAATGCATTTAGTGCAAACAATAAAATAGGATTAGAAATCATCTACATTGAAATTAAGTCATCTAGTGCAAGTAATCAAATATAATTATAAATCGACATCTAAATTGAAATCAACACATTCAGTGAAAGCAATCAAATTGTATTAGAAATCACCACCTACACTGAAATCAATGCATCTAGTGCAAGTAATCAAATATCATTAGAAATAAATATCTACACTAAAATCGATGCATATAGTGCAAATAATGAAATAGGATTATAAATCACCATCTCCACTTATATCAATCCATCTAGTGTGAGAAATATTCTTCCCTCTCTCCACCCTCCATCCATATCTATATCCCCCTCCATCTCTTCTTTTCTGTCTCTCTATCTCACCCCCTAAACACACACACTCTCGCAATCCATATATATCAATCTCTTTGTCAATCCCCTCCTCTCCCCATCTCTCTCTTCTTCCCTTTCTTCACCTTCCATCTATATCTCTATCTTCCCCCTCTCTCCCTCTCTCTCCATCTTCCTTATCACTCACTCACTCTCTCTCTCTCCACCTTTCTCTCTCTATTTCTTTCTTCTTACCTCTCTCCTCCTCCCCCTCCAAGTCCATCTCTCTTTATGTCCCTCTCTCCACTCTCTCACATCCTCTCTCTTCCTTCCTCTCTTTCCCTTTCTCTCCCATCTCTCTCTCCCTCTCTCTCTCTCTTCACCCACCAACTATGTTACTATATCCCTCCCTCTCTCTTTATATCTCCTTCTCCCCCCTTATCTCCATCTTTCCTTATTTGTCTCTTTATCTCAGCCCCAAACATACACGCTCTCTCTCTGTCTCTCCCTTGTCACTCCTTCTCTCTCTCCACTTCTCACTCTCTATATTTCTTATTTCCTACATCTCTCCCCCTCTAACTCCATCTCTCTTATCGATCCCTCTCTCCTCCTCTCTCTCAAGCCCTCTTTCTCGTCCTTCCTCTCTCTCTCTCTCCCCTAAATCCCTCTCTCTCTCTCTCTCTCTCTCTCTCCAATACTCTCTCTTCCCCCATCACTCTCCTCCTCTCTCTCATCATTCTCTGTTGGGGAAAAATGCGAGAGGGGGGATGAATCGATATTCTATAATCAAATCTTTTTCGCAGGTCGAGATAAAACCAATACGCTACTTTCCTGAAGGAAACTAGCGTATATACGTGGATATCCTTTACTGAACTCGCGTATGCTCAGAGATCTAATTTCTAGATATGTCATTAAGCTTCTTAAGCCATTCCATCATTTATTCATCGGATATTCATGCGCGGTAAACATGTGTAGTAAGAACAAAATAAACCATCACACATAAGCATCACACATGAACACCAGGATTTTAGGTGGAAACCCAAGTCGAGAGAAAACCACCGCTGCAGTTGCTCAGCCTTCAATATTTTATTATAGAGAAAACATCTTACAACAAATGTCTTGTGAGACTTCGACAAGCAGGCACCTGGCTGGATTTTTACCCGACCTCTCCTGGAGAGGAGCTCCAACCACGACTCGTTCTGACCTCTCTGGAAGGCTACAACCCCCCGATCTCGTTTACCAGCCTCACCTGGAAGGGAGCTACGACCCCCTGACTGAAGGCTACAACCCTCAGCACCACCTTGGACCACGTTTCATCAATTTTCACACTGGACCCTTTCCATGCTTTTTAGCACAAACATACATCACCAACAGATACTTATCAACACAGATCAGATATCAGAAACACAGCAGAACAGATCAGATATTTCATACCCTTTCACTTCAGACAGATGTTCGCCTAGATGTTCGCCTCATCACAGATCTAAGCCTTCCATAATCAGATCTAGCAAATACAAATGTATTTCAGATCTAGATCCCCTTCTTCATCATTGGTGCATCATACATTCAGATTTATCTTCAAGTGTAACCCTTTCCATTCAGATCTACTTCAAAGAGAATTATTCATTCAAGCTCAGACATCTTGCACCCACACTTGTGATTTGCACAATGAATTTCTTCTCCTTATATAGGTTTATCTTTTTCAATACCATGGGCCAAAACAATACCATGAGCCTTCAATACCACGAGCCAAACCAATACCATGAGCCTTCAATACCACGAGTCAAACCAATACCATGAGCCTTCAATACCATGAGTCTTTAATACCACGAGTCATCAATACCATGAGCCTTCAATACCACGAGTCTTCAATACCATGAGTCTTCAATACCACGAGTCATCAATACCATGAGCCTTCAATACCACGAGTCATCAATACCATGAGCCTTCAATACCACGAGTCATCAATACCATGAGCCTTCAATACCACGGGCCCCTGGATTTGCACTTTTTGAGCGCTTTTTCCCATACGCGACTTATCACGTTCTTTTTAGACATATCAGCGTATTCATAGAGACATAATTTTTCCATCATACTTTGAGCACATTCTGAATTCCTTTCTTCATTGCACACTGTAGATACATCATATTTTCTTCATCAAGAACATATTCTAGCAAGCACAACTTCATCAAGTAAGTTGCCATCATCTTTATCAAGTGGGTTGCCTTTCAGGGACAACTCTTAACATCATAATATCAACAAGCATCATATCACATCAGATTTACATCATTTACCAAGTCCATCAAGTCAAGCATAACTTCATCAGGTGGATTGCCATCAAGGACAACACATGTCAACAGTCGCATGTCTTCATCTTCATTCGGTGGGTTGCCATCAAGGACAACACTCTGCATCATATTTCCAACAATCTCCCCCTTTGGACTTGATGGCAACCATGATGGTGTTTGGTTACCACAACAGATAAGTACAATAATAGTACAATGACACCATGTCATTCTCCCTATTTTCCATGTCACTCTCTCCATTTTTGGCATCATTCAAACACCATGTTACTCTCCCCCTTGGACATCAAGGGCAAAGGGCACATCATTATCTTCATTCAAACACTATGTCACTCTCCCCCTTTGACATCAAGGGCAACGGGCGGATCCACAACAACATACTCTCCCCCTTTTCTCCTCATGTAGAAGAAGCGTTCTGCAGACTTGATGTATACTGAAGTGACCAAGCTCCCCCTGAGTTCATGTTGAATCTTCAAACATATTTTTCAATGAAGTACATGACTCTATGACATTCCTATCACCAATGACTCATACTTACATCAAAGATTCATCCAAGTGGATTTACATAGAAGAGTCAAGTACCCAACCAAGTGGGTTTACAAATGTGACTCAGCTACCCAACCAAGTGGGTTTACAAACATGACTCAGCTACCCAACCAAGTGGGTTTACAAACATGACTCAGCTACCCAACCAAGTGGGTTTACAAATTGACAAGTCCTTACATGACTGAATATTACAATTTTACAACATGGGTCTCAACAAGACCTTTTCACCAAAATATAAATATGACCATTTATGACCAACACCAAGAAGACCTCAAGAGAGATCATATAACATAACCATCATAATGCCAACAATGCATTATACTCAGCAACACTAATGCTCCCCCTGAATCTGTGCATCCATGCATCATTTTCATATGACTAAGGCTCCCCCTTAGTTTGTGCAACCTGAACATTTTCACCAACAAATCATCAAGGCATCTTCATCAAAACATTAGAAACAGATTTATGAGAACTGGAACACCACCAGAGATACCAAACAGCACTGCAGCTGTGCTGAAGAGAGCTGAACCAACCAAGAATTGTCAGAAACCAACCATACGCAGTTTTATGTGCAGTAACTCGCGTACATACGCGACTGTGTTTCAGGAAACCCACGTATCCTAAGACACCTTCTAAATTTCAACCAGATCTGATTCTTTGTAAGGCAAAGACAGTGTTCAGCTTCTTTCTGAGATATTTGACTGCTTCCCTGGACTACAGATATAACAGAATAGTGTAGTTGTGTCTTCAAGCGTCATCCATTGGTTGTAGCATAAGCCCATTAGTAACTAAGCCTTCGGGTCCTTTGCAGCATCAATACATTCTTTCCAAAAGAGATTATCATATCAGAACAGCATCTTCAGATATGTGTCAAGCAATCATCCATGTGGTCCAAAATCACCATGATCTTCAAGATGTAACATGAAGTAACATATGTAGGCAAAATATCTCAACCATAGCAACCAAACTCTATATGATCTAAAACAAATGATATCCAACTCATCCACACAAAGATACTTATCAGCAACCAGGGCTCAAAATCTTATCATAATAATCCATGTACCAAATCATCATCATTTGAGCATGAGTATCACCAAGACCAAAGAATAAGCAGTCATATTTCCAACAATGCAACCATTAGAATTCAGCCTGCTACTCCCCCTAAACCAGTGCTTCTTCCTTAACTTGTGCAATCTGAGACACCTTCAACAGCAAGTCATCAACAACAATCTCTGCATGATCTGTCCTCATCTCTGAACTATAAGACTTTCATCTCAACAATGAATGCTCTTCATCATAAAGCAACTAGGCTTCATCTATAATGTTCAACATAAGAACCCATGTATTATTATGAGTATAACCAGAATAATGCTAACAGTGCAATCATCAGCAGTCAGACTGATGCTCCCCCTGGACCTCTGCTCTAGATCTTCATCTATCAGATAAATTCTCTTATCATCAATGCATACGCGACTGTGTCAGCTGGAAATCGCGTGTATACGCGACTTTGTTTCATAGAAACCGCGTATAGAAAATGAAATACAGAAAATTTCACACCTTCATCTCCCCCTGAGAATTTACCTTCTGTTCCTGTCTTTTCTTCACACCAGATGCTCTGTTAGAAATACATATAACCAGAATAATCTATTCAACCATGAGAGACATCATACATTGCTCCCCTTGTGACGATACATTACTAGATCTCATAATGTATCTCACATCATTCCTGCAGTCAATAAGAAAAGTCAGCTTCAGAAGTGGATGACTGCAATAGGGTCAGAATTCCCTACGTTTCTGATCGGTCCTCCTTCTTTTTCCAAATTTGCTTGAGCTTTCCAACTGTGTGCTGAAAATTGTCCACTTTCCCAGATCTGTTCATCCTGCATTCTTTTTCTACATGTCCATACTTGTTACAAGCATAACATCTCATGTGGCCAAAGAAATAAACATAAGAAGCATAATGAGTATTTCTATTCTTCCTCCTTTTACAATCAGCTGCTTTATGTCCATACTTGTTGCATGAAAAACAATATCCCTTGAAGAAACCAAAACCCCTATTTGTGTAGAATCTACTTGTTTGTGACTGAAACAATCTGCTCCTGCAATTGGCTGCAACATGTCAAAAATTATGACATCTAAAGCATTCAACATTATTGAATTATTTCCTTTGAGAATTCATGACCGTTGGTTGACCTTTTGTTTCTTTCAACACTTCAGATTTTGTATTGACTTCCTTTGAATCATTAGCATTCCCTTGTGAACTAGATTCTCCTTTGACCGTTTCATGAAAACCAAGACCAAGTTTAATAGAGGGAGACCTTTGACTACTAAGAATATTATCCAGAATCTTAGTACTATCTTGAAACCTCAAGAGTTTCTCCTTTTCTTCTAATTTACCTTTGAGAATGTTTACCTCAACCTCCAAGCTTTGGCATTGCTTCTTCATGCTTTCTTCTTTCCTTCTTCCATCTTCTACTTGATCCTTCAGATTTAGAATCTCTTCTTTCAACCAATTTTCGTTTTCTTCACATGTTTGTTGCAGCTCTTCATTCTTCTTCTTCGATGCTTCGATATTTTCTTTGAGAGAGACGATTTCTGCTTCAAGTCTTGCATTCTTCTTGTTTGATTCTTCGAGATCTGCATTTAGATCGTTGACTTCTACTTCTAGTCTTTTAATTCGAGCGGATGCATAAGCATGAAACCTTTGGTACTTGTCTGTCTGTCCATTCAGTATTTCCATTTGTTCTTTCATCCCTTTGTACAAAGCTTCGCTTTTAGAAATTGATCTTCGTTGATCTTCAATTTTCTTGATAGCTTCCTCTAGATCCAAAACTTTACTTACACTATCTTCATCATTGCATGCACCAGAAAGTGAATCACAAGTACAAATATCAATACCTGATTTATCTTCTTCATTTTCTGCTGCACAAGTTTTCTGAGATATCTCCTTTTCAGTAGCCTTCTTCTTTTGCTTCTTTCCCATTGCGACGGATCTCCTTCAAGTGATCAAGCTTCTGCAGAAGGACCACGCTCTGATACCAATTGTTGGGAAAAATACTGAGAGGGGGGGGTGAATCAGTATTTACTGCATAATCAAATATTTTTACTTTTTCATTCCTTAAAACCCATACGCTACTTTCCTTCAGTAAACTAGCGTATATACGCAGATCCCCTTTATGAAACTAGCGTATACACAGAGATCTAGATATGTCATTAAATCTTCACTCCTATTATTCCATCATTCATTCATCAGATGTTTAATAAACAATAAACATGTGCAGTAAAAATAGAATAAGCCATCACACAAAGCATCACACATGAACACCAGGATTTTTAGGTGGAAACCCAAATCGGGAGAAAACCACCGCTGCAGTTGCTCGGCCTTCAATATTTTATTATAGAGAAAACATCTTACAACATATGTGCTGGCGCAGACTTGACCAGCACGCAGGCACCCACCTGCGCTCGTTTACCAGCCTCTCCTGGAAGGGAGCTCCAACCCCCTGACTCGTTTACCAGCCTCTTCTGGAAGGGAGCTACGACCCCCCGATCTCGTTTACCAGCCTCACCTGGAAGGGAGCTACGACCCCCTGACTGAAGGCTACAACCCTCAGCACCACCTTGGACCACGTTTCATCAATTTTCACACTAGACCCTTTCCATACTTTTTAGCACAAACATACATCACCAACAGATACTTATCAACACAGTTCAGATATCAGAAACACAGCAGAACAGATAAGATATTTCATACCCTTTCACTTCAGACAGATGTTCGCCTAGATGTTCGCCTCATCACAGATCTAAGCCTTCCATAATCAGATCTAGCAAATACAAATGCATTTCAGATCTAGATCCCCTTCTTCATCATTGGTGCATCATACATTCAGATTTATCTTGAAGTGTAACCCTTTCCATTCAGATCTACTTCAAAGAGAAGTATTCATTCAAGCTCAGACATCTTGCACCCACACTTGTGATTTGCACAATGAATTTCTTCTCCTTATATAGGTTTATCTTTTTCAATACCATGGGCCAAAACAATACCATGAGACTTCAATACCACGAGCCAAACCAATACCATGAGCCTTCAATACCACGAGTCAAACCAATACCATGAGCCTTCAATACCATGAGTCTTCAATACCAAGAGTCATCAATACCATGAGCCTTCAATACCACGAGTCTTCAATACCATGAGTCTTCAATACCACGAGTCATCAATACCATGAGCCTTCAATACCACGAGTCATCAATACCATGAGCCTTCAATACCACGGGTCCCTGGATTTGCACTTTTTGAGCGCTTTTTCCCATACGCGACTTATCACGTTCTTTTTAGACATATCCGCGTATTCATAGAGACATAATTTTTTCCATCATACTTTGAGCACATTCTGAATTCCTTTCTTCATTGCACACTGTAGATACATCATATTTTCTTCATCAAGAACATATTCTAGCAAGCACAACTTCATCAAGTAAGTTGCCATCATCTTTATCAAGTGGCTTGGTTTTCAGACAACACTTAGCATCATATTGTCAACAAACATCATATCACATCAGATTTTACATCATTTATCAAGTCCATCAAGTCAAGAATAATCTTCCACTGTGGATTTCCATCAAGGACAAACATGTCAGTCAGCCGTATTGTTCCCCAGATCATTCAAGTATTGCCATCAAGGACAACACTCGCATCATATTTCCAACATCCCTCTCTCTCTCTCTCTCTCTCTCTCTCTCTCTCTCTAATACTCTCTCTTCCCCCACCTCCCTTTCTTTCTCTCTCTCTTTCTGCCCCTCTCTCTCTCCAACTACATTACTATATCTCTCCCTCTCTCCTTCTCTCTTCTTCTCTCCCCACTTATTTCTATACGTCTTACATTGTCTCTTTATCTCACCCCTAAACATACACTCTCTCTCTCCATCTCTCCCTTATCACTCTCTCTCTCTCTATTTCTTCTTAGTTATGTAAACTAATGAACATAAATATTCGTAAATATAAAGCAGATTATGGAGTAAATATGAAAAGAGGTTTTATTTACTTACCATACCTCTAGTTTATTTATATTTTTATTTATTTACTATACCCCTTTTCTTTACTATGGTATTTGGCCCATAGGCTTGTTATATAATTAGATTTTTATTTATAATCCTATTTGATATATTGTTATTTATTTACCTTACCTCTTTATGCCTCTTTTATATTTATTTATTTACCATACCCCTTTATATCTATTTTATATTTATTTGTTTATTTATCATACTTGTTTATACCTCTTTTATATTTATTTATTTACCCATGGTATTTGGCCCATGGTATCAATATTAATTTGTCCCATGGTATTCGTCCCATAGGCTTCATATAAATAAAACCTCTTTTTAAAGTTTTTTTAAATATAAAAAGGTTTATGGAATAAATATAAAAATAATTTTTATTTATTTACCATACATCTAGTTTATATATTTTATTTATTTATTTACCATAGCTCTGGAGTAAGTATAAATTCATTTTACAAATATTTAATTAAAAGAAATATTAAAAGATTTTTTATTTTGATTGTTTGTGTTGAATTAACTCTTTTCTTTTGATTTAGAAAATGGTATTGACTTTAGTAAAGAGTAAAGATGTTTAAAATTTTACTTAATTTGGAAATTCAATGTGGTAATCTTTTTTGTTAAAAGTAAATTTATGATCCATTCAAATTCACGTATATAATTTACAATCCATTCAAATTATATAAATAATACATAATTGTATTAGAAATTGATATATGTTCTAGCACAATGCTATTTTTATTTTTTATTTTTTTTAAATTTAAAACTTGGGGTTTCACATTTTGTGAGGACGCGACCCACCTGATATTAATTGGGCTTCATATTGGGTTGCATGTTTTATTTATTTATTTATTTATTTATTTATTGAAAATAGCTATTTACTTTTTAATAAATATTGTTTTAGGAGATTTAGTTTAAGTTGGATGTTCCCCAAGGTATTATGGATTTTTCGAAGTGTCTTCCCAACTTCAACTTTACTCCACAAAATAATATTTCTCTTAAAACTAATTTCCACATTGGATCTCTCTCCATAAAATTTAAACCTAAAACCAAATGAATTTTTATGTTTTATATTTTATTAATAAATTCAGACTAAATTTATTAATAACACTAACATCTATTTTCTTATCCAAAAAATATTATATTATGAGAAAACAATAAAAATTAAATATTAAAATGAATATTTGTATTTCTTATAATAAGTAAAATAACAAGGTTTAGCAAATGCGGTGACCAAGGGGGTTGTGTTGCCACAACACCAATGACACACATACCAATGGGATGTGGCAACATCCTCCCTTAGGAGTTCATTTGAGACGTGCATGTTAGACATATGACCACCATAACTCTGAACTTGACAAGCCTACATTGCATTCTTTGCCTAGCTTCATTATCTATGGGAAGTGGGATTCTAAGGATTTGTAGTGGTTTCATATTGCTAACAATATAGATTTTATGGATTTGGATGGAAAACAAAATATTAATAGTTGTGTGGCATTCAATGATCAACTATCAATGGCCACCTTGTAGAGGCTTAACATGTCACGTGGAGATACTCATAGAGGACACTAGTATGGTGTGCAATAACATTTAGTTTCTTCAACAATTGGACTCAATCCTCATTCGTTGGGATCACACTTACTCTCAACACTTTGAAGCTCATAACAGATGCCTTATGTCTTGCTTGGTACCATGTATTTCTAATTAGGCTAGTTTGATTACTAGCTCCATGATCACAAGGGAAAAATTGGCCTAGCTAAACTGTTTCCTCTTCCTAAGTCGCCACTGAAATCCTTGCTCTTGGAACTAGAGTTCTCTAGATGTTTAACATTCTCTATGCCCAGAAGCTGCTCCACACTTCATACACATGTGAGGCGACAACATAATGTTGTCCCACAGGAGAGCACCCTTTGGATCCAAGCGAATCTATTAGGCATAACTATGTTAAGACTCTCGTTATATATTTTTATTCATAATCATCAGTTCCATCCACATTCATCTCTTACAAATGTTTTAGTCCTTAGTATGGATTCAAACTCGGAGGTCTTGGTAAGCATAGAGTGTTGAGTCTAGGCTCCTCCTACTACTGATCCATTCAAGCCTTCCACACACCTCTTATATTTTTGGTTGGTTTTCATGCCTAAAAATGGAGCGAGAGTGAGGTGGAGAGAAAATTACTACCAAGAGAGAGGCTACTCCTCTTATAGTGAACCAATCGCTATAGGGATTTGATCCCTCAACTAATTCAAGAAAATATTGTTTCAGTGGAAATAAAATTTTCCAAAGGAGCAACTTAATATTACAGACACTATGGTGTTGGTTGAGATGGTAGATCAAATTATTGATGTTAGTCATACAAGGGGAAGGTATAATCAATACATTTACACAATTGACATCTAACACCTCAATTATCTCTTGGGGAGAGTGTTTGTATATCAAAATGAGATAAAATAAAACATCATATTGTCTCTTAATCAAATGCAACAAATTTGTATAGGTATGGACCACAAGCTCACAAGAATTGAATGGAAAATGGGACCTCCTCTTAATCTTGGTTGTTCTCCTAAAAACAAGGAGCACATATCCATCAAAGCTACTAATTCGGAAAAATATGCATGTGTGCTTCTTATTTCTCTAATTTTATTTTTCCTATATGTTTTCTGGTCTTAGCTCCCTGGAAAAGAAGGGCCTACGAGGGAAAATAGATAAATCTCATGTTTTCTTTCTAGTATTGAAAACTTTCATCTTTTCTTTCATGTTTTTAAGCAATTAAAGCTCCATGTCTAGTTAGGTTTTTGTAGTGTTAGAACAACACAAACTTCGGTTATGAATGCAAATTTCTAAAAACATTAATCCAAAATTTTACCTAAATAAATAAACAAGGTTTACCGATTATGACAATATCAATATTTAAAACATTAATATTCATTAAAACCAACAAATTCCATTGATTTATTCATTAAATATAACCAATTTAAATGAGGTTATGTCATAAGAGAGTTTCACTAAATTATATATATATATATATATTTATTTATTTGGTGGTTTCATTGGATTTTCCTGAATGATTAAGAAATTGTGTTTTGATATTTGTATATTTATTTTTTTAATAATTTTAAGATATACAATTAATATTATAATTTCATGTAATCATATTCTATTAAATTAAAATATTTTCTAGATGAAAAAAATCATTATATTCATGAGTTAGAATATACATTTTTTTGGTACAATATAGCACTCCAAAAAGGATTTTTTTTTGTCTATCACAACTTGTGTGAACTCTTTTCAACATAGGTGTTATTTTTCAACCTCTAATATGGCCCCAAAGAAACTATTTTGAATTGTATTATACATCTAGAAGAAAAATATATTTGAGGGGATACTATGTACACAACTTGTTATAGTGCCATTTTCCTTCATTCATAGTCATAAAAAAATAAAAAATCCTAGATAACTTAAATTTTAGTTAGGCATGAATGATCATTTGATATGCTCCATGCCATATATTTAGTTTGTTATCATAAAAGTCTCAACAAGCTAGTCTACAGAAGCATTAGACAAACCATTAGCGATGGAGTTTTGTTCTCTTAGAATATGTCTAAAGCAAAGCGAGTCAAATGATGAAAATGCTTCTTTGATATCTTAAAGCACTAGGCAGAGATAAATATTTTCAACAAAGAAATTGTTGTTAGTTCAGTCTATAACCAATTTTGAATGCCCCCTAGCCTAGAGATTTTCTAGATTATTTAAGTAGGTAATTGCTAGAAGAGTGTGTAATGCAATGAATTTCACTCAATTATTTTTTCCTTGCGTAGTGGTGTATTGAACTTGTTGTTGGCTTAAGGGTGTCTAGACCTAGGTTCAGAGTAGCTGCACTACCAACAAAACCCTCTATATTGGCCCTTTTGGCAATCATATGTTGCGCAGACCGCATTCTCATCCAAGGAAATATTAGGGGATGCCACAACCAAGTTTTTGAATCCAAAGGGACTATGGAGCATGGCTTAGAGGTTATCTCTACTTGGGGTTCGATCAGGGCTTCGTTCAACGAGCAAAATTACTACAATATACATTGTTCAATCACTTAACTATTCTTCCTACACACTATGCCTTTCTATTTTAAGATATATTATTCATCATATAAAAAAATAATCTAACCTTTGCGATGCCTTAACTGAGTAAATATACAGGCTTGAGCCTTAATTATGCATGAAAAATCATAAACATATAGTGCAGAAATACCTAAAAAAAACATATAAGCCATCAATTACTTCTTTATTAAGCAAGATCTTTCGATTACAGTCCTTCTCACCCTACGAACACAATTGTTGGGGCCTCCGCACAAAGCTGCAGACTTTCCAAGGTCTTCGCGCACACAGCTACAAGAGCCTTCCCCTTCGCCAAAAGATACTGAAAGATACAACTTTACAGAATCAAATATAACATCACATTATCAATAGATATCCCTAGTCTCACTAAGGAATCTCCTTATATATATATTTTCTTCTTACAATACAATGGTCTGCAAACCATGGGAATAGCACAAAACAAACAAATTAATCACAATCGCTTTAGAAAATAAGGGGATTTTACCCACCCCAAAGTCCCTAAGACTCTTAACCATCTACACGAAGTGGGCTCCACTCATCAAAATGCGGACCTTTGACTAAAACTTAGACCTCGGGGGACCCTTCTGAACAGGGCCCCAACACAAAGATTACTTCACTGGTGTGGCCTAAGTCTTGGATTTGATGTTGTTGTATGGATCCTTCAACGGGGGAGTTTGATCAACACACAAATTCTCTACCTCTCCTACTTTGTCCAACAACTTCTCCGTAGTTGGTCTCATTGTCTTCTAAAGAATGTCTCTTTGTGTGTGCCGAAGCGTGTTTAACTTGCCACCCACTGTTTGCGATAGTTGAATATCATCTTATGCCCAAGGCTACGTCAGTGCGGACATGATATGTTCCTTCTTCCACAGCTCATAAATTTGATCTTGCAAAAAATTACCCTTCTGAAGATGGGAAAATTGTTGCGCTGGTGCTAAGGTTCGCACCATCACCTTAATTTGGTCGAACTTTTGCTAATTTTCCCAGATTTCTGTTTCACTTTTCTACACATGTGTGTCCTCTTGCAATGAGGCCCAAATTTCCATGGTGTATTCAAATATTTGGTTATATTCCCTAACTATGGTTTTAATACTATCCATGACATCCTTCATGTCTGCTTCACATTTCTCATAGAATTCAGGTTTAAGGCCATTTTACTACTCTTCTTCTCATGCCACAAATCAAAACTGGTGATAGCCTCGGCTTCTGGCTCACCACCATGTGCAAATCCATCTCTAATAACACCCATAATTTCTTGTTTTCTATTTCTCGGGTTGGTTCCTTTGAAAAACACAGTGAGGCATGTCTCGCAACTTCGCATACATCTGGATCCACATTCGTGAATTATGACTCCTCAATATATTTCCATGCCATCAAATTTATTAAGAGAAATAACAACACATAGTGGAATTGCTTTCCATCCTCCTGATATTCTCGAAAACCATCCAAAAAATCCTTACAAAAATACGTAGCCCAGTTATACTAGACTCCTTTGCTGCACTTCCCACCCAAATATACGATTGGTGTCGACACCTCCTTTGCTCGACACTTCCACATAATCTTTCCAACCAAAATGTGTTCGGTGAAGTGCACAGACTGATCAATGATTGAGCTTATGGCATATCCTCAAGATATCCTTATGATGCCATGTTTCTTATTCATTTGATCGACAACATCCTTATCTTGATTTTTCCTAACAAACTCGTCGACGAGGTTCAATCCTTGGCATGGAAGTGCGGTTATCTTTCGGATAAGAATCTCATCAATAGGGATTCACTCACCCAACCACAGACAATCATCATGTACTAAAGCCAACAACTGCTACACATAGATGTTGTTAATGTTATTGTGCATGAAATGTGGAACATATAGCATTTTCAACGGCCCCGCCCCCTAAATTCATGTCGCCCACCTAAGTGGATCGAACCTTATCACCCTCGTTTCTTCCTAATAGATTGCGTGCAAGTATTTTCTATGCTCAAACTGGGAATACTTTCTTCGGTCATTAAAATCCCAGTCCTCCATGCATAAGTGTGACACCTTGAGCAACAAATATCCCTCATAAGCTACTCCATTAGGCAAAAATGGGGTAAATATTTGGCACTGTCTGGATCCTTCATCACTTTGGTCGTTAACTTCCTCAGGGTCATATATGGTGGCAACCTAAAAATGGCTTCCACATCTTATGCATCGATATCGTCTAATATCTCGGACATAATTTTTTTTTCAGATTCTTCAACCTCCATTGGATGCTTCTACTTGTCTAACCTCTCCTTAGTCCATTTTTCTTGGTGAATTTCTTCCTAGGGGACTGTCAAACTGTAGGTCTCTTCAGCTTCTTTGTTTGCACTTCACCTGTAGCAAACTACTTCCTGGGCGACCTCGGCCCTGTCACAAGTGACAGTTTTGTGGCATTCGGGAGGAAACTTAGCCCTCTCCTTAGATTTGTTGCTTCCATCTCTTCAAGCATCTTTCCAGACATGCAACGGAACACTCAGTTAACTCTCAGGTGAAAAAAAAACAATTCTAGTTCTTAGTGAGAAAAGTGTCCCAATGCGGAGCGGGAGGAAATATTTATAATTCATTTGAATTTTAAACTCCATAATATTCTTTAGATTCATCCCATTAATTCAAATTTGGTTGGAATATTTGTCTAGCTAAGATGATTAAATGCATTTCCACCGCTCCCTTTAATGACAAATTTCATGTCAATTCACCTGTTTCACTTCTAACAGTCATATTATGGATGGAATTAAATGAACCCTCCTTCACGTTACAATCTTTCCTTCTTCATATTATTTTCCTTGAACTTCAACTTCCTTCTGAATATTGTGAAGCACTTTTTATTCGGCAAAGTCCTCTACTTGCAGAGTAGTTTATAGTCCCGTTCTCTCTTCTAATTTCTTGGAGCACTAGGAATATTCTCCTTCCGTATAGTCAATGTGAAGCCCCAGGGACAGAGTCGTTCTTATATATTTTCAACCTTTTCCCATTTACACAACTAAGAAACAATTCGCCATTCAGCTTCGCGAGATGAACCGCGTCACCATCCGAGATATTCCTGACAACGTATGGTCCAAGCCAATGCATTTTTTATTTTCTTGGGAACTTCACTAACTTCACATCATACAAAAGTACCAAGTCTCCATCCTTGAATGTTTTCTCTTAATATTCCTATCATGCTAGGATTTCCATTTCTTTCTACACTTGTTGGTGAAATCCTGCAATGAATTGGTGTTCTTAAAAAGTGAGAAGTTTTCTAACCTTCCCTCCATAATATATTTGTCCGCTATAACTATAACAAATGTGATTCTAAGACTAGGGATAATATACTCCATAGGAAAAATTTCTTAATGTCTATAAACCAACCTAAACAAGGTATGTCCTGTCAAATTTTTACAGGAAGTCATGTATGTCGGTAACTAATAGAGTTCTCACATCCAAGTCATTTTTGTTGACGTTGCATACCTTATTCAGATCATTCTCCAAAATATTTTTAAAATCTTTGACCATTCTGTTTTCATAGGGGTGATACAACGTGCTCTTCTGGTGATGCATTCAGAATTCCCCAGTCAATGTTTCAATAGATATATGTATGAAATGTGATCCTCTATCACGCATAATAATCTTTGGGCATCCAAACCTTGAAAATATATATTCAAAAATAAATTTCGCAGCAGTATCTATGCTGCATTTTTTCATCGGATATGCTTCAGCCCATCTGGTCAAATAATATGTCATGGTGATGATGTATCTCGCACTAGTCTTCTTCCATATTGAATTGATTGGTCCAACAAAGTGTATTTCCCATTTATCAAAGTATTTAAAGGTTACTTATGGATTCAACAAAAAATCATCCCTCCTTGAAGGTCTTCTTGTTCTCTGGCAGACATCAACTACAATATTCATTCAAATCATTATGTACCATGGGCCACCATAATCCTACCCTAAAAATATTTTACGCGGTGGCCTTTCCTACGTAGTTTCCTCTAGAAACTCCACCTTCTGATTCTAACAAAATTTTGTGTATTTCATGCTCAGGGACATACCTGTGTAGTATCTCATTGTGCCTCATCTTAGAAAAATGTCATGCAATCAAAGAAAAAATTGCTGCCTTAACTACCAAATATTTCTTCTGCTTCGTAGTATACTCCACATGGGCTAATCCTATTGACAAAAAATAAATGATTTTTGTGAAGCGATCGTCTGCAACACTTATCACAAAAATTTTTGCATCATGGAAACCTCTCTTCAATATTCATAGGTTCTTCAACTATCTCAATCCTAGACAGGTGATCTAGTCTCGCATTCAAACTTCTTAGCTTGACTATTACTTAAAAATCATATTCATGTTGCGAAAATGGCCATATGAAAATATTCCCCCCTAACACAGAATTATTCACCAATTATTTTAGCGCAAAGTGATCGATGAACATTTTGAAGTGCACTCCTAATAAGTAATGCCTAAATTTCTGTAGTGCATATAACATAGGAAATCATTGATGTTCGATTGTAGAAAAAATATTTTTTTCCTTGGACAATTTCCCACTTGCAGAAGTTATGGGGTGATCAATATCGCCATCACCTGGTTGTGCTAGTACTGAATCCAAAGCTATGCAATATGCATCAACATGTACATGAAAATCCTTGTCCCAAACCAGAAAAACTAGAATTGGCACAATTGCCATCTTCTCCTTCAATATGTCAAGGATTTTTTCACACTCTTCATCCCAAAAATAAGTAACATCATTCTTCAAAATTTTTTCCATTAGCATAGTTATATGCACATATGCCCTTATGAAATTCATGTAGTAGCCATTATGTCCCAACATTGTGCGTTGTTGCTTTACTGACTTAGGTGGCTCCGGGTTCACAATATACAAAATCTTTGTGGGGTCTACCATCAATCCTTGTTTACAAAAAACATGACCCAATAGTATACCAAAAGGTACATAAAATATGAATTTCTTCAAGTTCAAAGATATTTGATACTGTCTGCATGTGTCCAACATTAGCCTTACGTTTCGCAACATGTTTCTTCAAAAGTCCAAAGATTGTCCAATCATCAAATTAAACCTCCAAGAACTTGTGTATATACTCATTAAAATCTGCCATTAGGGGAATTTTTAGGTCTAAAATGGGCCTCATAAGGAAAATGTAGAATCAAAATTCACTTTATGAGAACCAATCACTTTTTAGGGGATGACATCATCCCTAACGGTTGAGGTGGAATTGTTTGAGTTAAAGGTGCTTACTTGTCACATTCTCAACGGTGGATAAAAGCTCATGGGTAACCATGGTAGTACTCTAAGTACTTTTAAAGTTATAAAGTAAAGTACTCATAATAAATGTCATTTCACACTTTTTGAATAAAATATTATTATTTTCATTTCAATATTATAAATCAAATCAATTCAATATGTAATATAAAATTCACACATAAAACAATATATTACATATATTATACTATATTATTTTCATATAGTATATTAATTACATGTTATTATATAATTTAAATAATATAAATTTTAAATTAATAATATATTCTATAATTAAGAATTTATGAATTTATATTCATATTTCATTTTAAGTTATTTAAGTACAAAGGAAAAATATATTAGTTGTGCAATGATAATGATTTTTTTCTTGAAAATATCATTCTTATTTATAGTCATATCAATACATTTTTTTTTATTAATTTTATTTTGGTACAACTTTTGAATTGAATTTAACCATGGTTACATGGATTTTGGTGCAAAAAGTGAATTTTGCAAATTCATAAATATTATTTTATTGGTTTAGCGATTATTTTATTATTTCCTTAGGAGGCCCATTTTAGACCTCAAAATTCCCCTAATGAACGACTACTCTATACAATATTGCGGGATAATTCTTCAATCCAAAAGGCATGTCTGTATACTAAAAATATCCTCATTAAGGGGAAAAGGTTGTCTTACTCCTGTCTTTTGGTGCAATTCTAATATGAAGGTACCCTGAAAATCATCTGTAAAAGAATAGGCCTCCTTCCCTCCAACATTATCCAATACTTCATCAGTAAAAGTTGTAGGGAATGGGTCACACACACATGCATCAATCAACTTCCTCAAATCAACAAAAATTATGATTTCATCCTTTTTCTTCTTCTCCTGGACAACCATAGGACTTACCTATTCAGATTCCTCCACAGGTTCAATTATACTAGCCTTAAAGAATCTTATCCAATACTTCCTTTAGTTTTCCTTATATGTTGGCTTCAATCCTTAGGGTTGATATTTTACAGGCTTCACATCTAGCTTCAGATTAATTCTCATAACTCCGAGGTCTCCTACTATTCCCTTTAGTTTATAGAAATTTGTGGTAAAGAGCTCCTGTTATTCATGCAATAACTCTACAACCTTGCTAAATGTATCTGCATCCAAACAGTCTCCAATAAGTGTGAGCTTTGTCTCCTCTTCTGTCCCTAGATTCACCTTTTGCGTCTTCATCGACTGCACTATGTCAAGTATCTCACGTTCTGGTCCAACTAGCTTGCATTTTCCTTCTAACTCTAGAATATTAATATTGCGCGGATCTTCCTCATCTTCTTCTATTGTCATATTATAACATTCTACTGCAATTTCCGACTGTGCGGCCCAATCAGGATGTTTCTAGGCTGGCTCAATTGGAGTCTTGAAAATATTTGCGTGGACTACTTGAAGAGCTTCGTCTATGTACTCACAATCATCTTCAAAGCTAAAAGTCATTAGGAATCCCTCAACCAATTCTTCCAAATTTGTTGTGCCATGTCATAGCTCATTTTTGAGGTACCAATTCATAGGTATCCCTTCTAATATGTGAATGAATGTGTGTACCCATTCTGGTGCTGGATTTTCAACCCACATCACAGTCTATTGGAAAATATTTCCTTTAGGTTTATCCTTGCCATAATATTTCACATCAATTCTAGTGTTTTCTTGACCAAATCTAATCTTCATAAATATGTGATATTCCCTCCAACTTCCATTATTTCCCTTATTTCTACCCCACCATCTAACAAGCATATATATTACCGCTACATCCAAGGCTTGGAACATTTTTTCTTCGGGTACTACTCTTTAAAATTCATCAAGCAATAGATTGACATATTCTAACCCATCATAGTAAGGAAACTTACATACCTATGTAGTGATGTAACAAAGTGACCTTGTAATGTTGTTACATTGCCTAGTAGAAACTTCGTGAAGCCTATTTAGGCAATGCTTGAGTTCTTCATCAGAATATGAAATGCATGAACTATCCTTCTCCCAACTCAGCCTTCCATCTGTAGTAATTTTAATCGAATATTCATTTTGCAAGGTCAGCTTATAGATATTATTGATATCCCCATCACAATAATCACCGCGAACAAGCTCTGTGTACTGTGCGCCTTCTGATGGGTCTAGAGGGATAATGACCCTCAGATCTCCTTGCTCAAAAACCATCTTTCTCCTCTTTAGATCGATTATTGCATCAATATCAAAAGCCCAATCAAATCCAAAAAATGCTGGATATGGATTTCTATCATATACAATCTCAATAAATTAAAAAAAATGCCATTTCACACACTCCTGCAATGTCTAATACTATCCTAGAAAACATTCCCATATGAATAATCTTCTGTTGATTATCAATTCTCAATTGGATCGGTTATGATTGTAGCTTCAGTCCTCCTATTCGTTCCCATGTTTTCTTTGGAAATACATTGGCATTTGGTCCCATGTTAAGAATTACCTGATCCATGTTGTAGTCCCCAATTTTTGCAGTTAACCTTATTTCTCTTCTTGTCCTTTTCTTATGCCGATGAAATTTATTTATTGTATGCGGCTCACTACAAAAATCTTCTATTATAGGGAGGAGTCTATCGGCTCTCGGATACTTGCTACAACCCTATGATCTCGTAGTAACTTCATGTAGGTTTATAAAAATGATTTGAGTATGGCTGGATCAAACTCCTTTATCATAGATACGCCTTTATCAATGTTCTTATGAGGTATCATCATCCCAGATGTTGAAGCTTTGGGGTCCATGAAACTCTTTGTCACCTCCAAAAATGTCTCCTTTTATCTTTCCATATTGAACCCAGTTTTCAATTATATCAAACTTTTTAGATCCATGCATCCTCCATTGGCTTCTTACATGCTACATTACCTTCCCCTGTGGGTGCACCACTTTGGGTTACTATGTTGAAACTAGGCTCTTCTTCGTACAGTAGTTTTGTAGTCATCATTTGCGAGTTCTGCGTGGGATGCACAGTGCTTTTCTCATGCATATTTATTGTTAGAAGAGGAAAATAATCTATCACATTATCAAAATCTCTAAAATAACTACACGAGGGGGTTGTGGGGTTATGAAAATTCCTTTTGAAGTGTCCTACTTCACTGTAGTAGTAACATATTAGTTGACCTCGTCCTCGACCAGTGCCTCCTCCTCCTCCTCATCCTCGGCCTTGGAATCCTTCACGCCCTGTAGGGGACTGATGATATTCATATGTGTGGCATTCAACCTTCATCATGTTTGCACCTACAGTATTATCTATCATTAAATCATAATCACAACAATTCCTTTCCTCATGTCCTACGAAGCTACAAAATGTACAAAACAACTACTTTGGCGTCTGCACATTATTTTTCACTAGATAGAATTATTCGGTGAGATGTCGACAAGACACTTTACATAAGTCACACCATACACTTTTTCTTGGTCTCAATAGGTTAGGCCCACCATTTCTAATGTAATATATAAATACAGGGCATTGATATTTATAACGACATGCTGCCTCACATTTGATACACCATACTTCTGGAGAATTTCTGATTAGACCTCCTTACCCTTCCTCAACTCTTGAAACTCCAAATGCATTTTTACTAATTGGTTTTGAATCTACTGAACCCCTACTTGGCTTTTTGTGACTGGTGAAGCTTCCAACTTTATAGCTATTTCTAGAGCCTCGTACCACATCTCTATCTTCTGTGATGTTAAAGGAAATATGATATGTGAAAATAACACAACTATAAACTACTCATTGTTCTACTCATTAGGAGTCTGGAAGTTCACTTGGATTAGTAGCATCTTGAACCTTTGATCCACTTCCTAAACATATTTAGTTAGCTGTTCTTGATCTCTTTTATCTCTGTAATACACTGTGACTGTGATTTTGTCTTCTTATATTCAGAATTCAGTGCGGTCTTTTTCTACTCCAACGTGGCAGATGGATGTGTCGTAGAGTACTTCGTATACCAAGAAAATTCTCTTTCATCCATTGTTATAACAACTTGTGCCTTCTTCATATCATTATTTTCGATCTCTCGCGCTCTCCGTACTGCTTCAGTCACAAAGAAAATTATTTAGGATCCTCTAATCCTAGACCTTTTAAAACAAGCATTCCAGCTTCATTAACCATATCTCTTGGGGGCGAGGGTGGTGGAGGTGGAGGTGGAGGGATAGTATGGGGATGGGGATGAGGGGTGATGGGAGTAGCATGAGGGGGAATTCCAAAGGTGCCCTGATGATCTCCAAATTCCAATTCACTTCTAGGGGTTGTGGGGTTACTTTCTCCTTCTTTGGTTTTATATCCAATCAACGGAGTGTAATCAGTATCAATGTAGTTTTCATTATCTACGCTAAATATTTTACCACTTCGCATAGATCTAGACTTACCTCTTCCAAACATCAATTTGATTGCATGCACAATATACTCTTTTCACATAAAATCATCTTAATCCATAAATTTAAATAATTCAAGTACTTACCTCACAGACTCTTGAAAAATCTTTGCTCAGCTTCGTTGTAGGATACATATGTTTCTTTGGTGAACTCAGTTATAAATCCACCCAAAATTTTATCCATAAATAAAAATTTCTCAATATCTTGTTATCAGTCTCAATGAGTCACTGCAATAATTCAGGGCTCCACGGAGTAGCCTCGTCATGCTTAAAAAAAGTATTATTTTCAGCTAATCGTAATAACCATTCATGTAGCTCATTCCTGAATGCACGGAAAAAAAGATCATGTTGATCTATAAAAAGATATTTCTACAACCAATTTTAAGTCAACAATTGTGTATTTCTATTTTACTGAATTGCAAATTATCACTCCATCATATTTACCCAGTCTTGAATCTCTTTTCTGGTCGAATGCCAAATCCACATATCCCTCAATATTTAGATCTCGATCCCTGCAACAAAACCATTTTTTGGCTTGAGGGGTATATAACCAGGTTCGGAGTAGTTGCACTACCAACAAAACCCTTTATTACCGACCCTTTCGACAACGATCTGTTGCACAGACCACAATATCACCAGAGGAAATATTAGAGGATTCTAGAACCATATTTCTACATCTAGAGGGACTATGGAGTGTGGCTTATAGATTATGTCTACTCAGGGCTCAATGAGAGCTTTGTTGAATGAGTAAAATTACAAGAACTAATGTTGTTCAATCCCTTGACTATTCTTCCTGCGCATTGCTCTGTTCTACTTTAAGGTGCATTATTCATCTTATAAAACAACAATCTAACCTTCACGATGCAATAATTGAGTAAATATATAGAAATGAGCCCTATTTATGCATGGACAACTCATAAACATATAATGCAGAAATACACATAAAATACAAAGATATGCCTTGAAGTCATTCTTTATTAAGCACGATCATTCGATTAAAATCCTTCTCACCTGGGGTACAGAGCTGTAGGGGCATGCACTCACATCTGTAGACATACGAAGGTGTCCCCACACATTGTTGTAGGAGCCTTCCCCTTCGCCCAAAAATACAGAAAGATATGACTTTACACACTCATATCTAACATCACATCATCAAAATATATCCCCAGACTCAGTAAGGGATCTCCTTATATATATTTTTCTTCTTAGAATATCATGGTACCCAAAGCGTGGGTGGATCTCAAATCATACAAATGAATCCCAAACCATTTACAAAATAAGGTGCTTTGACACGTCCCAAATCCCCTACGACTCTTAACCATCAGTGTGAAGCACACTCTTCTCCTCAAATTGTGGACCTTTGATTGAAACTTAGACCTAAGGGACACTGCACAACACTTGTACAAGAATTTAGTCTGAGAGGAAAAGTACTACAACTACCCCAAACCTAGGAAAATTTCCGTGCGATTCTCTATCAAAAAATGACATGAGCATCTCTAGATAAGAGCAGGTATGACAAGCACTTGTCGCTTTAGGGATTTGGGATCAACATTTTATTTTATGCACAAATTTACAATATTACTTGTAGCAACTTCAATCGGGATGTCTTATGTGTAAAAAGTGTTGGAGTTCCTAGAACATTACAGGAAATTTATAAGAATGGAAGGGAACCCTTTGAAAGCAGAAGTGGCACTATTTTTTTCCAATATTTGTAACATTATTCTAATCATGTACTAGACCAATAGCCTTTGATATCACTACAAAAAAAAAATTCATTGGTCAAGGTCAAAAAGTGTCACTATAAGCTCATTGGTGACGATTAAAATGGCTTCCGTCACCGAAAATTTAACATCACCAAAGGTGGTGTCGCCAAAAGTATAGGTGTTGTAGTGACATTCGAGGTCCATCATGAATAATGATTATAATGATGGACAACGACCACCACCATTTCATATGAACAACACTAATTTATGGTGATGGACTTTTCATGGCCCTCACTATTGATGCATATATATAGTGATGTTCATTTACTGTAACCTTTTCATATTTTGGCGAGGGTTGAAAAATGTCACCATAACCTCATTGGTTATGGTCAAACTAGGTTCCATCACCAAAAACTAGATGTCACCAAATGTCGTGTCACCAAATGTTTAGTTGTTGTGGTGAATTGAAGGTACATCACGAATAATGACTATAATGATAGATAGTGACCGTCACCATTTCATATGAACAACAATTATTTATGGTGATGGGAATTTCATGACCCTCACTAATGATGCATATATGGCAATGTTCATTAATTGTCACCATTTCATATATAAAAACTAACTTTTTACGATATTAGCCCTTGAACAAACCTCACTATTGATACATATATAGGGACAGATAGTGATCATCACCATTCCCTATGAAAATTAGTGTACAATGGAATCGAACCACCAACCACCTGATTCTAAGAAGGTGCTCTTCCATTGAGATAGCAACCTTCGAAGAATTATACCTTGAAGCTTTATAAATTATTTATTCTAAAACTTTAATTAAATTATAGAACTTTCTAAAGTCTTGTAGGTTTCACTTCCTTAGTTGGCAGAAACAATTTTCGAATAGATACAAAACAAAATTTTCTTAGAACAATGAAGTAGCTTTCACATCGTTAGTACACTCAACCACCTAAAAAATAGCACAAAGCCAATTGCTTAAACTTGAGACTAACCAAAGTACCCCATGTTCTATGTCTCCTCTAACACAAGTTTGTAGGCGAAATAAATCACAAAATAACATAAAAATTGTATACAACTATAGAAAAAATCATGAAAAGAAGCATTAGGGTTATTAAATTTTTCATTTGCATGATGTTTTTTAATTGCTTTTCATAGCCAAGATGGCTTTCTGTGGACCCATTCTTGGTTGAATTAGTTGATGCCAAAAAAAGGGTTTCCTCCGAGTGTGCTTTGGCACCTTTTAAGATCCACTAAGTTGGATAAACTATAAATTCCCCAAAAATCAAGAATCTCTTGAAAACTTCCCAGAATGTTCCTTAAAATAACTTTTGGGATATTCCCATAATGATCCTTGTTTTAGTAGATAATTGTTTTAGCAGAAAACTGCGAGCAACATTTAAATGTCTCCCAAATTTCCCAAGGTATTACCTTGCCAAAAAGGATTTTTCCATGGTCATTCCAAAGTTCCCTAGGATTTGGGGACTTGAGGAATGGATCTCCTAGCAATGGGAATAAATTCCCAGGTAAATATGGTGAAATTGAAAAGATTAAAGTCATATAACTATGATTAATTTCTTAATAATAACTAATTATTTCAAAGGATACATTTCATAATTGTTTAGTTTTTGCTCAAACAAACATTATTTCCTTTGGAAGAAGATAAAATAACTAAAAAAAGAACGAAATGAAATAAATCAAGTTAGAATGGTGATAAAATTTCAAGACCACAAACATAAAATGTGAGATACCATACTACAAGGAGAATTCAAATGTGACAATTTAAAGAACAGGTATAAGATGTATGTACTTAATCCAATGGAACAAAACTATATACATGTATACACTTGAACTATTTATTTTCCTTTGGATCTGTGTGTGTTGTCTTGCCTTTTTTATATCTATATTAAGGCCCTAACAATCACCTGAATCAAAGACTTTAGAGTTTCCATTAATTTCAAACTGAGGCAACTACACAAGATATTGGTATAAGCATTCATAATCAAAAGTATTCATTGGAAAAAAGTTAGGATTATATTAAAGATATTATATTTAAAATACATGTAAAGAATCAATAGACACACATAAATAACGATCGAAAGGAGAACCTATGAACAAAAAATAGAGGCACACAGATCCATATTGTGTGTCTCAATAATTCTCTCACACCAAAGTATATCGATAAAGGAAAGAGTGAATCTCTGATAATTATCTTGAAAGTAAAACAACAAGCAGAGGCTTTTCAAATAAGAAGTAAATTTCTAAAGAAGAGTGCCTAAATATTGAATACGTTGTTGCGTCATATTATAAATCCATTGTTTCAAACATGTGATTATTCGCCCAAACATCTAGCAATGTATTGTCCAACATTTTGAGGACGAATTTCCCCTTATTGTTGTAAATCCAATAAGAGCCTCGACAAATCGCTCCTAATTTGTACCATTTCATGATATTTTTCTTATGGGTGCGAAAGGAGATTTTCCATAAAAACCTATACACATCAGCTGAGTGAATGAAACAATATTATTGTCTTATAATTTAGCTGGACTATATTGCAAACACTAAAATAATATAACTGAGTTGGAGTGATATAGAAAGGTATGAAGCACTGCAAGCTTGTGCCATTGGATATTATTTCTTCTTTGTACGGGGAATAGCTTTCACCAAAATATTAAGTTATTGAAACACTTTAGAAACATTATTTGAATTATGCGTAACACTAGAGACTTCATTGCAGATGTGGACTGAAATTAAGTACCTTGGGGAAAATAGATAGAAGAAAAACGAGAATGAAAAATGGAGTAAGGGAGAGTGTGAAAGAGAGATAATTTTGTAATAAGAATCTTGGGTATCAAAGACCTGCTCAACATGATTGCAATGAATAACACGTAGTCCCAATATAAATGTAGCATAATTTTTTTTAACAACATGAAGAAGATAAAAGAAAAATACAATAGCGAAAACACTAGAGGGGGAAAATGATGCATCGAAAATACAAAACGAAATGGATCAAATGTACCGAAAGGTTAATCACGAGACTGTTCAGTATGTAAAATGAGCTGAGAAATTATTTACTGGGTGATGAAACAACAACATCTTATAGAGAATTCCAACCCTTATTTTTAATATGGAAATGGTAACTTATTTAAAGAGAAGAAAGGGAACCAAATATATTCACAACGTATTATACATATAAAAATTTCATCAGTTAAAATGTGATGCAGCTGCTCGAAATATATTTAGATATTTATTTATTTTTGTTTACTCTCAATGACTTACTATAATTTGTGACAAATATTCAAGTGCCATGGATGCTAAACTAATATTTAGTTCAATAACCATGTACAAAAAGTGGATTCCTTATGGTACTTTTGGTCAGAAAAAGAATTATCAGCTAAGTTTTAATACATATATTCCTCTCCACATATAAAAATTTCCATGGGCTAAGAAAAAACTACAATAATCATTAAGGAGGCAAACAAATTTATTTTTGTAATTTAAATCTATTAACATTCTGAAAACAAAATATTGGATATAAAAAAAGACGAAAAATAAAATAAATAGTAAATAACTATTTTTTTCCAGGTAACATACTGAGACATTTACCTTTGTTCCTCATTTCAAGTATGTTAACTAGAGTAAACCATAAATTCGTCAAATCATAAAGACAAACTAACAACTTGTTAATAAATCATATTTAGCTCGTGAATGATATGTAATAAAATGAGATTTGAATCTTGAAAGGAGAGTATAAATTTTTCCTCACAAGAACTTAAACTACTAGTAAATAAATATACACCCACATGAAAGACAAACATAGTACGAATATGGGATTGTGTAAACAACCAATGAAACAATGACACAAAAATGCTAACAAGTCATAATATTCTACTATTCACATACCATTTTGAGAGCCATCTACAACTAGTAATTATTTTCGATTTTTTAATATGAAATAAATATTTTGTGAAAAAGATATACATGGAGAACACCTAAATATTACCAATAAACGCTATCCATAAGAGCCAATAAAGTTCATACATGAACTTATCAATTTTGGCCTCTATAAAGAGATACTACAAAGCATAAGATGGTCCATGTAAATAGAAAACCATGAAATAAAGTATAAGAAAGTATTGTGATTCTCTTCAATCTTGATAGAAAATATATTCAAGCAAGTAAATATAAACCTTCAAGAGCAAGCACCTCGATGGCCATGACACTAAATCTGAAGCATGATCTTCAACACTGATAGATGATTTCTCTTACTTTCATATTCATCTCAGAGATCAGAAATATAAACAAAGTTTACATTATTACCCATAGTAATTTAAGCAGGAATTTATAAGTCCCTCAACAGTAATTTACTACCTGTCATGGCTATATTTGCTATGAAATATTTGAGCTTCACACAACAAGTCCACAAGGTTTTTATTTATGGCGTTTAGATGATTAATTATATCCAATTTTATTTTGATTTTCAATTTGGACCTGCACACAAATACACATAGTCATCAAACATGAAGCACTTTACAGAGCTTAAGCATATCAATATTTTTTCTTTCACCCATAATGTAGTAGTGAGGGTTCCCCTGCATAAACAATAATGAGATAAGAAACAAAGGCTATATTTTATTCATCTGTGGAGATGCAAAGTTTTGTTCACCCATAAGATGTTTATGCTTGAGAATTCTTTTCCCACAATGAGTCTATATGCTATTATACATGCAACTAACTGGAGGAGTTATGCCACTAAACCAAGTAAGCTACTCAATTTATCCAATAACGAAATATAGATGTAATTAAAAACAACATATAACATAAATTCATCACTAACAATCTAAGTCAATCTAGATCTACGCATTTGTTGTCATATTAAATTGTATAACATTTCAGCAGACAATCAGTATAATTTCTCATGTTATGGGATACATCAAAGATGAGAACAAAAATGTTTCTTGTAACTTAGGTGCCAAGTATAAAGATTATCGATTCCAAAAAATTTACCTAGAATTCACACCATGGGATACTCCATTTGAAACCCATATTATGCTAGTGGAGTAGGCCACAACAAAAATAGAAACCTGCAAGACAACTTAACATTCCACTCACTTTGATAGTGAACTAACACCCCCCATTAGAAACTATTGAGTCTTAAGAACCCAAAAAGTTACCAAACTTGAAAAAATGATAGCCATAGACTATAGAACCTCAATTCAAAGATTAGAATAAATAATTATTTGTCCAATTAGGCATTCAAGGTGATGTAGAAGCATCATTTCTTGTATTAGAGAAACCTAACAAACAAATAGATAGTAATATGAAGAGACACAATCACCATAAAACGCAGATGATAGATAGACTAGAAGACCAATCATAGCCAGAAAATTAAATTAGAAAGTTTTACATTATGATATAGAATAACATGAAAATGGCATCAGTGTGTGCAAAATAAAGTGACAAGATCTAAGAGATAGATTGAGGGGTATAAGAATGACGCGGAAAGGGAAATATTTTTAAGTTGACACCCTTGGTTCATGATTTGGAATAAGTATAGATAATATTTTTAAACAACATAGTTTTGTAGTGCCTCTGGGTTCCTTGTTTATTTATTTTTAATATATATTCTAGTGAAAGAAAATGGAAACAATTTCCAATACTAAAGCAGAAGGTGGCCCCCCAATTACTTTATTGAGAAGAAAAGTCTTAGTTCAAAAAGGAACACCTGATCAAGTGAATAGTATGGAACATGGGCCCATCAAAAGTTGGTTCTGGAAACATTACTAGATGAAGGTGGTGAATAATTATAAATGCAAAAAAGTGAATTTAATTTCTAAAAGGCTATGTCTGCATAGCATAAGATTTTGAAATTGTGTATGCCCTAGTATGCAAATTATCTTCCCATTCTTACTTTTTTAAGTCATTATGTAAATAAGGATGAGGATAAATATATTTGTTTCCTTTGTAGAAGTTATGCCTATAGTTTTTGTCTCAAAATTTATTGTATTACTTGTGTAGTATACTTTATTTATCAGTATGAACTTGAAATTATAAAATTGCAAACAATCAACTTATTTACCTAATGGAAGAGTGCATAAATTCTTGAAGGAAAATTTTTGTTAAGCTATTGAAAAACTAGGCATTGAAAAGAACAAAAGAACTTACTTATGAAAAAATAGGTAATTAAAACAAGAAAATAACTTATGTCAAACAATCAAATGTTTTCAAAATAATGGTAGAGAATAGAATAAAATTTCACATTGGTACCTATGTGCCATGTATGGTGGTGCTCCTCTTAATCCCAATTCAAATTTATTTTTCAGTGATATTCAAAAATGCAAATTTATTTATCTCTAGCAAAGATTAAACATATCAAGGAAACATAATTATGCATATTATAATGTTGCACAAAGTTTTTAATGAATCAAGGCATGAGAAACACCTTCAACTATATTCCAAAAATGATTGAATGTGTTTTGTAACATCAAAATTATGTTTGGTAATATTAAAAATTAAAGCATAAAAAGTTAACAGAGGATTTTCCCTATCTTACCAAGACCTCTTTACAAAAACCAACATCCTTAACCAAAATTTGGTTTGACTTGAATAAAACATTAGAGTTAGTTAATATTATGGATGCAATAAATGGTTTCTACAGTTTTACATAGCTCAACTAAAAAGAAAATGAAACCATCTAAATGTGATAAAATAATAAAAAGATATTAATAGGCTTCCTATATGAAATAATAAAACACAATACAAGCATACCAAATTACTTCCACTCTCATAAAAACCCAATACAATCTACCAACATATATACTTCATGAAATGTAATGTAAATTGGACAGGATAACTACCTAGATTGGCTCCAAATAGGATGGAAGAATGTCCAACTGGGACAGATTATCACGTACCTAGGGATCCATTTTGACATAGTGGTTTTGTAATAATGGAAGCGATTCCTAAAATGCAAAGAAAAGTTCCAGAAAAAGAAAAATGGTTATCTCCCCCTTGAAATGAAACTTAGTTACAAGACATAATTCTAAGAACTATCCATGTCCATTATTCCTCATTTCTAATACTATAAGTAGGTTAAAAAATATTTTAAATCATTCCAAGAATATTCCTCTACAGTAAGAAAGAGGAGAGGATTTCCCCTCGTAACATGAGAGATTTGACCCCTTGTGAAGGAGAATTAAACCTTTGGGATTATATATATTGCACAAAAGGTGTTGTTTCAACAACAAGTGTATGGTAAGAATGGTGAACAAAGAAGATCCATGGAAAAATTTAGTTAAATTATCCTTTAGAGATTCTTTGCTTTACATGGAATCATTGGACCTTTTGAGTGCAATACCACAAATATATTTAAATTTTCATGATTGTTAATACTTCCAAGAAACTAGAATACTTAGCATATTGTTTCTAGGTAGATGTATTAAAACTTTAAAGTTGTTTTTCCAAGACACAAATGGGATTTATTTTCAATATCTATTTTGACTTTCTCGTCACTTCAAATATTATTAGAATATATATGACAATTTCAACAAAAATGAATGTATGACACGGGAAATCGATTGAAAGGATCCTCGACAACTTTAGTTAGACACCATTTAGAGATATATGTACATGCAGTCAGTATAATTATGGATTTTGATATTTTAGAGAAGACAAATCCTTTATATTTCTACAATTTACAATATTTGCAAGAATTTGGTATGCTCAACAGATTGTTTCAAGGAATTTGTCCTGGAAATTTGAGGGGAAATTAAATGTTTTTGGAGTTCGTTCTGAGCCATATTTGGACCTTTCTGGGACTTTAATGATAGTGAGGATATCATCCTAATTATATCAAAATACTTCACTAAGAAGGGGTTAAGACTCAATGAGACTACAGAATAGGAGGAATGGTTCTTAGTTTAAAAGATAACTCGAAATTTACTCCCCATTCTTCACATCTATGGAAAAAATGCTATATTGGAGTTTCGTAAGTTATTATTCTAAAATATAGTATATTTAATATAAAACTAGAGGTGATAAGACGTAAATATGACATACACATCTTTGTTATGAAACAAGAAAACTACATTAAGGGATATGAGTTACCTCCCAGATATTAGGAAGGATTAGCAAGAGTCAGATAATTTGTGATAAGAATGATTGTTATCATTGGAAAATCAAACAATCAATGATTACATTATTTAATGTAACACAGAAGGATTTAGAAGGCTAAGACCCATTAGAGGATCTAATTTTTTTAAAAAAATCCCTAAGGTCAAGAGGAAAAGTGAAATTGCGCACCTAATACTCAGGAAAAATGCACCTTTGCATGCATTTTTCTTCGATAAGCGTGCCTTTGTGCGGCTTTCCCTTGAAAATTCGCGCAGTCTTGGGAGTGGCGGAAGTCACTTTCCGGGACCACTTGGTACACTCCAAGAAATGATCCCACACTTGAGGCTGCTGTTAGGAATTTACTGGAGAACATAAATAAACATAACCATGAAAGAGACAGCAACAAATCACATAAACATAAACACAATGTTTAACCGGGAAAACCCCAAATCCGTGGAAAAACCCAACCAATGAAATTTCATTAACCATTGGCCAAAACCCTGGCCAATCCAGCGAAGTGAGCCTTCACCGCTCACCTCTAGGCCTTGCCTTACAATGAAGTATTCCCAGCCTCTTATAGGCTCCATTACATGAAATACCATGGGTCAAAACCATGGGTGCACAAAACCATATGCCCCAAAACCACTACTGTTTACCCTAGTCAACTTTGAATCTATCCCGAGTCAAGTTTACCTAACAGCTACCCAAAGACAACCGCCTAAGCCACCTTGGGACCTCAAGGGAGCACATAAAGGAATCAAGTGGCACACAATGGAATCAAACCTCTCTCTCGGGTCACCATCCATCAATGTACCATGACAGGGAAGGAGAATTTGAATTCATCTATAAAAGGCCACCAAGAGATGAACAAAGGGAGAGCACACTGTTATGCTAGCCCATACGGGCTTCACTGCGGGAGCAATACCATACCACGTGGGTTCATATTGGGGGATATATATTGAGGAAAAAATGACATAATATATTGTGGATATATAGGGGATAAAGGGTTTTTATATTGGAAGGTATAAAAAATGGAGCTCAAATTTAGTGAAAAAATATAAAGGGGTATAAAAAATGTTAATGAAAAAATGGATACCTACAATATCTAGTGGAAGTAGGAGTTTTTTAAATTGGTAAGGTGTATTGGGTTTGTATTGGTAGGGGGTTAAATAATGTGAATTTTAGGGGTATTTTCCAATATGTAGTCAAATTAAGGGTATTGTTTAATATGCCACGAATGCACGTGATAGGTCAGAGATTCATTGAGTGAAGCCCCTGTGTGCTAGCCAAATTTCCCATGAGAAATCCAATAGTGTGCAGTCCAGAGTAGAAGTAGAGAGGGGATTCGGTTGTTTGCCATCCAACAACTCCAATCCTTTGGAGTAGAGAGAGAGACCTCGCACCAGTAGCTAGAAGGTAAAGACGTCCTTGCACTGGGTATTAGAACTCTAGAGTTCTAAGGGCCCTTTGGCAAGACTGTAAACGTAGTATATTTCTTCCTAATAACAAGAAATAAGACGTGAACTTGATGCCATCGTTAGTATTATTGTTATGCTTGAATCTTTATGAGCTTTCATGTTTGTGTTTATTTTAGTTTTGTTTTCTCTCTATATATGCATACTATATCATGATTTAGTGTGTTCAATGTTTGATAGCATATTCACGAACCTTTTAACTATTTTGTTTTTCTGCTTGTGACCAAGGCATAGAGGTAGCGACCACTCCTCTTAAGCAAGTGTGGATTGGTACACTTGTGCACCAAAACCACAACCATAGGATGGGCGACTCCATTAGCTTTACTTTCTTAGTTAAGTGGTTGCGCTTGTTTCAGGGACCTTCTCTTTTCTCTAGAGTGTTTCTTGGACAACTCCCCTTATTTTGTTCTCTGCTCATTAACCCTTAGTGAAGGTCTGAAGTTCAAGAGTCCCGAAAATCTTATTTTCAAGAAAACCGCGAGCATTTTTCTCAGAAAGACACATAAATTTTCCTGCATTCAGTTTGACCCTCGTGTGAATTGCGCGCCCGTGTGAAGCTTTTTCGTGTGGAAACCAGAGACCAAAATTCTCTGCCATTTTCGTCAATTTCCCAATTTTAAAGTGGCTGGCAGCCCAGAGAAAAAATTCTAGCACAGTGTGTGGTGTCCCACGACTATTTATAACTTTATTTTGGTTGCGTTTTAGTATTTCTAGTTGCTAGTTCTAAATTTTAAAGTTTATCTTCACAAAAAACGATATAGTTTAAGTAGGGGGAAATTTACTTGCAATATGAAATAAATTACTTTTTTGAAAATAGACACCAAAAATACTTCGATAATTAGCTGGAGTAATTGGCCCTAATCCATATAAGCTTCACTAGTTTTCATTTTTCCTAGTTAGATCATTAATTTTAGTTCATTTTTTTGCACTAGGAGTTAGAACCAGGAATTAATTATCTTAAGAGAAGAAATTTTCTCTCCAAATGAACTCCATATTTTGCTAATGGACACCTAAAACCTCAACATAGGATTCATTATGGTTTTTCCCATGTAAAAAACTTGAAAAACACTTAGGGAAAAATGAGAAGTAACTTGGATATTCATTCCCAACTCACCCCAGGAGTGCATGACAAAGTGTTGCACCTCTATCTAAAGTGTTTCATTTCCTAGGTGCAATTCCCATTTCGACATTAAGGTGTGTTTTGGTATGAAGGAGTTTTTTATTAACCCTAGGGCCCTCAAAACCTTAAAATGTTTACATGAAATAAAAAAAATGAACAAGGTAAAGAAGGTGAAGGGTTTTATCTCCTACCTGGAAGCGATGACACTCGAACTGGTAGCAATCAGCTATAGAAGATCAAGGGAAAAAGAGCTACAAATATTCACTCTTGAAGGTAAAATGTGAAATGGTGAAAATAAAAAGTCATTTTGAATGTTTATGGTCAGTTTCCTCATTATTTTATTCATATTTAGTATTTTTACCCATATATACTTCATTTTTTACTATTAAACATGTATGTTTAATCCCTCTTGTGGTTTTTTGAGTAGGTTGAAAACTGTTGACATATTGTATCATGCTTTGAACATGTTATTTTGACCACATAGTATAATTTTATCTCTTTTTTAGGATCTATAAACCTATGAAAAACAAACCCCATAGAGTCCTCTTTCAAATCTTTTAAGACTCCGAAAATATGAAAATATTGTTGAGCACTCTTATTTTAGAACGTGTAAAAATAAATGAAAATACATCTACTCAGTATATGTTTAACCCTTTTCTGAACTGAGATAGACTAACACTGAAAAATGAATACCTTAGTCTAATGTGGCTAAGAGGTTGTCTTGAGTATTGTTTTCTAAATTTTTAGACTTTAGAGACTATTTATGAAAAGGAACAATTGGAGTTTTCGTTTTCGTCTCTTTTTCAAACTCTCTAAACATGAAAAAGATGTCGATTTTTACCTCCACTCGACTAATTAAAACATCAAACAACAATGGACTTATTGAACATCAAAAAATGGAGCCTCTCCCTCTCAGGCTTCATTGAATATACTTGAAGGGATTCATATGAAGAATGAACTTACAAGTCAAGCATATTGTATACTCCTCATGCTTGTTAAAAAATAAATAGGTACTGCCAAGTATGGTTTGGGAAATTCTGAAAATAGTGTATTTCATTTTCTAATGGCAGCAAGTCGCTCTTGAACACCACACTCCTCCACTTCATATTCATGGTTTATGGGTTGGATAACCTTCTTGTGTTTTGGTTATAATACCATTTTCAGAGCCTCCATTTTGGTTTTAGGTCAATGCTGCCAACTCAATTAAAGTGTCGTCGGCATGTTCAAGAGAAGTAATTCAATTAACCTCCACTACAATACCCTTAAGTGTTGCTTTCATTCTTTCCTTACTGATCCAGTTCTATATCAACATCATTCTAATCATTCTGTCTCAATCATGATACCATTTTTATGTCATTGATGGGGGATACATCAAGGCCTCCTACGACGGGTCGCTTCCTGTCGACGTCAACACATTATCCATGAAAGACTTAGAAACAAACCATTGGTACCTTGGTGATTGCACAAATCAATGGCAATTTTCCTCGCTCTCATAAAAAGGTTTACATCAATGGCCTTCGAGCGAAATATTCTGTGTGGTGTTCGACATCAACTCATTTACTCACACCATTTATATTGTGTTGTACTACCTTGAGAGTCGTTAACATCATTGGTGGTTTCTTACACGTTTTTTAATGACTTACATCATCGACCAATAATCATATTGTGTCATCCATGTTCAATTCTAGCTCATTGATTAACATGGTTGGACTCATATGTTAGTTGGTCGGGTGAAAAATATAGAAGACCCCAGTTCTAGTTCGATCTATTCGGGCTGCGATTTTAGGAGTTATACAAACATCACAATGTATGACGGTCGTCATCATATAAAAGGGTTCGATAAAAGGGTTAAACATATACATGTTATGTTATCTTATGTCCTGAGTATGGGTATGCCTCCCTTAGTAAAAAATATGTCATGATGTAAATGTATAGTAATAAATGAACCCCGTAGGTTTTCCTTGGTCCTGACTTGTCACAAGACAAAACACTTCAGTCATGAGTCACTATCTGTGACTTTCCACTTTAGGGGAATTTTTTCATAGGCTATTTTTTCACATCTGATTAGTGAGAATTCTAATGGGATCAATTAACATCCTATTCCTCCTTGTCATCCTCTTGGACAAATTCCTAAGAATATTCCTTTCATCCTCCAGAGTTTTAGCCCTAAGCTCCATCATTTGAACCAATTTTAGGACCAATCCTCCATGTATTACTACTAAAGTGTGTTCACCTACAGGTTGCTCCATTGTGGCTAACGTTGATCCCTAGGAGCTTGCTTCCCTTTCGACCTGTTTTGGTTATATAAATCTAGGATAATTATTAGGATTCCAAAATATTCTCCTTCTAGGTGTTTCCACAAATTATTACAACCATTTAACTTGGATAAATCATTTGGATCCTATCATACCCTAGTTTTAATTTTTAACCCCTTATCCTTTGATCCTATCCCTCCATCAAATGTGGATCTCAATCCCTAGAATGGTAATTGGATAAGAACTCCCAACCTACCCTACTCCTCTATATATTTACAACATTTCATATGTAAGAGGTTTTATTTTGGAGAGTGATTATGCCCTTATGTTGTTGTAGTGAAATATTTTCATCTCATGCATTTAGGGTGATTGGAGGTGCACATTGTGACAAGGAAAGTACAAGTAAACACCTTGGATGATATCTTCTACTAGATCAACTTCTATTTATGGTTGTAATATCCTTCCATTTATATTAATGCAAATAATTCACTATTTTGCTATATGTGATGTTGTTATTTCATATATTTCAATACCATGTTGGTCTATTGAATAGTGCATTTAGATGATACTTCATAGATATCACGGTTTCTTATCTTGTGTTATTTGACTATGCATGTTTTAATTTTGGAAATTGTATAATGAAAAATGTATAAAAGGATATTACAACCAATAAGCTATAATGAAAAATGTTATAAATTGTTTCATTGAATGTTTTTTTTTCATGAAAAAGGTTCATTTTAAATTTATGGTGTTATACAATTAGACACTCATGCTTATGCTAGTGATAATTGTATGCTAGTATTTGTGATTGTTATCGGCCCCAGGTGCAGGTGCAAGTTTTGTGTGACTGAAGCGAAATAATTATTTAGAATCAGTGGTGATGATATAATTATATGTCAATGATAATATCAAATATTGGATTCATCAGTTGATGGCGGTACTTTTTTTTCATTTTTAGTTAGAGTTTAGACATTGTTCAACTCTCTTCGAATGTAGTCAAAGACAGTTTGAGAGTTTAGCTACATTGACTTCCTTGGGTCTATTTCCAACCAGATTACTAGCTTCTCATTATCCATCTAATGAGGGAAATCCGACGGAGTTTCCTGGCATGGTTGAATTCCCCTATTATTTCAAAGCAGAAACTTGAGATGTTGGATTTGGTCAAGAGAATTCAGCAATGAAAACCATGTATTTTTTAAATTCTATAATATTTGATCCATAGGAAATAAAGTATATAAATTATATAAATTATGGTTTTTTACGAGTCTCCCTTGTTAATCAGGTTATCAAGGGTGATTTTGTCACATTCACAAATTTTAAAGTAGGAAATTCCACTAATTTTTATCTAGATATTAGAAATGGAAGAATATTTGCAGAATGATTCTTATGGTCGATTAATTTTTTGATAAGGTACCCACACCTGTCTAGATTTAGCTATGGCATGTTTCTTTTCTGAAAATAGTTGATGACGATACGTTTTTGGAACTTTTATTATAAGTTTCGCCACTGGTCAACCATATTTCTATGTAGTGAGAGATATTTTGAGAGTTTGGCTACATTGACTTACTTAGGGTTTCTTTCCAACTAGATTAATAGCTCATCAATGTGCCTCTAATGAGGGAAATTTTATGGATTTGTCTAGCATGGTTGAAGACTCCTATTATTGCAAATAATCAAATTGTTATTCTGGATTCAGTTAATAGAATTGAGCATTTCAATCCTTGTCTTTTTAAAATTATATCCTATTTGATCCTTAAGAAATAAAGTGTAGAAATTATGGTATTTTACGAGTCTCCCTTGTAAATTAGGTTATCAAGGTTTATTTGGTTGCATTCATGAATTTGAAATCAGGTTCTAAGTATTTCTGGAGTTAGAATCAAAATAGCAACATTAATGTTGATTTTTATTGTAAAAGCATTGTATTGTGCATTTTGGGGTCAAGGCCATAGCTCAGGATTTACTGTTTGTGATTTGTGATCAACAAGGCACAGGGACATGGCTCTACTAGGGGTGTTCCATGCGAAAATGAATGTTATAACATCTCTTGATCTCATTGGCATCCATTGCAAGGCTTATTACTCCCCAAAAGAGAGTAAAATAAAGAAGGTTTATTTCTTTCAACTTGTTATTTTGGATTCAGTTAAGAGAATTGAGCATTTCAATCCTTGTATTTTTTAAATTCTATCCTCTTTGATCCTTAAGAAATAAAGTGTAGAAATTGTGGTATTTTACGAGTCTCCCTTGTAAATTAGGTTATCAAGGTTTATTTTGTTGCATTCATGAATTTGAAATCAGGTTCTAAGTCTATCTGGAATTAGAATCAAAATAGCAACATTAATGTTGATTCTTCGTGTGAAAGCATTGCCTTGTGCATTTTGGGGTCAAGGCCATAGCTCAGGGATTGATTGTTTGTGATTTGTGATCAACAAGGCATAGGGATGTGGCTCTACTAGGGGTGTTCCATGCGAAAATGAATGTTATAGCATCTCTTGATCCCATTGGCATCCATTGCAAGGCTTATTACTCCCAAAGAGAGAGTAAAAGAAAGAATGTGTATTTCTTTCAACTTGTTATTTGGGATTCAGTTAAGAGAATTGAGCATTTCAATCCTTGTATTTTTTAAATTCTATCCTCTTTGATCCTTAAGAAATAAAGTGTAGAAATTGTGGTCTTTTATGAGTCTCCCTTGTAAATTAGGTTATCAAGGTTTATTTTGTTGCATTCATGAATTTGAAATTATGTTCTAAGTCTATCTGGAGTTAGAATCAAAATAGCCACATTAATGTTTATTCTTCGTGTGAAAGAATTGTCTTCTGCATTTTGGGGTCAAGGCCATAGCTCAGGGATTTATTTTTTGTGATTTGTGATCAACAAGGCATAGAGATGTGGCTCTACTAGGGGTGTTCCATGTGAAAATGAATTTTATAACATCTCTTGATCCCATTGGCATCCATTACAAGGCTTATTACTCCCCAAAAGAGAGTAAAAGAAAGAATGTCTATTCTTTTCCATCCTTTTTGTAATATATGTGCCCCATTATATTTGTAAAGGTTTTTATCCCCTCCCAAAGCCCTAAATTTTCACCATGTCAAGGATAAATCTCCATTAAGAAAATCCAATCGCCAGTCCATGCATTAAGGATATCATGTTTGAAAATTTTGATTAAGAGGGAACATAGACGTGGGTGGTCCATGTGAAAATGAATGTTGGGACATCTCTTAATCCCATTGGAATTCATCACAGGGATTATTAGTCTGCAAAATAAAGTAAAAGGAAGGATATATTATCCTTTCCATCACTTTTTTAAAAGAAAATTCCCATTATATTTGTAAACGTTTTGATCCCCTCCCAAAGCCCAAAATTTTCACCATGTCAAGGATAAATCTCCTTAAAAAAATCCAATATCCTCTTGGCACAAATAAAACAACCCACTACTCAATAAAATGAACAAATATACAACTGGTCTGTATTGAACTCCTCTACTCTTAACAACTATTGGAACTTGTTTTGTGGTTTGCTAAAGAACAACTATTAGATTTCCTAATGCACTTATAAACTTGTAATGTACATGATCATTGAGCCAAGAGAGACTAGAATTTACATCGAGGAGCATTTGAGGAGAATTCTCTATGCTATGGTCTTCTAAATAAGAACTATTACATTTTCTAATGCATAGATAAAGTTGTAATGCGCAATATCATTGAGCCAACAAAGACAAGAGTTTACATTAAGGAGCATCTCATATGAATTTTCTATGATATGAAGTTTTATAATATCACAATGACCCTCCCCAAAATTCTTATATGAATTTGATAATGGATTTGGAACTTGTGCTTAATAAATAGAATTCATATTTTCTACAAAGTCATTCAAGTTTTTCAACCTACCTTTTTGCTATAAAATTTTTTGGTAAATTAATCTTGCATTCTCTGTGCATTCTAGCATCCCACCTTCCTTTCCTTTGAAATTTATTTCTAAATCCTAGACTAGGGCACATATGATGTTCCCCTTAATGTATTTTTTAAAGGAAAACATCTTGCATAAAAGCCTTCTAGAACTTTCCCATGATCGAGTGGATGATAAAAGGAGTAACTTGTTGACCTTGATTGTAGAGCCATAATCACAACTTCAAAATCTCTTATCATTGGATTCCTCGTTGAAGGTAATGCATGATATTTATTTAATGTATGTGATGAAATTGTTGGATATCTTGGGATGACATTCTAAAATATAAAGGAGCTTAGTTATTTGTAATATTTTATTTTATTAAAAACAAAGTTAGAATGATTCTTTCAAGTCAATTTCATGTAAAAGAGTAAAATAAAAATAAAAAATGGTTTTGATATTGTCTATGTTGTGCCTTATATAACTCCTTACAACACCAATGATTTGGGTGTGCATGGTATTGAAGCCTCATAGTATCCCGATGGATAAGAAAAACATGGTTGTAAAAATAGAAGATCCTGGTTTCATAAGGGAATTTATAATTCCTATTAAGAGAAATACTTATGAGGTGGGTTTTTTAACTGCATTTCCACCCTTTGCTTCTTTGTTTTGCATAAATTAAATAATGGCTTCTTCTGGGTTTTGTAGATTTTCAATAATGCTTGGAAAAATTGAGAGAAATTGGCTGACCTAAGAACCTTAGTTCAGGAGGTTTTTTACGGACATTTTAATTCTATTGCGTAGATCACTCAAGGTCTTTTCTCCTATCTTATTGGTGGATTTAGAAGAAACACTCCTTATAAGAAAATAAATTTGTGGACACTTAGGGATAGCCTTATTCTATATGATGACATTGAAAGCTAGCTAACACAAATAAAAACAAAACAATGACATTTAAAGATCTATAAATTGAGTTCCCTCATTATCATATGTATTTTAATAATATATTTTAGTTCAATTTATTTGAAGAGTTAAATGAATTAGTTCTGATTTATAGTTTAAGTTGACATCTCAAGCATTTTGTGATCAAGTTATTAGCATATAAAGTGTATTAGAATAAGGCTATGCTTGGACTATATTTCTTCGTGTCTCTCACTATCATATCAAGTTTAATATCATCTTTTAATTTAATTTGTCTCAAGTGTTCAATGAGTCAACAACTCGAAAACTATATTAGAAAACTGAGATATGGCTCGTTTCCATTTTTTATTTTTAATGGTAGAAATATAGGTTCAAAGAGAAAAAATGAGAAGTAGATGTCATTATCATATTTCTCTGGTGAGTTAGAAATGGCCCACAAGCATTTGGGTAAGGGGAAACGAAAACCTTTTGATATGTTGAAAAATATTTGGAACTATAGTAGTGTGAGTACATTGTTGGAGATAGAGTTCCATCACATAAGAAGTGGGGAAGACTTTGAGTCTCAATATACAAGAGTATGTTTAGATTCTAGTGGATTGTAACATTTCGTCTAAGATCAAGAGTGCAAAAGTGTTATGAAAGCTGCTCTCAAAATAGAATAAAAGATAGATCAATGACATAGAAATCAGCCTTTCCGAGGGGGAAACCTCCTTTAAATTACATAAATGAACAATTCTTGGATGATACAGATGAAAAAAACTCCTTTCTGTATATATGAGTCTAATGAGTCACACTATAATCATAGTTGACATAGCAAAAACAATGTAAGGGCACAACAATAACAATAGTGGGCTTCTATGGGGCACAATAATAAAAATATGGGGACTACATGGGCACAAAAATAGAAATAAGGGATATATACTAACAATAGCAATGAGGGGATACATTAGTATTATAGGGAACTAACATGCCAATCTCCTTCAAAACAGTGTTGTCCTCAACACTTGACTAGTATCAGATGCTTTTGTATGAAATTCTCATCCTCCAGTGTCGAATCTTCAGCGATTAAGTTATTCCACTTGACGAGATACTTTGAAATTTATCGGTCGGCTTCTGTGACTTCTTCAGGTTCGAATATTAGTTTTAATTCTTCATCAAGTTATGGCACTATTTTTTGAACTAGGAGCTTGTCACCTATAACCTTCTTTAAGCATGAAACATGGAAAACTGGGTGCACTCGAGAAGATGCAGGAAGCTCCAATTTGTATGCCATAGTACCAATAATTTGCGCCACCTTGTAAGGACCATAATACTTTGGTGATAATTTATTATCATTCTTAGCTTGCTTGAGGGGAATTTGTTTGTCTAGTTGCAGCCGTAAAAATACCGAGTCACCTACATCAAAACTTCTTTCGCTATGATGTTCATCTACTTGCTATTTCATTCGATTTTGTGCTAAAGTGAGGTTATCCTTTAAGAGTTCGAGAACTTGTTGTTGATGTTTGATGTGATCTTCCACTGCTTGAACTTTAGAATTTTATCTTAAAGATGATGTGATGGAAAGTTGATGATATCCATAAAGTGCCATAAATGGGGTCATTTTTGTTGCAATATGGAATGAAGTGTTATACCACCATTCAGCTAGAGGTAACCAACTCACCCATTGTGTCTGTTTATACAAACAAACAAAGATATCCTTCCAAAAATTTGTTCACTATCTCAATTTTCCCATCAAATTGAGGATGACATGATGAGCTATGAGCTAATTGAGTACCCAAAGAAGAGAATAATTCTGTCCAAAAATTTCCAGTAAAAATGGGATATCTATCGATTACAATGATCTTTGTGTTTCCATGTAGCTTTTGAATTATTTCCATAAATGCAGTAGCAAGTGTGTTGGATTTAAATGGACGAGACAATGCACAAAGTGTGCATACTTGGTAAGTCTATTAACTACCACCATGATGACAATATTTCCTTCCGACTTGGGTAAACTTGTTATAAAATCCATTGAAACATCCTCCCAACATTGACTTGTAATGGATAAAGGTTGTAATAAGCGCGGGGTCTTAATTGTCTCAACTTTATTTTGTTGGTAAACCAAACATTCAACCACAAACTTTTGAATATCAGATTTAAGGTCATCAAAAAAAATATTCTTCTTGACCTTGTGGTAAGTTTTTTAAAATCCATATTTTCCTCCTAAGGGAGAGGAGTGTAATTTCAAAAGAATATTTTCTTTGAGTTGGGAATTATTACAAATATGTAAGCGATATGTGTACCATAATGAATCATTTTTCCACCTAAATGTTTAAGATGTACTATAATATTGCTAAAATTTTTGAATGAGTGTCCACACCTTTTCATGATTCTTCCAATTATCCATTGCTTGGGTTATCCACTCAGGTTGGATAATAGAAATGGAAGAAAGAAATGTTTCCACATCCTCATCCTTTCTTGAGAGTGCATCCGCAACAAAATTTTTCTTCCCTTTTTTGCATAGGATTTCAATGTCATAAGACAACATATTTGTGATCCATTTTTGCTGCTCTTCTAAAGATAATATTTGTTCCAACAAGTATTTAAGACTATCATGATTTTTTTTACCTTGAAGTGTCTTCCCATTAGGCAAGGTCGCCATTTCTTTAGTCCATGTAGTATTGCCAACATTTCCTTCTCATAAATAGGTTTCTGTAAATACTTTCCTGTGATTGGACGACTTTGAAAATCAACGGGTCTTCCTTATCGTATTGAAACCACACCAATTCCATTTCCTGGGGCATCACATTCGCAAATACAATTTTTTTTGAAGTTTGTCGTAGCTAAGATAAGTGCTTGGCACATTGCCTCTTTAAGATGATCAAAGGCCTTAGTTGATTCTCGAGTCCAAGAAAATGAATATTTCTTCAGTAATGATGTTAAAGGTTCCAAAATTCTCCCATAATTCTTAGAAAACTTGCAATAATACCCCGTTGACCCCATAAATCCTCGAATATGCCTTACGGTTGTGGGGATTTTCCATTCCTTAATGGAATTAATTTTTTTAAGGTATACCTTAACACCCTCATGAGGTACAACATGACCCAAATATTCCACCTCCTGTACTCCAAATAAACATTTGGAGGTTTTTGCATATAATTGTTTCTCCTCCAATAGTTTGAGCACCCTGTCAACATGTTGAATATGATCCTTCCAACACTTGTTGTAGATTATTATATCATTAAAAAATACTCACAAAATTTTTCTAAGAAAAGGTTTGGTAATGGAATTCATCAAACCTTGAAATGTGGAAGGTGAATTAGCAAGTCCAAAAGGCATGACCAAAAATTCATAATGACCCTCATCAGTTCTGAATGTTGTTTTTGAAATGTCTTCTATCTTCCTTCTAATTTGATGATATCCAGACCGAAGATCCAACTTGGTGAAATAAATTGCTCCATTTAATTCATCCAATAATTCATCAATGACGGAGATGGAAAAATTATCTTTAATAGTGAGCTTGTTGAACTACCTATAATCTGGACACATATGCCATGATCAATCCTTCTTATGCACCAATACTACTGGAGCAGAGAAAGAACATTGAGTAGGTTGAATTATACTAGCCTTTAGCATTTCTGCAACCATATATTCAATATCACACTTTTCAGCATAAGGATATCTGTAAGGAATGATGTTTTGAGGAACACTTTTTGAAGTCAAATGAATAGCATGATAATGATCACGAATAGGTGGGATTCCTTTGGGAGTCTCAAATGCCTTGGAATGATCATCCAATACTTTTTGGAGATCTCAAGAAATAGATCATTTTGATGTTTCAACCTATAGTGAGCATAATTGTGTATTTACACCTTGTTTTTGTTTCTTCAAAAGCTATTTCATGATATTAGAGATGATTATATTTTTTGTCTTCCATGTGATACCTTGTAATTCAACTTCCTTACCTTCCAAAAAAACAAATCAAGAAAAGTTCTTTAAAAATTAAAATCTACCATCCCCAAGGATTATAATCATTTTACTCCTAATACAACATCAGTACCACCCATTGGAATGGATAGCATTGGAATATTCAATACATATTTTCCCATGGTTAGCTTGATATTATGGCACTTTCGAGGGAAATTTACATTTCCTCCATTTTCAACCATGATTTGACACTCTGGTGTTGGGCATAGGATGAAATTCAATTCCTTGGATACCTAACAATGAATAAAATTATGGGTACTACCCGAATCAATGAGCACTACTACATTTTTCTTCTTGATATTTCCTTCTATCTTGAGACTTTGAGGAGTGGTAATTCCTACCAATGCATTACAGGAGATGTTCAGATTGATTTCTTCTTCCTCTAGGGTTGGTTCCTAGCGTATATCCTATTATTTTGAATTTTATTGTTCCTTTTATTCCTCCTCTTCATAATCTAGGTAAAATAATTTCTTCTCAGCAAACTTATGGACTTTAGTGTATTTGCTATCAGAACTATAGCAAAGCCCTTTTACTCTTTTTTCTTCCAATTTTTGTGGTTTCAACCTTGTAGGTTCTATAATTCTAGGAGTAGCAACACTTCCATATTTATAGTTGTGAGGGATAGGCTACCTTGTTGCCATAATTTTTCTTTCCAACCTGAATGCCTTCTCCAATGAATCACGTTCCCATAGGATAAGCTCATGTTTGATGTTATCCTTTAAATTCCCTATGAATACATCAATTTTGTGCTACTCTATAATATCCTTTACCCTTATACTAAAATTTTTGGAATTCCTCAATGTGCTCGATCATTGAATCCTTTTGCTTGAGATTTATCAATTCAATAAAGAAGGTGTTGCTCTTTGTATACTCATAATGTGCTATCATTTCCTTTGTAAAAATTTGTCAAGTGAAAATTTCCTTACGAGAGAAAATCCATCGATACCATACAAATGTATTGGGTTCTAAATATAAAGTTTCAATGCATACCTTTTGCGTGTTTTTCACATTATGGAGATCAAAGTATTGCTCCATTTGTAGTATCCATGATACAGGATCCTTGCAATCAAAATTCCTGATTTCGATCTCTGGAATATGGTGGCTATTCAATTGAACATTAGAGTCTATGAAATCATGATTAAAATTTATTTTTTTCTCATCATGATTTTCATCTAGTACCTTTTCACCATTAGAAATCTTTTCTTGTAGAAACTTTCCAAACCTTCCTTCAATCCTTCCATGCATTTATGGAAATCTTCCATGTTTCATTCTATAACATCGATATTAGATTCAATCCATCCATCTTATATTCTATTCCATTCTTAAAGCTATCCATATTTGCTTCCATTTCATTTTTGGTTACTTTTTGCAAGAGTGAAATTTGCTGCATTTGGTCTCGTAATTTTGATATATCATGTTGAAATTCTTCCTCTTCATGCATCATATTAGAGATTTTTGAGGGATTAATGCGTGTGGAATTTGTTCTGGGAGGAATTTTGGAACTCAATACGGATATCCATGCTTCTATATTCCCTTGGAATCACTTCAAACTGTTTTTTCAAACAAAATTTATGCAATTTGGCTCTTTAAAAATACACACTTTCTTGTCTTTAAGAGCTCTATATTGAAACAGTTGTAACTCTATAATTTTGGATTTCCAAGATCTGAAATTTGGTCCTTTGATAACCCTCTGAGACTTATTTCCCATACCACAGGTCAAACCTAATTTGGATTCTTTAAGATAATGTTACACCCAATCTCCCATACTAACCTAATTATGGGCTTGTTAAGGAGAGTGAACTTCTACGGTGTTCCACATGTCACTGTTTTGACCTTTAGCTCTTAAATAAATACAAAAGTAGCTAAATTCCATGCAATTTCACCCGCTTTTTACAAAATTCCAATTCGATGTCTGAAATGAAAGTTATGATGATTTCCCTAAATTCCAATATGTCTAAAATGAAAGTTATGATGATTTCCCGTTGGCCACCTATTTGAGATGAAATTATGGAGCCTAAAAAAACCTTAACTTCGTAAGATCATATCCTAGAAAATATAGCTAACTAAGATCTAAACTTTTTACACGGAGTTCCTAAGGGTTTCAGGTCAAATGGGTTTTTGTTTTAACTTTTTAACCTTCGTATAAAACAAGTTATAGCGAAAATTCCAAGATGTCCTCTTTTCAACACCGAAACCCTAGAATCCAGGGCTCTCATACCAAATTTTATAAAACTAGCTCACAAAATAGAAGAAAATATAGATCAATGACTTAGAAACAGGGATAATTTTAAGGATGGAAAATTATCTTGAAGTTTAAAACATTGGTGAATTTCACTAGTCCCTAATATGTGAACTATAAAATTTTATTGATATGTTTGTAAAATTATAAAAATTTATATTGATTTTATATATAGTCTCTATATAATGTTGGCTATTTTTAAGGTAAAATAATTTTATATTGTAAAATTTGGGCGAATCATTTTTAAAAAAAATGGAAATTGGCGAAACTTTTTTTGGAAAAATCATGGAAAATTAGCCCACCTGTGAATATTAGCCCCTAAAATTTTCCATGCTTATAAATCAGCCTCTTTGAGGGAGAAACCTCCTTTAAATTACATAAATTAACAACTCTTGGATGATACAAATGACAAAACCTCATTTCTATATATATCAGTCTAATAGGTCACAATATAATCATAGCCGACATAACAATAACAATGTAACAACACAAAAATAACAATAGGGATCTTCTATGGGGCACAATAATAACAATATTGGGATTACATGGGAAACTAAATAACAATAATGGTGCGATAATAACAATAAAAATGAGGGGATACACTAGTATTATAGGGACCTAGCAAAAAGAGAACTAGATTCTAGCTTGATTCAAGACAATCAAACTAAGGCCATGGTTTTCTCTAAAGCACTCCATTCAAAAGAGGTTGGTTTAGATGCTTTAATGGTTATTTATACTGATGGTGAATATTCAATTAAATAAAATAACATATCAAATCTTCTTTAATCAATGCTACTCCTCCCTATGCTACCACCTTACGACATTTCCTTTGGAACATGTGGTGCAATTGTCAGTTAAAATTACGTTGTGAGATATATACTATTATAATTGTAACTACACTAGAGATGGACCTTGAGGTATTAACCATGATTAAGGATTAAATATATGGAACTAGAGATAAATTAAGATTCATTTACTAATGTGCCATGTTTTAAGCATCTAACCACAACATTGGTCTTAAAAATTTTGTATTTTTCATGCAAGTGGGATATATATACAATATACATTTCTCATGTAGTTAAGATGGATCTCACAGACCTTACCATAATGAATGAACGGAAAAAGATACTCATTTCATAAATGTGTCTCTCCATCTCATTGGCCATCAACCTCTTATCAAAGCACAACATAGTCCCTTTAGATGGAACCTTTCGCCTCCGAGTAGAGTATAGATGGTATTATGATTCCTTATGGTTAATGGTGTACGATAATGGCGAACAAAATGAACAATATGAGGTGTTAATAAAATAAAAAAAATAATTTAACCATATATAACTATTTCAATGTAACATTGTTTATCTCAAATTTATATAAACCGATATAAAGTAATTGGAAGTAAGAATTATTCACTTTCTAGTATGAGGGAGATGTGTAATTTACATAGTCATGAATATGGAGATAATATTTGGAGCTTAAAATATATTAATAACATTATTTTTTCAATCTCAGGATTAAATTAAATATTTGGATATATATTACCCCTGGTAATTAATAACTCGTCCATATATCCATCTTAACATTGGTTGTATTTCTCTTAAATATGACAAGACGACTCACAAAAAATTGATATTTTCACCTCCAATTTTTGGATCCATATCAATATTTAATAGATCAATGGTTAAGACAAATATATGCTAATATAAAAAGAATTCAAACATTGGCCGTAAACTCTAGGTTTCATACATAAAACAAGAAAGAGGTGCACAAACAAGAATTGGGCCATAAAGTTGTCTAGGTTCCATACATAAAACATGCAAGAGGTGTGAAATTAACAACTTGTTCATAAATTCTAGGTTACATACTTTAAACAAACAAGACATCCATAATCAACAACTCGGTGTTATATAAGACATAACAATATTACCTATTTCATAAAGTACATGAGATCTCGATTCATGTAAATCAAGTATTTAGTCACTATTCCTAAAGTCACAAATTGGATCATAAAAAAATAAATGGAATGTAAAAGCTTGGGTACTACATATTCCATGCTAAAAGTTGTGTCTCGATGTTGCATTTGGCCCATAAAGAATATGTATTCATATAAATAACATGCCATAGGGCACACAATCATGCACATATTATCATGAAATCCCCGCGGGGGTTGCACTTGGGGAGCAATACCATACCACGTGGGTTCACATTGGGGGATTTATATTGAGGAAAAAATGGCATAATATATTGGGGGATATATAGGGGGTAAAGGTTTTTTATATTGACAGGTATAAAAAATGGAGCTCAAAGTTATTGAAAAAGTATAAAGGGGCATTAAAAATGTTAATGAAAAAATGGATACCTACAATATCTAGTGGACGTAGGGGTTTTTTTAATTGGGAAAGTGTATTGGGTTCATATTGATAGGGGGTTAAATAATGTGATTTTTAGGTGTATTTTCCAATATGTAGTCCAATTGAGGGTATTGTTTAATATGCCACAAACACACGTGATAGGATAGAGGATGATTGAGTGAAGCCCCTGTGGAAATCCCCTTCACCACTTGGGTCTCACCACTTGTGTCTCACAAGTCGATTAGAACAAAATTTTAACACCTGGGATCAATTACATATCAATAAGTCCAAAGGGTTCACAAAACATTGAGATTTTCAACTTCCATTTTTTTGATCCATCTCCACATTTAATAGATCTATCTTTAAGAGATATTTTGTCTAATATACTAAAAATTCAGACATGGGCCATGATGTCTAGCTTTCATACATAAAACAAGAAAGAGGTGCACAATCAAGATCTCGGCCATAAAGTCTAGGTTCCATGCAAAAAGCAAGAAAGAAGTGCATAATTAACAAGTGGTCCATAAAGTCAGGTTACATACATTATGTTGAGACATTCTTCCCACAAAAGTTATAAAGCTACTCCAATTCTTACTTTGGGAAAAATCCTAACCCATCCTCAAATAAGTAAAAGAACACATAAGTTCAATCTTGTCATTTATACTATTTTCTTCTTGCCAAAGAATGAAATTATTAAGAACTTGTGTGCATGCAAATTCATAAAATCTAGGAAGATCATTTTCTTGAGGCAGAGTAATCTTGGCTTTTTGGGTTGCCTCCATCACTTTGTTTATCAACTTCCCGAGAAAACATTTTGCATCCATCAGTTTCTTTACATATTTCATCTCAATAAAGGTAAGATTAAAAACTACTCCACGTATTTGATTCAACTTCATCTAGGATCCTTTCCCTATGATTTAGAAGAATTTTATAATACCACTGCAAAAGAAACTCACCATAAGGTGAGTTCTAAGAACCTTCATGACAGAAGAAGTCTCTCTGCTCTAGTAAATTTTTGTAGTCACTTGCATCAATTGGCCCTCGATAGCCACATTCTTTCTTACCACGAGTTTGAACTTTTGATATAAGTTTAGCCAACATATAATGCAAGGACACATAAAAAACATAATTCTCATTAAATGATCGAAAAACTCAACATAATATCCATGAGGTTGGAAACATTATAGTTCCAACTTCCATCCATACCCTGTCATAACATTGAAAAGCTCCAATCCTAGGAAATTTCCATGTATCATTACTTTGAGAATAAGAAGGATACCACAACTCTCCTGCTTGACCCATTCCTAATTTAATTTCCTTGATCATCAAGCATACCGTTCCCATACAAATTTCCAAGCATTATGTAATATGACCATGAAAAACACATGCACAATTAACAAAAAAATAGGATAAGACACTTAAGGTACTAGCGTATTATTGATTAAAATTAAAAATAGATAGATGCATTACTTATCTAATTTACCATTTTTAAATTATAACAATAAGTAAATCCACATAAATATCTCTTAACCTTGGATCTATTACAAGTCAATATCTCAAGATGGGTCACCAAACATTGAGATTTGTACCTCCAATTTTTACTCTGTCTCAAAATTTAATATATCTATGATTAAAAGCGCTAAGACAAATATGGACTAATATATATAAAATTGAAACATGATCCATAAACTCTATATTTCATAGATAAAATAAGCAAGAGGTGCACAATCACTTGGCCATAAAGTATAAGTTCCATACATAGAACAAGCAAGAGAACCATAGTCAATAAATGGGTGTTATATAACTCATTCCACTAGTATATATTTAGTAAAGTACATGAGCTCCGAAGTCCTGGAAATCAAGCATGAATTCACTATCTTTAAGTCGCAACTTACGTCATAATAATTTAAATGGAATGTAAAAGATTTAAATACGAACAGTTGGCATAGATTTAAACACAAAATATATATTCATATAAAGAGTAGGTCATAGACCATACATTCATGCAGGGATCATCATGAAATTCCCCTCACAACTTCGGTCTCACAATTTCGTTAGAAGATAATTTTGATGATCTATTACATGTTAATACCTCAAAAAGGCTCACAAAAAATTTAGATTTGCACTTCCATTTTTTTATCTATCTCAGAATTTAATAGATCTATTTTTAAGGGAGATTTATACTAATATACGAAAAGTTCAGACGTGGTGCCATGAAAGGTGCCATGAAATCTAGGGTTCATACGCAAAACAAAAAAAGTGCACAATCAATATCTGGCACTAACCACTAACCACTAGTCCATAAAACAAGAAAGAAATGAATAATTAACCACTAACCACTAGTCCATAAAGTCTAGGTTCCATACATAAAACAATAAAGATTTCCATTATCAACAAATGAGTGTTATATAACACATTTCACTCTTATCTATTTCATGAAGTACATGAGCTGTAAACTCATTTAAATAATGTACTTAGTCACTATTTCTAAGGTCACACCTTGGACCAAAAATATTTAAATGGAATGTCAAACCTTGGGTCCTACTTATTCCATGCTCAAAGTAATGTCTCAATTTTTAAACATGAGCAGTTAGCCCATAAAAAATCCAGATTATGGCTTATGAGGCCATAGGCCGTACATTCATGGAGGGATCATCATGAAATTTCCCTACAAATAATGCTTGCTTATATCAAATTACTTAGAAGAAACCAAATGTTTATATTGCGCTGGTTTCATCTAACAATATTAAGCATTTGGTTCAAAAAAATCAATATCTTGAACATGGCACAGCATAAAATATGAAGTTACTCACTTCAATCATTCCTCATAGAAGTAAATGCATCCTTGTGCCAAAAAATCCATTCAGTAATTAAAATCTTGCATTATCTGCATTAAACATCAAGAGAGTACATAAGTTCAGACATCATAAGTTAATTTGGGAATTCGTCTTACAAGGATTTAGTTTTGTAACACTACAGTTAAAATATCCCCTTCAATGAGCACAAAAACCATATTTTGAGAACCCTTACCACAAAAGTGTCACTCATAAGATCATTAAAGCTCTCCTTGAAGCTTCTCATGAAATCAACGTAGCATTGAACACGGGTTCTCCCTTTTCCGTGCAGAATAACATACCAAGGAAATGCTAAGAATAACATCTTCATTATATTCGCATATTTATCTAACTCCGCATCTCATTGGCAATTGTTGTTGTTGTCTTCTCAATCATATACAGTAACGGTTGTTGGAAGAAGAGCTTCTGAATTTTAAGTAATAAGCTTTGTCATTCACTACGCTTTCCAATTTAGACAATGTGTGCAAAACAAGCATAGAGGCACTTTTTATGAAGGCAGAAGTACCTTATAAGATTGTGAAATCCAATAGTAGGGGTTACCCGAAGAGTAAGGTGCCCGTTAGAGTGGAGGAGGATGATGCCCCTCATCCCCGTTGCATGGCGGTTTTGACCCTTCACACAGATGACTGTGAACTATTCAAAAGTAGACCGGTTCTGTATTTCCAAGATTTCATGTTCAAGGGCTTCAAGATTTCAAGCACTGCCTTCCCAGTATTTTGAGAAGGATGGATTCTCTACAGATTTTCAATGGTGGTGATGCGCTCGACGACAATAGTGTTGACGCCCAAGTTGGTTACCACACAGAGAAGAATGGAAAAATTGTAATAGACGTACTATCAAAAAGACGACGTGGAAATACTGGTGTTTGTGAAATAGTATAAGTTTGCGTGTGCAAAGAACCTTAGTTCTCGAGGGATGTGAAGGGACATTATGTATATGCAGAGACATTATCTACATCCGTCTCTCGGTAACCCTTCATCCATAATTCAATCTATACTCGTACACTAACCTCATTTTAATTGGAATAGCAGTTTAGTGTAATTGATGTGAAGGGACATGTATATGCAGAGACATTATCTACATCCGTCTCTCGGTAACCCTTCATCCATAATTCAATCTATACTCGTACACTAACCTCATTTTAATTGGAATAGCAGTTTAGTGTAATTCTATATTTGCAAAATCAGACTTTCTATGTATTGGATGATGTGATTGCTTTATGGTAATGACATATTCACTTTAATGAGAAAGTAAAATAATGTGTTAGCTTCATAGCAATAATTTTGTATTTCAACCTATAATATATATATATATATATATATATATGAGAGATATTTTAGTGTAATTTTTTTTTAAGAAAATGGTTATTTAAATTTGTTTTTTTTTTTTTTTTTTTATATAATAATTATTATGAATTTCAAAATTAATTTTATAATATTTACTTTTCTATATTTGCAAAATATATATATATATATATATATATGAAAATGATATTGAAGTATATTAGCTAATATATAATAGATTAAATATGTTATATTAAATATTTTATATAATATAATAAATTAAATATGTTATTTAAAATTAGTACTGAAGTGTTTTGAAATAGTAAAAGATTTATATTTAATATAAGATTTTCATTTAATATTGATAGAAAATTATATTATTTGATAGGTATATTGAAATGTTTTATTGATAAATGAAGTTGATCTATTTTAATTTGGTATTTAGCAAAGTGACCATTGAATTTGGTATTCATTTTTGTGGAGAGTTGGTAAATGAAGAGTTAATGAATATGCACAAGTAATTAATAATATTATTTATCGTATATAAAAATCAAATTTCAATTTATATATATATGTTCAACATATAAAATGTTGGTTCTTTTCATTGGCGAAATTTGTAATGCTAATCTAACTATAATAGAGTTGTAACTTGATATTCCTCAAAATTCCTTCCTACTTAACTTCGTTGTTTCTATCATCTTTTGGGGTGTCAGCCTAGTTCTCCCTCACATAGCCTGTGGCATGAATCTCTCAACTCATTGTTGGTTCATTAGAAAAAGAGGTTTGTTGGTTCTTAAAGGCTCTGAATTGGTTTCGAAGAGAAGAAATTTGGTGGGGGGAGCTTGAGGTAGTGGTAACATGTCTATGATTTAGAAACAAGCACAATTGTCTTACTCGGCCACTGGTTCACAATGCCAACTAATCTCATACCATGTGGAGTCATGTAAACTATTCATCCACTTTTATATGTACCTGGAACTTCATACAATGTGGTGGTAACATTGTTATTTTGGAAGTCATTTTCTATTATTATTTGCTTATTTCTTGGTGGAGTCATTTTCCCTTGTGTTGTGGCTATTGATTTTGCCTCCCCATCTCATCTTATGTCATTTCCATAATCTTACTCCACCTCCCTTCTATGTGGTCAAGTGATTCCGTCTCCTCTCTTCCCTCGCCTCGTGCTTATGTTTTGTTCAAATCCTTTCTATATCACTCATAAAACCATTTCAATCTCTTTCTTTCCTCCTATATTGAACAACATGCCTCATTAGTGACCGAGAAGTCATAGAGGATATTCTAGCCTAGTTGAGGGTAATGCTCATCAACTCAGGTATGCCTACTCTACTTCCTATCAATTTTATATGCAAGATCTATACCACATCCAATTTGAATTATATCATGCAATAGGAAAACCCCTCGCAAAAATAGAAACATTCTTGACTATTGAAATTTTGGCCTACATCATTGAGTAGGCTAGTGATCTTAGCCATAATCATGGCTAAAATAGCCAACGTCTTTGCACTATGGATTGTATTAGGATATAAATTTTCGAAATGTAACTAGTTTTATTCTTCGTAATCATTGTTATACTCATTTTAATATGTATCTTATGAAACAAACAAAAGAATAAAAGGAAAAGTTATTATCTTAGAGTATGTGTTTCATGCTCATTATTGATGGTATTCTAGATAAAATAGTGGTCTTCATGCATATAGCGTTTGTTAGGTCATATAATTTACTATCATGATTCAAAGCACTCAACATCATATTTATAATACCCATCTGGGAAATATCTAAATGTAAAAAGACATGAGTCTAGAAGGTCTTGGAAACCTCAAGAGCACAAGTCAGCCCTAACAGAGACAAGTCGACCTAGAGAAGGGTTATTCGACCTCTTGGAAAGGATATAAATAGAGACATCTTTGAATTCATTTCAAGCACACACAAGTAAGTTTCATGTGCAAAAGAAGGACTAAGAAAGAAGAGAGAAGGCCAAGGATTTAAGAAGAAAAAAATAGGAAAGGAGAAAGGACAATCTTTTGGGCATGTTCTCTCACAGGTGCAAGTTTCTAGAGAAATTGCAGGGGCCAAGATTTTTGTAGTAACAGTAGGTCAAAAGTTCTATTACAGGTGGGTTGAAATTCTGAGATTAATGTAGTTCTCGAAGGATTTATCTCTGGTTGACTTGGTTTAACTCTTGCCTAATTATAGGGTCTCCTTAAAGGGTTGACATGGTGTTAGAGGAGTATTTGGTATAAATTTTGGGACTTTGTTGTCCTATTCAAAGATTCTATAAGAAGAGAAGATTTTTTTTGGGTTTCCTGCTTGGGGGGATTTTCCTTGGCTTGGAGTCTTGTATCTGTTTCTATTGTTCTTATTATTTTTCTCTTGATTTTTGTTTGATGAAGATAATATAATAAATAACTAGAAGAATAATTATAAAGTTCACAAGAAAGTACTAACGTTAAGAAAAATTGTAATTAATAGTTGCCACAACGCATTTTCCAACGTGGTATTAAAGCTATGGTAAACAAGAAGGAAACTCAAAGGATCATATTTTTTTAAATAAACAATGGCTTGATCATCAAGGGAAAGGAGAAAGGGGGCCTATTGATCTAAAATAAGGGCTTCTACATCAAGTCTTCATTGAAAAGGTCCACATGAAGCTTTCGTCAAAGCATATATTGAAGAGGAGGACTACAAGAAAATTGATTTATGTCTATTGAAATTATATTTATTGAAGGGGTCATTGGTATACATATTTAAAGGTGACATCAAAGGATCTGATTATCTTTCATCACTCTTGGAAGATGTTGTTTTAGGAATTCTAGGAAACATCTATAAAGGAGATTACAAAAGTCTCTTCGAGGATCTTATAGACATCAAGAGAGTTGGAGACATCATCAAGAAAGAGAAAAATCTTAGTTAACAAGTAAGTATATTTAAATTTGAATCTACATGTCATATGGCTTGCTTTTGTAGGGATAGTAATATGTTTGTTGGCTCATTTTTACTAACATGGAAGACAAGGATTGACCTATTAGTCTGATTTGTATATGAAAGCTTGAGAGATTATGGTAAAAATCACAAGTGAAATGATTGGGGATTTTAAACACTTATGTCAATTTCACCAACAAATTAACATGGTTTAAAACTCAGTTTTACATAAAATTATGAAGACATAAGTACCATAACAATATACAAAAGACAACAAATGATGATGGAGTTCACCCCTCCTAGGAAAAATCTCCTGGTCCAACTTCCAATGTTGGGCCTCTTTAATTATGCCCAAAGATATGTATTTACATCAAGTTACAGTGCTTTGAATGCTAAAAAAATGTCTCCAATGGATCCAGAAAAATAGAAAACCCCTAGCTAGGATTTTTCTACACTAAAGAGGGTAAAAAAATCACTGTGTTACGCTCCATATAATATTTTTAGCTAATCGTCCTACAATTCGTACTTCTTTCCAATTTGTTCTAAAATTTTCCCCGAATTGGCGATATTCCCCCGTCATCAAGTGAAATTTGTCGCTTCATTAGTTTCACTTGGTCAAGCTTTGACCACATAAAAATGCGCCAAGTGGCTTAGCCACCACCATCAGATTTAGAGTTTGAATAATGTTCCCGCCAGTTTTTTTACTCCGGTTGACTGACTGTGGGTTGAGCGCTATGGTTTGGCATTAGTGGGAATGATTCCCAAGGAAAGTTTTGCTCCCCTCAATGAAATTTACTGTGGTATAAAATGTTGTAGGCCATGACATATGTGTTAACCATAGAACTTAACCATCAGGTTCCAAACCTTCTTCACGATAGACTTTGCATAAAGTTTTACGATATGGTTTTTATATGGTGTATGAACCATTTCCCATCAGTTTATTTATATGTTGCATCAATTTTTTTTTTAATGCACATAAAATATATTTTAGGGGTTGGGGTTAACACTGTATCCCCTCATGCTGCCACGTGGTGTTGTTGGTGGACCAAGGTCTAGGGTTAACCCGAGTCCCCACCACCGATGACTCCACCATTAAGGTTTAAATACAACAATTAACCCATAGTAATTAAGAACCATTGGAGAGGGACAAATGGAAGGGAATGCTTTGTATGCATGAGGTCTTATGTTTGATTCCCACGGAGGCTACTAGGCCTCCAATAAAATTTCTAATTCGCATTAGGAGGCCACGTGGTAGCTAGGAATTGGCCCACGTGGCTCCTCCTAATTGGTCCACCCAAAAATCTAATAAATCAATAGGAAACCAATGAATTCCAACTAATTGTAACATGTCAAGTTTTGATCGCTGATAGGTTGATGTACTACCAGGTCACCTTACCCAATCATGGCCCATTCAATGTACTAATTGCTGACTGGGCATCCCTGCAAACTCATTTTCAATTTTTTATTTGTTTCCCAAATCGACAAGAATGCGATATTGGGGGAATATGATGTCGTATTTTAGTGAAACAAGTTGTGTTGGATTAAGGGCGACAAGATATATGCTTTGGAGTTGGTTTTGAGTCGATTGAAGAACTTTGAATTTGGAGCATTTTCTTGATCCATTGGACCATTCCTCCCACTTGTGAGAATGCTGAATATAGTGCAAATGTTCATCCCACAACTTAGGATGCTTGTTGCAATACCCATGAGGGTATATCACTTTATGTTCACAAACTTTACTTGACCATTTTTTTTGAATGGAATGTTGTGGTCTTTTTCAATTTCATGACCATGAGTCCCCACAAGCTTGACCAAAATTTCTCGACAAAGTGAGATTCTCAATCACTAACAATGGATGTGGGAGACCCAAAATGTACCCATATATTTTGAAAGAATAACTAAGTAGTATTTTTGTCTCTAACTTGCTTTATACAAGGCATCAAAATGCACATATTGCTGAATCTATCCACAACTACATAAAGATAGTCGTGACCTATCCTAGACATAGGTAGACCTCCTACAAAATCCATAGAACCACTCTCCCATGGACAATAAGGTACATGAAGTGGTGTATAAAATCATTAATTTCTATTTCTAGGATTACTGAAAGCACATAATGAACACCCCCTTACAAATCGTGACACACTTTCAAGCATATGAAGCCAAGAAAAATACCTCTCTAATTGTACCACTATCTCACCTACATCAAAATCACGAGCAATAAGAGAAGTATATGTTAGGAAAAATACTAAGGGGGAGTGGGGTGAATTAATATTTAAGACTCACAAAGACTTTGACTTTTCTTTAATGAATTCTATACACAATTGTACTTAAGCCCAATAGTGTATTTACATGACTTTCATTAAGGAAACCATTGCATGCTCAAAGAACTTAAAATTCAGATAAATCTTCAGTAACTTTACTTATACCAGTGCATTAATGATTCATCAGACATTTAGTAAGTAGTAAACATGTGCAATAAAGCCTCATACCTGTTTTCAAACTACAACCAATACATTCATTTAAGCCCAACACCATAGATCAAATTGAAATATAAAACTGAACAAAATCATTTGTTGAATCATCAATAAACCAGCAAATCACTATTATTTAATCACAATCAACTTAGAAATATAATCAATACTCAAAAAACCCAGATCTATATTATGACATCATTAACATACATCATAAAAAAAACAAAATTGATGAGACATTTTCTTCAGCATTCTTCAGCAAAACCAATGCTTGCATTCATGCCTTCAATAAGACTTATTTGCGCATGTACACGCTTATCCAAAAACCTACTCCAATATGAGTATTAACATATCATTGAATATATATGCTACTCTACATAACCAAACTCGCATGTATACATGCCTTCCCCATGTCAAACCCGCGTATAGATCTATAAATAATTCAATGTTGCACAATACTTCAGAAATTACTCAAATCATACCATTCACTGCAACAAACATGCACCAAACCATAGATCTAACCATCTCATAAGAAAAACATGCAAATACATAGTCATTTCACATCTAAAGATCTTGATCCATCATTATATTCATGAGTGCATCATTATATGAGATCTATCAATCAACTATAGCCCATACCGTAGAAATATACTTGAGATTGAATTATTCATTTGTTACCCTCACTCATGTGCCCATAGCACTTTCATCTTCACATTCTTATATAGTTTGAGCCTTCACTAATGCCATGAACCAAAACCACCCAAGTGTGAATGCTATTCTTGGACGAGATTAAATAGCCATTAGTATGCTCATTATTGTGGGCTCATACCATGGTAAAGACCCTTGCTAATGCTAAAATTAGTGTGCCAACACATACACAACTTTTCTTCTTTGTACCTGTGTGTATACACGACTTTTCTTCACCAAACCTGTGTATGCACGACTTTGTTTCATCGAAATTGTGTATATACCTATGTATACAGAGTTTCCCTTTGTTGGAACACTGTCTCCTAGAAGAGCCGCGAATATGGTCCATTTTTGTATATTTTTTATTATATTTAATATAACGCAGTGGTTTTGGGGTGGGTCAAAGCCCATCATGCATTGTAAGTGGTTCAAGGGTAGATCAATAATCCAAAAACCACGGTTTGCGGACCATTGGATGTGTAGGCTAAAATAGTATAAGTGGTTGAACCTTTTTGAGTGGTAGTACAGACTTGGATTAAGATTGATGCAAATTGCAAACTAGTAGATCTGTTTGGGTTTCGGGGAAAGGACTCCTGCTGGCTGTGTGCCCGGAGATCCTCAGTCCTGCTGTCTGCGGACCCTGTTGCTGTGTGTGCAGGTTTGTTTTTTGGGTATGTAAGGGACTTTTTGATAAGTAATATATGCGAAGTATCATGGATATCTAATGTTGTTTTGAGGATTTGAATTATATGTGATTCTGTTATGAGCTGCGAATGATATGTGTTTATGAGCTCTAAATTATTTGTGTTATGATAAATATATCTACAATCTGATTAAATCTCTTGTGAATATATTGTTTATGCTTATACTTGGCTATCTGCATGTGGATGCGAGCTTGTTATATAAATCTAGTAAAACTGAAAGCCCTGTGAACGACCTCGAACTGCATAGATCTGATAGTTGCCGAACAGTTCAAATTACTTGATCTCTCTCTTAGGGTGCGGAAACCTTGTTCCAGCACACACCCATGCTGCTTCGGGTGAGACTTTGGCCTGCGCAAGTATGTCACTGCTGAAAGGGCCAGTATTATAGGTGTTTGTTGGCAAAACTTAACCTCTGAACCTGGGTCAGGACCCCTCAAGCCAAAAAATGGTTCCATTGCTGGGACTAGGAGCATTTTGAGAGAGGGATCGGGTAATGCTAAGGCAGTATTGGAAACCTGAAAGAAAAGAAATTGATGAATGGTTCGAATGGAAAGTTCAAGAAGTCGTAGTAAAGGAAAACTGTAGTAAGAGGTTGACCACCGAAGAGTGGAGAAATAGGTATATTTTCATAGAAATCTACAAGATCTTCTTCGTAACTATTTCGATTAAGATCCAGGAGTGGCTCGCAAGGTTGGTCAAATTTCAGAAGTGTTGGAAGGATGAGCGGGTCACACAGTGGACCCCGGAACTGATCCAGTAGTTAGAGAAGGTTGAAAACACCATCAATCGCATCATAGATCACTGGGTGGACAATCTGCTAGGAGGATTCGTCATGGAATTTACCATCGATCAATTCATCTCCTACTCTGAAGCAAAGCAAAGATTCTTCAAAGAATTTAGGGGTAAGTTTCTGAAGACTTTACCATTGCTTATTAAGATATTACTGTGAGAAAAAATTATTATGTGTAGACACACCAATTGAATGACCACTAATTCGGACGGGAGTATGGCATGATGTGGCAAATACTATTGGACCAACCTAGAAGGAGGTAGATCTGTCTACAACTTGGTAAGAGAAGTAGCTGCGCAGAGTTCTCCAGCCACACCACTTTCAAACCAGCGTAGGGGTAAGAACTCACCTACACCTCCACCACTAGAAGATGACATGGTTGTGCACATGAAATTGCCTACCTTTAAGGGTGTGGGAGATGAGGACATGGAGCAGTTTTGGTTTGTCGCAGAATTGGTATGGACTGCGCAGAACGTAGATAGTGACCCGGTGAAGAGGGCACAACTGTCCCTTGCCTTCAAAGGAAGATATTTGTATTGGTACATGGGATACATTGTATAGCATACAAACTCAACCATAGAAGAGGTCAAGGACACCTTAAAACAACAGTTCAAGAAACCTAAGTCCTATTCTCAAATAGTGGTCGATCTAAAGGATTTCAGGCAAGGGCCTTCTGAATCAGTATGGGAGGTCGATCAACGGCTGAAGAAGGTGATTAGGGAAGGAGGATTTCAGTACGATGACAGAAAACACACGGAGTGGTTCATTGCTATGTTGCTACCTCACCTGCGTGTACCTATGGGTCACCAAACTTTCGAATCTCTAGAAAAATCCCTAGAGGTCGCTATGAAGTTAGAAGCTACGACTAGAGACGATACCCAGCTAGGCGTCCAACAGATCCAAGGACAACTGGAGCCGATGCACATGGATATCCAGAACCTGCGAAGGAGCGAGGTGCAGAGGCTAGCCCGGAAAGATGGTGCATACATTACAGAACGAATGCTCACACCAAGGATAATTGCCCGCTATTAACAGACTACATGCAGGCTGGGGGACCTAGTCTGTTGTGCCCTAGGGAAGTGGTAGGACCATGTGGGCCGGCACTATGGTGCGATGATTGCCGCATTACAGGGATGCATGACACGAATCACTGTCCTAACCTTGCTGCGTACGTCCCAGAAGTAAACCAACAATGGTGTAGGTTCTGGAGGTCAGCAGGACATGATGAATAGAAATGCTAGACATATGATTTGATGATCGATCGGGGGAATATCTATAGAGTGCAGTCAGATCCATCCTCACTCAAATCCCTCCCAAGTGAAGGGGGTTCCCCATCAAGGGATAAGGGAGGCGGAAGAGGTGGAAGCGTAGTTTGGGGACGAGGGAAACTCATCTGTTATAACTGTGGAGAGGTAGGGAATTTTTCTAGGGACTATCCAAACCCCACAAGACAGAATTTCTGGTATTGCAGGCAGCTGGACCATGCAATTGAAGATTTTCCAGTCCTGATAGCAAAGATGCAGGAAAAGTAGTTGACACCTACGCAAAATGTGTAGAGGGTTAAGGTGTAACTATGAGATAAATATCCAAGCGTGAATGTCATAACACACAGTGGGATGGCCACCGGGGGGCCTGGGGAGAAGACTGCAACCGAGCCTCTGATCCGGCCAACAGTTAGCAAATAGGAAGTGTTGGATCTAAAAAAGAAGAAAGAAACATTTATCATAGCTTGCAAGGACTTTTATGAGGCAGAGGCATCTACTTTGTAGCTGCTTAAGGATCTCAAGGTAGATGAGGAGGTTAAACAATTTTTACAAGCATGTATGAAGCTGCTACGCAACCTGATGGCTGCGGAAAATATTCAGGCACTGATAGATAGATGCGCAACATAACCTATCCTCCCTCTGAAAGTCAAGGACATACATAAACTCTATAGGTATAAGAGACGCACCAGTAGGGAGATGCGGTTGACTGCATAGATCGATGATTACGAGATGGACCAAGTTATTTTGGACCTAGGGTTAGATGCGAATGTATTACCTAAAAAAACTTGGCAACGAATGGGGGAGCCTAAGTTGGAATGGTCAACTATCTATCTACGTATGGCTAATCAACAGAAGATCATTCCATTAGGAAGACTATCGAAGATTGTGGTGGATATCGCAAGGATTAGGGTTTGGGTTGACTTTGAAGTAACTCAGATTGTCAAAGATGCAGACCCCTACCTTGCACTACTAGGCTTGTATTGGGCCATCGATATGGGAGGTATCATTAACCTAAAGAAGAGAAGCATGGTATTCGAGAGTAATGGTACAAGTGTAATAGTACCATTAGATTTGGCGGAGGGTGAACGATACACAGAACCAGTGCGTGATGAAGAGGATGTAGATCACATCTATAAGTTGACTGAGCAAGATGAAGATTGGATCAAACCCATGACAAAGGGGGTACTTTGCTAGGAAAAGGACAATGAATGTTTCTCCGAATTTGATGGGGAGATGGAGAATTGGCAAAACTAGTTACATGATGTCTCTGCATTGAGATGTCTTCAGATCATGAAGAAATTCCATTGCATATCCTTCGAGGTAAGAGATCTACCTTATTTCGATGGTTCTGGTAATGTTAGGGAATTTTTGCGGGCATTTGAAGCCGAGGTTCCTAGGGAACGAAGGTTATGGGCCCTTAACCTAGAAATGCATGCAACCCCTGCACGATGGTGGGAGATGCATAAGGAAGCATTCCAGGCATGGGAGAATTGTCGGGGCAGGATGCTCTTGCGATTTGAGACCCCAGCGGAGGTATAGGTCAAGTTGTTCTTGGCCCAGGGGATCCGTGTGAACACATGGTTGCATGGATGGAGGTGTGGGATGACCGAACTACGGGGGAGTGGGTTCAATTATTCATTCACGCATTGGGTCTAATCCCCACTGCATGGTACTTGGATGTGGACCTACATCAGCGCACTCACCATTTGGAAACTTTGAAGAATGAATTTATAGGGACATTTGGATTGATAGGGGTTTCTGAGGTGCTTGACGAAGCTCTACAGGGCATATATACGTTCGTGTTTGGCAAGACCAACTCTTCTGCAGTATTCAGAATGCTGACATGGGAAACGAAGATGCAGGATATTTTCAACTACCACAGCTTGGCAAGTGAGGAAGGCGAAGATGATCTGCAGTCTGTCTCGATCATGGATTTCGAAGGGGAGTGCATCGTTGAATGACCTCCACTAAGGGAAGCGGATGTCATTAAGCCTCTCAAACTGAATGAAGTAAAAATTGAGATGAAAGAGCACCCTAAATTATCTAAGATCGGGGACTACTGGGATGAGAATACAGTAGGTGAAGTGGTTGAATTTCTTACAGAATATTAGGACTTGTTCCCTACAAAATTTTCCGAGCTAAAGGGGATCACGAGGGACTTAGGGCTCATGCATATCACTCTCAAACCTGATGCACGGCCCATAAATCAATGACCTTATAGGTTGAACCCCAAATATAAGCAGAAGGTCAAGGAGGAGCTCGATAAAATGCTTGTTGCAAGGATCATCGAACTTGTTGAACAAGAAGACTGGGTCATTCCAATGGTGGTTCAGGAGAAAAAAAAACTAAGGGAGAGATTCAGATCTGTGTGGACCTACACAATTTAAATGATTCATGTGTTCATGATCCTTTCCCAACACCATTCTTAGACGAAATTTTAGACATCGTGGGAGGACAAGAAGCATACTCTTTCACGGACGGGTTCTCAGGATACCATCAGATTAGAATCGCACCCGAGGACCACAGAAAAACCACATTTTCCATTGAGTACAGATATTTTTAGTATAATATCATGCTGTTTGGACTGAAAAATGCCCTTGTGATCTTCTCCCAGGTCGTTGTTGAAGTGTTCAAAGAATTCTTTCACAAATTCCTTGACGTGTATTTCGATGACTGGATTGTCTTTGGCTTGGTCAAGGCACACGTCTCAAACCTGCACATGATGTTGGATGCCTGCCGGAAACACTAGATTTCCCTAAATATGAAGAAGTGTATCTTCTGCGTACCCTTTGGAATATTTCTCGGCCACATAGTTTATCAGCAAGGACTAATGGTAGATCTTGCCAAAATTGCAGTTATCATAAATTTTCCAGTACCAAACATGGAGAAATAGCTACGCTCGATCCTTGGACACACGGTCTACTACAGGAAATTCATTCAAGGCTATGCACTGATTACTACCCCTATGGAAAAATTGCTCAAAAAGGATGTTTCATTCTTCTGGAACGAATAATCCCAAAAGAGTTTCGAGCTACTAAAGGAAAAGATGGTCTCAATACCTATTCTCATCTTTCTAGATTGGGAGAAGGTATTCCATGTTCATGTCGATGTGTGAGGCATTGCTCTCGGCACTGTCCTTACAGAGCCATGGGAAGGAGATATTGACCGTCCAGTTTCCTTTGCAAGTAGGAAGCTCTCTGGAGTGGAACACAACTATTCCACCATTGAGACGGAGGGATTGGCCATGGTTTATGCGTCGCAGAAATATCGACATTACTTGGTAGGGGGTCACTTCAAAATGTTCATAGACAATTCAACTATAAAATACCTAGTCAATAAGCCTGTGTTGGGAAGGGGTAATATGCCAGTGGCTACTGCTATTTAAGGAGTATGAATTTGAAATCATAGTCAAGCCGAGCAAGTTGAATGCTGGGCCGGACCACTTATCCTGAATAGAGAGTGGCGAGGAGCTAACCTGCTTGGAAGCCGGATTGATTGATGCACAATTATTTTCTATCAGGGTAGTCGATGCACACTTTGCCGATATCATTCAGTTCTTGACTACTGGGATGACACCTCCAGAGTACTTTGTACAACAGAAAAAAGAGTTATTCACCTGGGCAATAGACTTTACCATCATAGCAGGACACTTATATAATATAGGGGTAGATGACGTATTGTGGTGATATGTTTTGGAGCACGAAAGGCATGTTGTCTTGACCGATGCTCATGACGGAGTAGCAGGAGGTCACTACATAGGGAAAGAAATGATGCAAAATATCTTGAGGGCTGGGTTATGGTGGTCAACCTTGCATACTGATGCCCACGACTATTGTAAAGTCTGCGATACATGCCAACGAATAGGGAGGCCAACCCGTAGAGATGAAATGCCCCTTCAACCACAAATGGCCCTACAAGGATTTGATAAGTGGGCTATCGAATTCATCGGGACTATCAACTCCCTAGGAAAAAATATGGGTGCGCGCTACATTATTACGGCCACCGACTATGTAGCCAGGTGGGTGGAAGCACAAGCAGTGAAGGATTGTACTGCGGATACCGCTGCTCATTTGATCTTTGAACAAATCATGACCAGGTTTGGATGCCCGAAAATTCTCATGAGTGACAGAGGTACACACTTTGTTAATGAAATAATCGAAGCTTTGACTGAGGAATTCTAGATCCATCATGCGAAGAGCATGCCAAATCACCCCCAGGCCAACTGCGCGGTTGAAGATTTTAATAAAATCTTGGACCAAACGTTGACCAAGGTATGCAATGCTGATCACATCGATTGGGACATGTGCATCCCGTCGATCCTCTGGGCCTATCAAACAACCTGCAAGAAGTTAACAGAAAAGACCCCATTCAGGATGTTTTATGGTAAATAAGCCATTATGCCCATGGAATATATTGTTCCTAGTCTATGTATCGCAACATTTACAAACATGGAAGAACCATACATCATGGAATAGTGATTAACACAACTTATGGATTTGGAGGAAGATCGGTTTATTGCTAATTTCCATCAACAAGTCCAGAAGGCCTATGATAACTCCTGACATGACCGAAACATTCACTAAAAGACTTTAGAAAAAATCCAATTGGTCCTCTTGTACGATAGCCAATTCACAAAGCATTCTGGGAAGTTCTGGCAGCATTGGCTTGGTCCCTACACAGTTAAGGAGATCACGGATGGCAGAGAAGTTAGGATTGCTACCGTGCGCGGAGATATGCTCCCAGGCTACATTAATAGTAGCCGGATCAAACTGTATTAGACCAAATGACTCTATGGTCGGAGTAGCCATACAGGAACATGTGGAGACCCCACTGCCACAAGTGACTCAGGACGAGTCACAAGATTGTGTTGGGGGACTGTTGGAACAGGGTCTCCTACAAGAGCTGTGAATATGGTCCATTTTTTTATATGTTTTATTATATTAGTATAACACAGGAGTTTTGGGGTGGGTCAAAGCCCATCATGCATTGTAACTGGGTCAAGGGTAGACCAAGAATCTGCAAAACACGGTTTGCGGACCATTGGATGCCTAGGCTAAAATAGTATAAGTAGTTGAGCCTTTTTGAGTGGTAGGACAGACTTGGATTAAGATTGATGCGAATTGCAAACTAGTAGATCTATTTGGGTTTTGGGGAAAGGAATCCCACTGGTAGTGTGCGCGGAGATCTTCAGTCTTGCTCTATGTGGACCCTGCTGTTGTGTGCATAGGTTGGTTTTTTGGTTATGTAAGAGACTTTTTGATAAGAAATATATGCAAAGTATCGTGGATATCTGATGTTTTTTTGAGGACTTGAATTATATGTGATTCTGTTATGAGCTACGAATGATATGTGTTTATGAGATACGAATTATCTGTGTTATGATAAGTGTATCTGCAATCTGATTAAGTCTACTGTGAATATATTGTTTATGCTTATACTTGGTTGTCCGCATGTGGATGCAAGCCTGCTATATAAATATGGTAAAACTGAAAGCCATGCGAATGACCTCGGATTGCGTAGATCTGATAGTTTCCGAACTGCTCGACTTACCTGCTCTCTCTCTCAGGGTGTGGAAACCTGGTTCTAGCACCCACCCATACTACTTCGGGTGAGACTTTTTCCTGTGCAAGCAGGTCACTGCCGAAAGGGCTAGTAGTATAGGGGTTTGTTGGAAAACCTTAACCTCTGAGCCTGGGTTAGGACCCCTCAAGCCAACACCCTTCATCACACTTACGTATATACAAGAATTGAACCTATGTATATACCTTCACATGCACGACTTCCCTTCATCAAACTTGCGTATACTTATTGAAACTTTTCCTTCATTATTATTTTGACATGAAACCTATGTCTCATCATTCTCTCATTATGTTCCATCACTTTGTCACCTTTGAATTGATCTTTTCCCTTTTTTACAAGTGGGTTGCTATAAAGGAAAACACATGCATCATAATTCCAACAGTCTCCCCCTTTGAACTTTATGGAAATTCATGTTGGTGTTTGATCACCACAACATGCAGATACCTATTAGACACATCACTGTAAGAATTATTCAAGCACCAAGTTACTCTCCCCCTTTGACATCAAGGGAAAAGGGCAGATCAATGCTAAAACAAGGTTTCTCTTTCCTTCCACATACGAGAGCTTTCTAGAGTTGATCTGCACTATACTGACTATGCTCCCCCTGAGCACATGTTGAATCTTTAAAAATATTTGCAATGAAATACATGACTATATAACTCATCATAATATGACCTTTCCTATCACCAAGGACTCATACTTACATTAATCTCCAAACCAAGTGGGGTTACATATCTAACTCAATAACCCAACCAAGTGGGATTACATATTTGAAAAAATAACCCAACCATGTGGGTTTACATATTTGACATGACCTCCAAAGTCTATACATGACTGCATATGACAATATTTACATCATAGGTCTCAACATGACATTTACATCAAATTACAAATATGACTTTTATAACCAGGACCAAAGGACCTCAATATAGAGAGATCGTAAAAAACAATTCAACAACCATTATAAACATAATGCCAACAATGCATTGTAGTCAGTGAGGCCAATGCTCCCCCTGAACCTGTGTACCTATTCACTGTCAAGTATAACAACAAAAAATCATTCATCAAAGCATCTTCATAAATAATATAGTCATATCTTAATACCATATCAACATACTGTAGCAATCAACATCATACCAAGAAAATTAAATCATAACTGTGAGTAGCATGTTAGGATATTTTCTTGAGTCCGTCTCACTGTTTTTATATCATAGAAAAACATACATGACTGTTTGCAAATGAACTCGCATACATACACGAATTTATTTCATCAAATATGCGTACAGAGTGTGAGATACTGAAAAATTTCACTGGTTCATCTCCCCTTGAGCTTGTATAATTTGTTGTCACATCAGATGCACTGTAAAAAATATAAACAACCAGAATTACCAAACCAACTATGGGAATCGCCATATATTTATCCCCCTGTGATGATAAACTATTGATTCTGATAATGTATCTCACATCACTCCTACAATCACCAAGAGAATTAATCTTTATAAATAGATGACTGCAGTAGGGTCAACATTCCCTACGTTTTTGACCGGTGTTTCTTCTTTTTCCAACTTTTCTTGGAATTTCTTATTGTGTGTTGGAACTTATCCAAAATCTTAGTAATATTCAACATAATTAACTAGAAATCAGTGGCCTTATTCCCAAATGAGTTACAATAGGAAAAACATCCATGAAACCATCATTTCTTCCTTGATCTATGTGATTCTTCAATAAAAGGATTCTTCTCTTTTAGGGCATTATCATTATTAATAGTAAATTCCATGAGTACTTGCAGCTCTTGATCAAAATATCCCTCTTCTCCAATTGATAAACCATCACAATCTTCATTTGTATAAAATCTTCTCCTATTTTCAAACCGTTTCCCTTTTTCATGATTTTATTTATAAGGAAAATTAGCAGCATAATGACCAACTCTACCACATGGAAAAAACTTGAAGGGAATCTTACCTCTGAGCCTTCCAGTACCTGGTTGAATTTTCCTCCCAATATTTTCCTCATATTATTTAGATGTATAAATTAATTCCTTGAGAACTTCCTTTTATTTTCCTTTTGCACAGGCATTCAACGCAGCTTCTATGACTTCTTAGAGATCTCCTTTTCTCATTTCAAAAGCAGTGAGGATCCTGTGAAGTTTAAGAATAGTAAGAGTCTACAGACCCTACTTTTCTTCATTGGTAGACACTTTTGACTCGAATTTTGGAGTTAGAGATCTCAATATTTTCTCTACTAAAGTTGAATATTTTATATCTTCACCCATATTACTCATACAATTTACAATATCATATATTATTAGAAATAAACTTGCAATAATTTAATAATCATGCATTATGAGATTTTCATATTGGATTGTAAGAGATTGAAGTTTAACACTTTTTACCTTGGAATCACCTTCATATCTCTAAATGATCTTTTTCCATATTTCTTTCTCTGAATTTAGCTGCATGACTTTGACAAACTCTGATTCTGTCAAGCTTCTCAATAAGGCATTTACAAATTTTACATTGGTTTCATATATATTCTTTTCTGTTGCATTCGTAGGAACGAATATTATATAATGATAAACTCCCTCCACAATTCCCCATACATATGCTATAAGAATTTGTAGATAATATCTTATTCATATCTTATACTCCTTCATAAAAAATACTCCTTCATGACTTCCCATTGTGACAGATCTCCTTTAAGCGATCAAGATTTTTTAGAAGGACCTTCTCTGATTCCAATTGTTGGGAAAAATACTAAGAGGGCGGGGGGGGGGGGGTTTGGAAGTGTGAATCAAAATTTAAAATTCACAAAGAATTTTAATTTTCTTTACTAAATTCTATATGCGACTACACTTAAGCCAACTAGCGTATATAAATTATTTTCATTTACGAAAATAGTGTATGCCCAAAGAAATTATAATTTAGATAAATCTTCAGCAACGTTACTTAGACCAATGCATTAATGATTAATCATAAATTTAGTAAGAAATGAACATGTGTAGTAAGAAAAGAATCAATCATCACACATAAGAAACACACATGACCACAAGGATTTAAGGTGGAAACCAAATGTGGGAGAAAACCACCACTGTTGTCATATCTGTCTTCAATATTTATTATATAGAAAACTACTTACAATCTTGTATTGGAGAAGACTAATACCAGCATGGAGACACCCACCAGAAGAAGGCTGCTACCTTCACTTGTTCTCTAGCTGCTACTGGATGTGAGATCCAACCCCTTGATCTCATTTACTAGCCACCACTGGAAGGGAGCTTCAACCCCCTGCTCTCATTTACCAGCCACTATTGGAAGGGAGCTATAACCCCCTGATATGATCACCAATACCTATTGGCAGGAAGCTTCAACTTCCTCATTGAAGACTCGAACCCTCAGCACCACCGTAGACCACATTTCATATTTTTTCATGCTGGATCCACCGATTTCAATACATCAAAACTTGTAGGCCTATTTTCATCATATTTTCAAAATGGACCCGCTACACTCATTTAAGGCCAATACCATACATCAAACTGAAATATATAACTGTACCAAATCATTCACTGAATCATCTATCAACTAACGAGTCATTGATATTTAATCACAATAAGCTTTCAAGCATAATCAATATTCAAACAACCTAGATCTATATTAAGATGTCATTAATAGATAATAGAAAAACAACAAAATTGGTTAGACATTTTCTTCAACATTGTTCAGCAAAACCCTGGCTTGCATATCTGCCTTTGCCAAGACTTATCCGCGCATGTACACTGTTATCGAAAAAACAACTCGCGTACTTTGTAGAACCAAACACACGTGTATACGTGCCTTCCCCATGTCAAACCAACATATCGATCTGTAAATAATTCAGGAATGCACACTACTTCAAAACTTCAAACTTACTTAGATCATACCCTTTAATGAGTTAAATCTGTGCCAAACCACATATCTAAAAAACTCATAAACAAATCATGCAAATACATAGTCATTTCAGGTCTATATATCCTCATCCATCATTGTATTCATGAGTGCATCAATATATCAGATCTATCAATCAACTATAGCCCATACCATACAAATATAATTTAGATTGAATTATTCATTCATTACCCTCACTCATGCACCCATATCACTTTGATCTTCACCTTCTCATATAGTTTCAGCCTCAGCCAATACCATCAGCCACAACCACCCAAGTTCCGATGGTATTCTTAAAAAATATCAAATATCCATTGATGTGCTCAATATTTTGGTCTCATACCATGGTAAATACCCTTGGTATTGTTTAAATTAGTGCGCCAACACATACATAAGTTTTCTCCTTTGTACCTGCTTGTATACACGACTTTTCTTCACCAGACCTACGTAAACATGACTTTGCTTCATCAAACCTATATATATGCCTATGTATACATGGATTCCCTTCATCAAACCTATGTATATACGCAAATTGAACCTGTGTATACACCTGTACATACGTGAATTCCCTTCATTAAACCTATGTATACTTACTGAAATTTACCTTCATAATTATTTTGACATGAAACATATGTATCATCATTTTTTCATTATGCTCCATCACTCTATCACCTTTGAACTAATATGTACACTCTGTTACAAGTGGGTTTCCATCAAGTACAACACATGCATCATAATTCCAACAATATGTGCTTCCCTTACAATGTTGACCCTCTCTCCCTGTGTAATGCAATGATTACCAAGATAGTACAAGAAGTTATCGTTCTCATGATAATCCAATTCCTATACTTGGTTACCTTGACATAAATTTGCATATACATCTTTCAAATCTATATCTAAATTATATTTATCAATATAGCTATCTTGCATGACATAATTATGCATAAGAATAATGGATGCACTAAGTTTGGGTCTAGAAATCATATCAACAACCTTGTTATAGATAAATTTCTTATACCTTATCACCAACTGGAAATTTTGAAGAAATCCCAAGCATCAAAAGTGCCTCGCTTGTTGTTTCTTTATTTGTGATTGAAAGTATTGCAATGACTGATGATATGTGTGAATGATTGTTTCCTTACCCATCAAGTAGTGTTTCCACTTTTTCACACTTTACACCAATACATACAATTCCTTGGCATATGTAGGATAGTTAATCACTGCACCATTAAAATTTTATGAATGAAAAGAGATGGGCTTACCATGTTGCATTAGGACTATTCCCATGGCATAGTTTCTTGCATCAGTCTGTATCTCAAATGACCATCTCAAGTCAGGAAGTGCAAGTACAGGAGTTGAAATGGAATTTTCCTTCAATGCATCAAATGATTTTTTTGTTTGCCTCTCCATTGAAAAACATGCTTCACACTTGTCAATGCATGCAATGGAGTTGCGATAGAAGAAACTTTAGAAACAATATTTTTTTGGTATTTGGCTACTCCCAAAAAACTTATAGATTTTGTCAATGTTTTTGGATTTTTCCTATTAAAAATGACATCAACCTTGGAGAGATCTATTTTCAAATCACCTCCTCCAATAATATGACCCAAGTAGAGTAAAGAAGTTTTTCCAAAATGACATTTCAATGTCTTTAAAAACAATTTTTTTTTTCTTCAAGACATCTAACACTTGCCTGGAATGCATCACATGTTCTTCATGTCACTTGATGAAAATTAATAAGTCATCTAAGTACACTATCGAAAATTAATCTATAAAAAGCCTCAATACATCATTCATCACACGCATGAAGGTAGTAGGAGAATTACAAATCCCAAAGGGCATAACTAACCATTCAAACAAACCTTTATTTGTTTTAAATTTTGTCTCCCATATGCATCCTTAAATGATCCTAATTTGATTATACCCACTCGTTAAGTCCAACTTAGTGAAATATACAACATATTTCAATTGATCAAGTAAATAATTAATTCTAAGAAGAGGGTAATGATTCTTTAATGTAATCTTGTTCAATGCACAAAATTCCACACACATGCACCATGATCCATATTTCTTTGGCACTAAAGCATTAGGTGAACCGCATTGAGAAGTCTGTGGATGAGTCATTCCCTTTTCAATAAAATCTTGGATTTTTTTTTTTAATTTCCACATTTTCCATCGTTGATATCATGTACATTCCAATGGTAGGAATACAATAATCTTGCTGCATTGGATTTCATGTTGGATTTCTCTTTTGGGAGGAAATCCCTTAGGCTCCTGAAACATCGCATCAAACTGGTGAAAAACCTCAAATAAATAAAATTTCAATTTTGAATCACAACCTTGAAAGGCTTCATTATCAACATCATTCTTGGGTTTGATCATAAAAACTACAAAGTTCTTTCTAGAGTTAACAAGTCTCTTCATTGGTCCAATATTCACAATTGAAATGTTTAGTTTATTGCGACATACTTTGACAAGGTACTCAATACTATATTTGAAAAATTTATATTTTTTTTCATGGCGATGAAAGATAGCTTTCTTGTCATAAAGATATGGGCTTCCAAGAAAAAACACTACCACATATGTATAATGGCACTACATCAAGCTCTACCTCATCAATGAAGTTTGCAGTGATGGAGAATTTCAGTTTTCATATTCTACTTACTTGCATATTTGCATTGTCACACACCCAACCTAAATTATATGGTTTATGATGTGGAATGGTTTCCAAATTCAAGTTTTTGACAATGTTTTTAGAAATGAATTTTTCTTGTGAAAATATATCAAATAAAGTATCGATATGGTTATGTTGTGAGATGAATTTAATATGGAAATGCTATTAAGGGAAATTTCAGCCTAAAAGTGCCCATGAAATTTTCACATGATTTCCATGTCATAATACGTAAACTTATAAAAATCCTTTATATTTAAAAAGACACACATGTAAATATTTTGGAGGGAAAATAGAAAAAAATACTTTTTTTACTTGTATTTTTAGCTTATATCCTTATTGATTTACCGAAATTTCAAGTGTAGACACTCGTTGGATGTGAAATTAAATTCCAAATACAACAGGTACCCATTTTATATACCTTTGAGAAGATCCATGTTGACAAAAATTGAATATAAATTTAAAAAACATGTTGAATACATGTTTTTAATGTATATTCATTTTTTGTCAATGTGGGTCTTCTCAAAAGTATGCATATTGGGTACGTGTTGGATGTGGAAATCAATTTCTCATCCAAAAAGCATATACACTTGAAATTTGGGTAAAAAGATAAGGATATAAGCCAAAAATACAAGTTAAAAAAGTAGTTTTGATATCTTCCTTCCAAAATTCATAGCTATTATTTTATTATTTCAACTATTATTTTATTACTTTTCCTTAGGAGGCCACTTTTAGGTTGAAATTTTCTGTAATCTACTATTTGTTTTTAACTTTGAGTTTCATTGTGGCTATTTGAAGAAATAGTGCTAGCAATGGATTCCTTACCTTTCAATCCCATAGATGTGACCTTTGTTTCATCTCCTGAATCGGATGCTAAATCATGTTGCATAGTTGCATCTGTCTTTTGCTTTCCTTTGTTGTTAAAATTCTTGGGTCTCATGTTAGGATGAAGTTTCCAATGGTGATCTTAATCATGGTCATCCTTTGAACAATTCTTGTGCGTTATTTTTTCTCCCTCTTTCTTGATGGAATCATTATTCTTCCCTTTTCCTTTTAATTTCACCTTTCCTTTGTATCCACCTTTAAATGGATTTTTTTTGCCCTCTTGTGGAACATTTTTTGCTCTTTCTTCTAGATGTGTTTCCTATAGAAAAACCTCATCTAAACTTGTAGGTTTAAACATGATAATTGTATTTCTTAAATAACTATGCAAACCTCCAATGTATTTCAATAAAGTTTCTTGAGATGAAAAATCTACACCCAATAACAATGTTCCCTTCTAAACTCTTGGGTATAACTTTTCATACTTTGAACCCTTAATTGCCTATATTTTTTATAATCTATGATATATTTGTGCGTGTGTGATAATGGATAAAATTTTATTCTCAATGAAACAAAAAAATCACTCCAAGAAGATAAAATCTTACCATTTTTCTTCATTTACTCTTGAGTTTTGCTTCGCACCAAATAAGTGATGCAGTTTCTAACCATAATTAAGGAAGTTTAATATTAGTCTCATCATCCATGATTCTTTGTATCCTGCAATACACTTCAATATGATGAACATGATTATCTAAAGTATTAACATTTACCTCTCCATTATACATAGGAAATTCAAAATTTATGTCAAGTTTTAATAGTGGAGTTTTACCATGTCCCTTTGGAGAATGTGGAGGTGTTTATGAAGGGGTTGATGTACAAGATGATTATGATGAAGATGGAGGTGAGAGTGGAGGTGAAGATAACGTTGGAGTCAAAATGGTGGTTTGTTACCATTCCCTTTATTCCCTTTTGGAGGCTTTTTCACATCCCTTGTTAGATTCTTATCTCCCTTTAGAGGATTGGACTTCTCACCTTGAAACCTTGTGTTTCTCTCTTCATAGAGAACTTTCAGCATTTGTGTCACGTCAGGAAATGATTTTCTGAAAGCCATCTCACCCTATGACATTTTCTCACACTCTCCTTCATGTGCTATGACTGGTGAAGCTTCTGGTGCAACTTGAGGTGAAATTTGTGTCGGAGATTGTGGAAAATGTGTGTCTTCTCCTTGTCCTTGACCTAGCATGAGGACTTGTAACCAAAATATTTCCTTCTCCTCTTTTGAGCTTCAACCTTGTAAGCATCAGAAACACTCAAAAAAAACTTAAAACCTCAAAGAAACTAAGAACCAAAGAACTGATACTGAACTGATGTGTATATGAAATCTTGAGAGTTTATGGTACAAATTGCAAATGAAATGATTAGGGTTTTTAAATAGTTATGTCAATTTCATTCACACATTAGAAAGCTTTAAAACTCAATTTTGTAGAAAAAAAAGAATATAAATGTACCATAACAGTATACACAAGACAAGATAACAAATGATGAAGGAGTTCAACGCTCTTGGGCTACATCTCATGGTCCAGCTTCCAATGTTGATCCTCTTTCATTATGCTCAACAATATGTGTTTAAATCATGTTACAATGATCATAATTATAAACAAATGTCTCCAATGGCTCCAGAATGGTAAAAAAACTCTAGATTGGGTCTTTAAGCACTCAAAAAGATCAAACCATGACTGAGTTATGTTCCATAGAAGCTTTTATTCTAACAGTCCTACAATCATGTGGAGCGAAAAATTTGCCCGGCATGGGCGAGATTCCCATTGCATCGAGGGAAAAATTTCTTCTTCGTTAATTTGAATCGGTCGAAATTTAATCGCATAAAAATGCGCCAAGTATATTAGCCACCATCGTCTGATTCAAAGTTTCAATAACCTTCCCGGCAGTTTCCAAAATCTTGCTAACTGGTCGTGGGTTGAGCGTTGTGGTTTGGGGTTTTTCGGAACCATACCCAAGGTAGGTTCCACTCCCCTCTCACGACCTTGATTGTGGCATAAATATTTTCAAACCATGACATATGTGTTGACCATAGAACTTAACCATTGGGTTCCAAACCGTTCGTTCCATACAATTACACAAATTTTTACCATATGGCTTTTGTATGGTGTAGTAACCATTTCACATCGGTTGATTTATGTGTCACATCATACGTTGGTTTAATATACTTTTGTGCTATAAAACACCCCCCCATTTGTTTTAATAAATGGGGACCCTTTAGAAATAATTAGAAAATTAATTTTCATTTATTTTTTAGTTTTAAAACAAATAAATTAGGAAATAAAGTTTTTTTTGTACTTTTCTGCTTTAGCGCATCGCAAACGACATAAATTACAATCCAAAAGACTTGAATCCACTAAGTCACGCGGGCTACGAAATGCGCTAAGCCTTTTCTGAAGTTATTTCAAAGCTTCGAAATGCTTCAATCATTGTTATATATTTTTTTATCGCATCACACCTCATTTTAAACGATCAAATTATAAAGAAATTCGATATAAGTTGTGATTACACAGACCCAATGAGCTAGAAAGTAAATAAATATAAAGCTCTAAAGTCCCATAAAGCACGACCGCTTGAATTCTTGAAGACACAATTCACATTTCACACAACTTAACCAAAATAAAATTCATTTACTGCATAAGAATTGCAATGTGCAATTTGCGCAGATCACATTTCACAGAATTTATGGGTGAACATCATAAACGGTAAAAATTATAAGTTGTGATATGAAAAATAATGGCATTTAATCACTCAAGAATGTGAAATTACTTATGTCGTATCAAATCGAAATCCGAGATCTAACGTCTTAAGTTGATTAATAGCTATTTTGTGAGAAGGTGTAAGAGATTTGATTTTGAAATAATTATCGATGATTAATATCATATTTCATAGATTCATATCTATTCGTGTATGTTTGATCTAAACAAAGGATTTGTCTCTCTGTTCTCTATAATTTTAATGTTCACTCTGATTACTTGAAATCAAGAAATCATTTAACGAAGTGAGGAAGATTGAAATGAACAAGAAAGGAAAATAAATTGCTCAAAGCTGTCTACTAAAGACTCAGACATGTCTCCCCTATTTTTAGACACCACCTGCAACAAATATTGTAGCAGTTCATCATGGAAGGTAATGTATAAGATTTTCGAAGATGAAAATCCAAGGGTAATAACCAAAGTCACTACAACAGGCACGACAATTACTTCAAACATGACTTACTTCAATGCTGCATGTTCATTCATTCACACGATAGCCGCAAGGCCAAAAATTATGCCTTGCACAAACATGATTAAGTGGGTAATTGGCCACTTAAACATAGAAGATAGAACATTCAACCACTCAAAGGGAGAAAATATAAGGTCATTCAGGGAAGAAGATTTCCAAGAAATGTACCATCTACCCTCCCTACAGCAAAAATATGACAAAGATTTTCTGCAAAGCTTTAGAGCAGAGCATCCAGACCTCATGAAAGTCATAAAGCAATGGAAGGAAGACTAGGGAAGCTGAAGTGAGATAAACTCAGTATATGCCTGATTGCCCAAATTCCTTCCCCTTATTGCTATGCTGCCGATATGTTGTGTAGATTGTTTTCAAAACCTAATACCACTAGGTTTTCAATAGATTGGGTCCCATCGATTAACACAATCGTCAATTCCTTAATTATTAATTTGGAAAATATCCTAACTGACAATTTAGCCAAACACATCATAGAATATAGGAATAAAAGGATTGTTTCATCTAGAGAAATACCTCCCTTTTATATGTATGCCTATATAATGGATGTAATCTGCTTTTCTTCTAGTTTTCCTACCATGGGATGGAAACATAATACCCAAGACCCTACCCCAATCCACATCCACCACAGATCCCTTTCGGATTTAGACTTCCATTTGCATTTTTATAAAATTGGTCATGGAGTCATTTTTCCTATTCACCAGATGATATTCAATGGGATTTCCAAAGAATCTAGTATACATATTCTTTTTGTGGCTAGATTTTTTGTAGAAGAGAATTTTACACATGTCTGAGGATGAGTCGGGTCAATCAGAGCATCAATTTCACAATTAAGATCATTCTGAAAATGAATCTGAATCCAGAAAGGAAAGACGAGAAAAGATAATTGATTAGGTAATCCAAGAGATAGATATGCAGGAGAAAAGTGAAAGTAATGGAACAAAATCAATTTCTCAAGAAGTTCAACACAATCATGATACACTTGATCAACTACAAAGGTACCAAACAAATAATTTGAGTAATGAATGGGATGATTTTTCTAAAGCAATAAAAAATCATAAAGCCAATCCCAATGCTGATCAAGCAACTAGTTTTCAAACACCTGAACATTCCCAGAAGATAGTGGAGACAATTAATCCACTACAAGAAATTCTAGAAACTCATGATCGAGAGATCATACCGACCTACCCTACAAAACAAATAGTTTTACAAATTGAGGAAATTCCTTCACTAGACATCTTGTATAGTCCTATTCATAATGTTGTAGTCAAGAGAAATAAAAGGAGAGGAATTGATGAGACAATCTCAGATCTCGCAAATGAATTTGTTGACATTTTGTGGAAGGATCCATTAGCTGATCCTATGGAACATTTAACTAAATTATCATAGTATAAAGGAGCATATGCTACTTCCAATGTTGATAAAGCTACTGAGGTTAAAATTTTGCTGAAGCAAAAGGAAGATAGAATACAAGAACTAGGGAGACTCTTAGATGAAGAAAAATATAACTGTAGCGAGTAAATGAAATCAAATATGGCCCAGTTTCAAAAATATTTCGAGAGTATTATATTGCAGCATCAAGTAGAAATCACTGAGAAATAAGCAGAATTGGAAGCAGCAACGACCAAGTTACAAATTCAGCCACAATTAGAGCAATTCATAAAAAAAGCATTGGATATAAATGCTAAGTTAAAACAACAACAAGAAATATTTTACTAACAAGCTTATATTATTGACTCTTATTGTGACCCAAATGAAATACTGATCCAACAAGTAGCTATCTAGAAACTTGAATTTGAGAAGCTCGAGAATAAAATCAATGAACACATTCAATGGCAAGCATCAGACTCAAGAAAAGAAGCTAATCTACCTGTTGAGGCCTCAAAATTCGCTGCAACAACATGAGGGATGACCACTCGTTCCAGAACTTAAAGAAATTCCTTTTCCATTTGGAATGGTGGCTCCAACTGGTTTAACTAGGTCCAGTTAATTTCTCTCAATCTCCATTGGCTTAAAATATAAATTTTATTTATCAATGGGAAAGAGACATCAGATCGTTTCTCTTGTCGATCGGACAAGAAAATGATCCTTAAGTTAATTTGGGCTTAGCCAAGCCATAATTAAAGTTCTGCCTCTTTGGGAAGAGGACTTTTTAAGGATATATAATTTAATCTAAATGCAATATTATTCTAAGATGCAAGTAAAAGAAACTATTTTAATCCTATCTCAATTAGGCAGATCTAGATCTATCTCAACAGAGAGCAAGATGTTTTAAAATAATTGAGATTTAAATATGTTTGTTTTAAATTAATATCAAGCTAACGAAGTAGTTCAATTAACTGATATTGTTAATACCAAACACATTCTATCTAGAGAGCTCTTAACTGAAATAATAAATCAACAACACTCAGGAAGTAGTTCTCAAAATGATATTTATCATTTAATCAGTAACTTGAATAAAAACAATAACATGCGAAAATAGGTCACAACATATCACTATTCAATAAATCAGTTTTATAAGACAGATTTATGAGTAAATAGTTACTCAGAAATCAGAATTCAGCCCATAAAAGTAGAAACAAATAATAACATAAATTGAGGCAAGTTACTCATACCGACAGAAGTGCACAAGCATGCGAGTAAATTGACACATTCCTCATATCATAAAATGAAACCAACATTTAAAATAATAGTATTATAAATACCAATTTATTAAGTCCATTTCTCTAGCTTCGGTCTCTAACAGTATTTTACAATCCTTGAACTTATGCTTTCAAAATCAGAGCTACAATAGTGCAAGACTCTGTTCATTATGCATAACTCAGAATGTAAAAGAAAAACCTCAATAATTTCCAGATCTGAGATTCCTCTCCTCTCACCCTACATCTCTAAATCCTCTAGACAATAGTGCCATCAAGAATTCCAAAATTTCAGAGGAGAGAAGCCCCTTATTACATTTTTCAATCTGCTATTTATAATCTTTACAAAATAATTCTTCATAGGAAAGTTTATTGAAGAGTGGTTTTGCTCCATCAATTTTCAATGGTTTAAAATCATATTCTTCAATTGTTGGAGCCTTCTCATTGGTTGAGAGATTATTCTTCTCATCTCTTCAACTGTGTTCCTGCTAAAACAAATCAAAATAAAATTAAAATGTAAAAATAAAATCAAAATGCAAAATGAAATTAAAATAAATCTAATCAAAACTTAATTAAATAAATAAATGAAAAAGGAAATATAAGATTTCTTTTTATTTATGTGTTGATATAATTGGCTAAGGATATCATTGATGAATGGATATGCATTTAGAAGAAGTTGTAGGAAAATTAAAATGCAGAAAATAAAACTCAAAAAATATATTTTGTTAAAAATTCGGAGCATGATTTTCTGCTAAATTTTATACCAAATAAATGATCAAATCTGGAAATAAAACAATTTCAGAAATGTTCTCCATGATTTTATCTATCTAATGAGCTATCCTGGGTGTCATTTGCCCAAGTAAAATTTCATTTATGAGCTTAGAAAGTTTGTATATTAAAATTTCCCGAATTCTGAAATTTTTGTTGCTTGGGCTAAAAATCAAAATTTTTTAATTAAATTATAATCCTAAATTAGATTATAGTTTTTAATTAATTAATGCTAATTAATTATAACTATATTATTAACCTAATTCCGTTATAATCTAATTCTAAATTAAGTTAGCATTATCAATTAATTAATTGTAATTACATTATTAATTTTGATTAATAAAAACTAATTTAAAAATAAAATTAAACTAATTAAAAATGATTTATTAATTAGTTAAAATATTAAAATATTATATTAATATTAAAATTTACATTATATTAAAATTAAAATTATAATTTTATAATTAAAGTATAATATTATATAATATAATATATTCTAATTAATAATTCAAAAATGATATGAAATACACACCACGTGAGAGAGAGAGAAGGGAGGAGGAGATGTGAGTGAATGGGAGTTATAAGGGTGAGTGGAAGGTGACATAAGGGTGATGTCAAATAGGGAGAAGTTAAGTGGAGGGTGAGGTGAGGATGACGTGAGGTGGAGGTACAAGAGTGATAGGGAGGATGCAAAAACTTTATATTAAAAAAAATTAACCCGTCGTATAAAACTAAAAATTGCACATCACAATTCTTTTAAAGATGAGCTTGAAGTATTTAAGCGAAATTGTAATATTGCGATTTCGCAATCACAAATTATTTCGGATCGCAATTTTTTAGATGGGGATTTTGGAAGGAATGATGTGAAGCGGGGCCCACATGGATTAACCATTCTACAATTTAGACTACAACCACTTTGCAATTTTGGAATTTTGGGTTTGACAATTTGTTTTAAAATAACAAGTTAGAGTATATTACCAATATCTCGAAATGTTTTTTCCTCTATTGTTTAATTTAGCTGGGTCATATTGTAGGACCATTAGTGAAAAATGAAAAATTACTAAAAATTAACTAAAATTTATTTTTTACAATGAAGACTATTTTAATTATGAAAATTGAAATATTGGTACACTTTATAAATTTTTTAACCCACGCCAGAAAAATGATCGAAACTTCAAAAGAGTGTCATTTACAAACTGGTTGACAAAATGGAGCGAAACAAGTATCATTGGAAAGCTTGTGAAAAAACAAATTCAATAAAGCAATCAAAACAAAATTCCGAGGAAGATGAAAAAATGACAAAAATGCAGGATAATTAACTTAATGAAAATTCTAAAATGTGTTTAGTAAAAAATTTGGTAGAAAGAGTCCCAATTATTAGAAGTACATAAGTAAAAAATGGGGTGTTTTGTTTTACCACAACAATGTCGACATATGGGAGAAGAACGAGTTATCTTTGATTAAAGATAATGAATTTGAATTTACCCAAAGGTTAAAAATAATGAAAATCATGAAATCATCTAATAGTAAAACATTTCCATAGGTCCCACATAAATAGATTAAACAACATGAATTTGTAAAGATAAGTACTTAAAATAGACTTGATTAAAAGTAATGAATCCAAATTTGGGGAAATTTGTTTTTAAAATTTTTCCTGATGTGAAAAATAGAGGAAGGTAGAGATAAGAGTTTTTGATAAAGCATATATCCATTTTGTGATTGTCTGTGACATCGCTTCACTGCTGGCAAGCTTGAACAGTACCCCGACGAAGTTGTCTTTTATGCCATATAATCCTAGTCCCGCTGCTAGTAAGTGTCCATAGCCCCGACGAGTTTACTTGTATTTCCCATGTTTCCTTCTTTTATCACTATTTTGATAAGTGAATTTTCTAGATTTATATTTATGATGTATTTGAGAAAAAAGGTGGGATGGTAATAGAAATTTTATGTTTAATGGACATAGTACTTTCATAATGTTTGCTTTAAATTCTTTCCCTGCAACTATTAATCAGAAGATTTTTATGTGGAGGGGTGGGAGGGATTCATTGAATTAAACTCAAATCAATTATTTCCTTGAAAAATTAAACTCAATCACTTAGAAGGGATGTGTGTTCCTCCATGAAAAATATTTAAAGCAATATGGCTTTATGGTTCCATAAAGATGTGCCTTTAATGATAAATGAAATTCACTTAAATGGATAGAGTAAGAGATTTCCCATGTATGTGAAGAATTGTAAGGTATGAAAAATACCTTTCATATAAATCATGACAAAGTCACCAAAAATGAAATCAAAACTGAAAGTAAAAAGAAAATAATTCCTAAACTAAAGTAAGAAAAGAAATTAGCAAATAAAAAATGAAGAAATAAAAATTAAAAGAAAAATAAAATTTAAAAGATAAATTCTAACAAGATCGCTTATATTAATTTCTCAACAAAGGATTATAAAAGAAAATAAGCATATGTAAGTCCATTCCTATGTTGAGATTTTAAAATTTTTATTTTGCAGAGTTGTATAAAAATGAGGCTCTCAAAATGTAGAAGGTGAATAGTAGTTATGATAGTTAATATGTTGAATGAGAATTTTATGTCTGTTGCAATTTTTTTTTCAAAGCAAAACCTGCATAAAATCATCTTAACTATTTTCTAATAAAATTAATGCTTTAAAAAAACAATCTAGAGGTTCAGAAACTCCCCATTCTTGCTGATTTCGATGAGGATCATTACTATTTCTCTCAAGAATCTCAAAGAGAAAAAATAAATTTTGAAAACTAATCTGGTAGGGGTGCGAATAGTTCATGAAGACCTGAGAAACATGATTTTCTCCAATGCAAGTTAAATTCTTTCTTGAATTAGAATTAAAAGCATGAAGAATTTTTATTGACCCAAAATAATTATTTATTAAATTTAAAGTAAAACAAGCAGTAAACTAAAAGAAAGCAATGTTTCATGTTCAAGAAATCAGAAATAAATTGAATCCATCAGAAATGAGGATGAAGATATGTTTCGTTATGAATTGAAACGATGAATGTTATTTTTCTTCTTCCATTTGGAATTTATATAAGCCCCAAAGTATTGAAATTGATTCAAAATTGCAAATAATGTAACATTTATATAAAGAGGGTTTGAACCTTTATATGATGATTATGGAGATAAATTCAGAATAAAAGAAAATTAAAAATATAGATTAATCAATAGCACATTACCTTGCTAAGTTTTTCACATTGCGAGATTCTTTTCCATGCATAACTTAAAATCTGCAACTTCCACTTTTGCTGATATGCGATTGAGATCTTTCCATAAAAATTAAAAGATAATAATGGAAAGTGAAATATCGAAGTTTATCACATCAAAAGATCTTGAAGACAAAAATTCATTTAAGTTTAGCGATGTGATATAAATTTTGCAATGGAAAAGTTGCGATATGAGTATATACAATGAGAAATTGCAAAGTGATGAATGTGATATCAAAGAATAGTCATATCAGAAGACTTAATGCTTGTGAATGAAATGAAATGCTGATATTATTCTTGCGAAAATTAAAATGTGGTAAATGAATGATGCAATGTGACTGAAAATATTAAAATATATGTGCAGAACTTTGATTTTGTGTCCCACACAAATAGTGACCAATCACGCACGGTTTCACTTCGCATCTTTATAATTTACCTTCCCGTAGATTTCAAAACTTAACACTTTTTCAATTTTGCAATTTTGCGATTTCGCAATTCGAGCGAACTCCACATCGCTGCTTGTAACTTTTATCGTTTAACATGTTACTTATCTCGTGCAATATGCGTAATTTGTAGCATCGCATCGGAATATCCTTACCTTTTCTTTTATTGCATCGCAACTATTATAATTTACGAGGCAAGGTCTTAACAATAACCACTAAAATTTCCAATATGCGAAATGTAATTTCGTTGATGTGTCAATGTGTGATGAAGAACGGATCTGATATTTTTATTATATGAATTTTAATTTCATATCAGATCCTGGACTTTGGAAATTTTAAATATATGCCCCTATCATATTTGTGATTTATAAACAGACACGATATCTATATATAAAGAGGATTTAAATGCCATATCGAGTCTGGGTTATATAAACATCGCAATTTTGGCGAAGTAATTTTTTTGGAAAATGAGTGAGAATGAATATCGGAAGATATGCATCAAAGGTTTCTTACCAGGAATCATTAAGAGTTGTCTCTCATCAAATGTTGTGATACAGATAATGTGATATCAGATGGAGAGATCATTGGAGATCAGATATATTTAGTGTATGCTCATTTCAGAGTCTCCGATATGCGATTTCGTGATATATAATGAGCCATATAGGGAGTCGATGATTTCTTATACTATTCAATTTAAAAAGAAAGTGAGTGATTTAACTTTTCTTTAAAATAAATAACCTTTTAATAATTTAATTCACTGTCAGAAATTGATTGAAAAGTAATTATACCAGACCTTCCTCATGAAGAGAGTTTGTGAAATATAATGATCTGGTATGTTTCCTCCAACAATTCATTAAGTCTTATAAGGATTTCAATAAATATAAACAAAATTTAGATATCCTTCAAATTTCAGATGAAATCAGAAATACTTCTCTAAATATGCTGCATATTTAAGAAAAGTTGGCTGCGTGCTTATATTGAGTCTTCATAATCAAGTCAATGAAGATTTGCAAATGAAACAAAAATAGAAATAAGAAACAACCTTTGAAAGAAAAATAAAAAATAGATGATGATGAACCTGTAAACACATACCTGGAAGAATTTTGATTGTAAGTCTTACCTCTTCGAAGCTTCAAGTTCTCCTAAATTTGCATAACTTCAATATCACCTTTTTATTTTAATCTAAAATGCTAAGTAATGAATTTTTTCAAATTGCATCATTTCTAAAATTAAATTAGAAGACAAGAGTGGTAAAAAAGAGTTCTTAGAAGTACTTGTGAATAAAAAATTGTCATGTGGTAGAAAATTCATGGAATTTCTTCATGTATAATTAATGTTATGAATTGTGAAAAACAAGAAAATTGAAGGCTTAACAAATAAGTATGATTTGATAATTTAAAAACTTCTAAAATGCTTTAGGTTGCTTTTCTATAATTGAAATGGGATTCTCAAAAGAAATTGGATTCATTACTTGTTTTATTCAAAATCTGAAATAATGAAATAAATACAAACAGAAAAGAAAACTAATCTATTCCTATTTCAAACTTAATGAAAGAAACATGACTAGGTATAGTCATACTTCCAATATAACTATGTAAGCATTTTAATTCATGCATGTATGTACATGTCAAACATTAGTAAAAATGAAAATATAATTAAACTAAAAAAACTAAATATAAAAGTAGAATGTATCTTTATTGTTATTAGATTATTCATCGTTACCTTCTCTCGAAATGTCCTTTCCAACTGAATTTCAATTGGATCATAGAAATCTGGATGGATTTCCATTATTGATTTGGAGAGGTTTAAAAGAGAAGATGACAAGCCAAGTTGTAGAAATGATCTTTCACAAAGAATGGCCTGTGTGATTTTGTTAGTGTTATGTTTAAGTGCTAAATTATTAACAATCCTTTGTCAAAGAAAAATTTCCAAATGTTTTTCAAGTAAGTGAATGAAAAACAGATAGAAGTGTTCTTGATCCAATGAAATATTATTAATTAAATTACATTGTTGGTCATATTGTGAAAATATACTCTCTTGTTGGCACTGCTTTTGAGAAGAAAGAAGTGATTGATATGGAATGAACATCAATTGAAATTGAAAGTTTAATAATTTTTGATGTTCACAATTGTGATTTGAATCTTCATTTTTCCCTTGAGGTAATGCATCAATTGAGTGTTTAATATTGAGTTGCTCAATATGCCAGCACAAAGCATCTAAAAATCTAAGACTAAAAACTGAAAATAAGTATGAAGTTAAAATTAAATTTGAAAAATAACAAAATTGAATCGTAGTTTACACTAGTGTTACAATTATTGTTAGAACACAATTGAGAGTGACTTAAAGTAATTTCCTCTTCTCAAGAATTGGGCAGAATAATGCAATTAGAATGATTGTTGATACCCACTTGTGAATTAGAGAGAAGGATATAACTTTAAATAGGAATGCGAGCTTGATCATCATATAAATCATAGTTTGGAATGGTTTCTTGAATGCTGAAATAATAAGTATGATTATTTTCTTGAAAGTGAGAACTATTTGGAACAATTTCTAAATTAGATTGTTCTTGATTTTCACATGTGATTAGACTTTTATCATGAGGATTCAACTGTAAAGAAGACAAATCAACATCCTCAATGTCAAAGTAGCTATCATAAAGGACTTTAAGACATTCATTAGGATTCCCTTCAATATTTTTTAATGTATTAAAACAAGAAGGGATATTGAGTTCATGTTCATTAATGCCAGAAAAACGATCATTAATCAATTATTTATCTTGATAAAACTATTTGGCATTCATTTAGATCAGCCTCTCTGTTTTATGAAATATCTTTAATGTGAAGAGAGTTTAAATTTTTATTAGAAAAATTATCAGGATAAAGAGAACAATATGAATTCAAAACAATGCATTTGAAAATGTCTCTATTTGAGCACTCTGGTGTATTTTCTTCATAGAAATTTTTAGATTTAATATCATTTTCTTGGCTACTTATGCTTTCTTGAAGAATGTTGCTTTGTTGATATGAATTTGGAATTTTTTCATTATGAAAGAATTCAGAAATTTGTACAACAGATTGCATATTATTGGAAATTTTAATCATTTTTGGTACTTGATGAATAATGATCTGATTTGCTGATTCTAACTCATACTTATTTTTTGATTTTAAAGTGGTATTTTCTTTAAGAGTGTTGCTAATATCTTCTTGCAGTTGATCAGTGAAATTTTCCAAGCTTCATGATTGAGTTACATGGACATGTGAAGGTGCCACCTTGATCTTTCTCAATACGCAAGAAATGTACGGTAATTGAAGGGATTGATTATACAAAATAGAGCCTCTTCATCATCATTTGTTTGTACCTCCATATTGGAATTTTTACTTATGTAATGTGAATTTGTAAAGAGATTGATCAAATCTTGAAATAATTTCACATGGATTATGAATGGAAGGAAGAGAAAATATGTTCAAACCAATCTAACAATTCTTTTTCGAAGGTTTATCTTCAATTTTAAATTTAAACAATTTAAACAAAACCTAATTATAAAATCAATTAAAGAATCACCTTTAAACCTTCGTAGATCTTCAAAATCGTCACATACTTGTTCGTAGATATATCCATCAAATTTACAAAAGCGAATATTGTAATAAATTGTTCCCAAGTATGGATTAAGGGCAAGCTGAAGTAGTTACACCAGTTTCTTTTCCAATAATGTAAGAGAAAATCTGCATAAATACCTTCATCAATTTCATGAAAAGTAGAATTTGAAATTTTTGAATGAATTGTAAAAAGTATGATCAAATGCGAGAAGTATTCATCTTACCATAAAACTTTACTGAGACAAGTGTCTTACTGTTTTGGTGGAGTGTTGGAAGATGTTCGTCGAAATACAACTCCAAATTGGAAGTTTTAAGGAGTCATTATAATAAAAAAAAATATTAGAATACAAAGACTCCAAATAAAAACAAGTCTAGAGCCCTCCTTCTAGCGCCAAAATGTTGAGGCCTCGAAATTCACTACAAAAACATGGGGAGATAACACGGTCAGGACCTTAAAGAAGTTACTTTTAAAATTTGGAATAGTGGCTGCGATAGTTTAAATAGGTCTAGTTACCTTCTCTCAATCTCCATTGGCTTAAAATATGACTTTTATATACCAATGGAAAGAGACATCGAGATCATTTTCTCTTTTGAGTCGGATAAGAAAGTGATCCTTAAGCTAATTGAGCTTAGCAGGGCCACAACTAAAGTTTTCCTCTTTGGGAAGAGGACTTTTAGAAGATGTAGAATTTAATTTAAATGCAATATTATTCTAAGATTGAAAGAAAAAGAAACTATTTTAATCCTATCTCAATTAGTGGATATAGATCTATCCCAACGAGGAGAAAGATGTTTTAAAATAATTTAGATTTAAATATATTTATTTTAAATTAATATCAAGCTAATGAATTAGTTCAGATGGCGATGCTTATGTGAATACCAAACACATCTGTCTAGAGACCTCTTAGCAAAATAATCAATCAACAACACTCGAGAATTAGTTCTCAAAATGACATTGATCATTTAATCGGTAACTTGAATAATTAAGCAATAACATCGAAAAATAGTTCCCAACATGTCTTGCTATTCAATAAATAATTTTTATAAGATAGATTTAAGGTAAATAGTTACTCGAAAATCGAGAATTCAACCATAAGAGTAGAGACAAATAACAACGTAAATTGAGGCAAATTACTCATGCCAATAAAAATTGCTAGTATGTGAGTAAGGCGACACATTCTTTTGTTATCATAAAATGAAATCAACATTTAAAATAATAGTATTAAATACCCGTTTATTAAGTCCATTTCTCCATTTCAGGAGTGTCTAACAACTTCCTTTTACAATGGATGAACTTTTTCTTTCAAAATCGGAGCTACAATCGTGCAAGACTCTGTTCATTATACCTGTTCAGTGTAAAGAAAAGCCTCATCAATCTCCAGATCTAAGATTCCTCTCCTCTCACCCTACACCTCTAAATCCTCTAGAAAATAGTGTCATCAAGAATTAAAGTGCCGGAGGAGGAAAGCCCCTTCTACCTTCTACAATCGCTATTTATATATTTACAAAGAAATTAACAATAAGAAAGTTTGTTGAAAGGTGATTTTTGCTCAGTCAATGTCCATTGGATCAAAATCATATTCTTTAATTATTGGAGCCTTCTCATTGATTGAGATCTTGTTTTCTCATCTCTTCAAGTGTTTTCATAACAAAAACAAGTGAAAACAAAATTAAAATGTAAAAATAAAATCCAAAATACCAAAATCTAGAAATTAAAATAAATCCAATCAAAACTTAATAATTAAATAAATAGTTGAAAAATGAAATATAAGATTCTTTTGATTACTGTGTGCTGATGTAATTGGCTAAGGATATCATTTACGAATGAATCTGCATTTAGAAGAAGTTATTGAGCAAATTAAAATGCAGAAAATAAAATTCGGAAAATTTATTTTTGTTAAAATTCGAACATGATCTTTTGCTGAATTTTAGATCCAATAAATGACCAAATCTAGAAATGTTCTCCGCAGTTTTATCTGTCAATAGGCATCACAGGCCTCATTTGGCGAGTAAAACTTCATTTATAAGCTTCCAAAGTTTGTATATTAAAATTGACGGAATTCGGGAATTTTTGTTGCTTGGGCTAAAAATCGAGTTTTTAATTAAATTCTAATCCTAAAAGAGATTATAGTTTTTAATTAATTAATGTGGATTAATTATAATTATATTATTAATCTAATTAAGTTATAATCTAATTCTAAATTAAGTTATCGGTATCAATTAATTAATTATAATTACATTATTAATTTTAATAAAAACTAATTGAAAAATACAATTAAACTAATTAAAAAAATGATTCATTGATTAATTAAAATATTAAAATATTATATTAATATTATAATTTAAATTATATTAAAATTATAACAAAAAAAATATTATAATTAAAATATAATATTAATTATAATATTATATAATATTATATGTTTTAATTATTAATTCAAAATATGATAAAGTTGCACACCACGTATGAGAGAGAGAGAAGGGAGGAGGAGAGGTGAGTGAATTTAGAGTTATAAGGGTGAGGGAGAGACAAGTAGTGGTTGGAGAGATAAGGGTGGAGGTGAAGTGGAGGTTGAGTGACGTGAGGTTGATGTGAGGGGAAAAATGAGTCGGGAGGCATAAGAGAGGTCAACAAACCTTATATTAAATTTTTTTTAACCCTTCACATGTTTTTCCAAATCACATCGAAGTTCGGCCAATTTTAAAATTGAGGAGCTTGAATTTTGTGATATGCGATATGCGATATCACGATATACTTGTCCATAAAGTTTCTATCACACATTTTTTTAAAATGCAATTTGTTTTGGGGCATATTTTAATTTCGGTGCTTTTGAAATTGGGATTTTTGGAAAGAGGTGATGTGAAGTGGGGTTCAAGTAGATTAACCATCCTACAATTTAGACTACAACCACTTTGAAATTTTTGGAGTTTAGGTTTGGCAATTTGTTTTAAAATAACAAGTTGGAGTATATTACCAATATCCCGAGAAACGTATTTTCATCAATTGTTCAATTTAATTGGGTCATTTTGGGACCATTAGTAAAAATGAACTAAAAGTTAATATTTACAATGAATGAGTATTTTAACTGCAAAAATTAAAATATTGGTACACTTTATACATTTTTTAACGCAAGCGAGAAAATGATCAAAACTTCAAAGAGGTGTCATTTTACAAACCATTTGACCAAATGAAGTGAAACACGTATGAATTTGAAGCTTATGAAAAACACGGATTCAATGAAAGAATCAAAATAGAAAATCCAATAAAAATGAAAAATTACAAAATTACAAAATAATTAACTTAATCAAAATCCTAAAAGGTGTTTAGTCAAAAATTTTGCGGAAAGGGTCCCTATTATTTGAAGTATAGGTCAAAAAATGAGGGTTGTGTTTTACCACAACACTACTCAAAAAACATATTCACAAGTTGATCCTCGGTTTCCCAAGCCCCAAGTGATTACTATTCGAGATAGGTCTCTGAAAGAGAGACGGTCAAAATCCAATTCTTTTGAGCTCACTCGGAGATTCCATCTCTCCTTCTCGAATAGAGAAGAGATAATACACTCACCTACTACGAAGCACAATTCCTCCTTCTGCTCAAATAGAAGAAATAGTGATCACCCTCTTTGTGGCGGGCAACATTTCAATCTCCAATGTCATCTAATTCTCCAATTGAAACTTAAAAGAGTATATTTTCAAGATACGAGGAGATAAAATTGAAGAATAGGCTTTGAAGGATTCCCACCTACTACGAGTTTTGGAAGGTCACTAAAACACAACATAGATTACTCTACGCATTTGATTTAGAAGACGACTCCAAATTTCCTTCATGGAACCATTATTTCCACGTCCTAGGAGTGATGAAGACTACAAAGCCTCCATTTTCTCAATTGATGTTAAGAAAATACATGAAATCGATCAAGTCAATTTACACAAGAAGGCAGGTGGAGATGATCTTTTCGTCACTTACCAATTTAGTCATAGATATCTCTAGATTACAATCATCCTTAAATAATATCAATTCTAGAGTTTAAGATAAAAAAAATGTCTTCTTTTCTCCAAGGAAAAATAGAATCAAATCTGCGGAATAATTGATAATAAGATAGGGCATGACCCTAAGGATATAAAACGAACGAGAAGAACTAATCAAGAGAAAGAAGGCATACATTCAAAAATTAAGGAAGCAATTAAAGCTACCCTCCACGGAGCATCCTCAAGCTAAAGAGGTTGCTAGTATCGAAATGGATAAAGAAAAGTTATTTACCATAGTGGTTGAGAAAAAATGCACATATACAAAAGATGGACCAGGCCATGGAAGAAATCTTGAAGGAGAAGGAACAATGGGAAGCAATAAGAAAATCTACATCGGGCATAGGTAAAAAAATAGAAACATTAGCAAAGCACCACAACCCGAAGCCTCTTGAAGAGGTACTGAGATCTAGATGAACTAACATTAGTTTAGAGATGAAAAGGAGAGTTTTTTGAGCAGCATTATCTAGGATGGAGGAAAAAAAAACTCCAAAACGGACAATGCATACTTGTCGAAATGCAAAAAAATTATAAACTTATCCAACGAGATACAAAAATATGAGGACCAATCCTTTATCATTCAAACATTGACGGAGGCAAAGAAAAATATTTTGAAAAACATAAATGGAAAACATAATAGATATGTGGCCAGCCAATTCAAATCACTTTCAAACTTGAAGAGTTGGTGCGAAAGAGTAAAGACAAAAATTAAGAATACAAATGTGGATTTGTAAAATAGACGAAAAGGCACACAATATTATTAAGTTGTTAAATTCCAAAAAAAAAGGATCAATTAGAAGCTTGAACATTTCGAGATGGGACAACAATAGGCATAGGGATTGAAGGGTCTTAAAAAATAATAATTTGATGAATGGGTTCGAGAAAAAAATACGAGAGACCTTGAGTTGTAGATCAAGAAGTTCAATAGAAAATTTGAAGTACGTAGGAAATTTTTCCTATAAAAACGTACGTGGAAATCGATCCCATTAAAAAGCACAAGAAGGAAAGTTGTGCAATATAGGTGATGATGCCTCCGGGTTTGCAAAGGATAAATGAGTTATTAGACGAGAGGGGCATTCATACAGAGGATTCTTGTTTGATTTAAATATTCAACATGAAGTTCACCACCTTTTTTCTAAATAAGCCCACTTCCATTTACTGCCCAGAAGTGGATGAAATGTCGAGAAATATGGTTAAATTTCCATCCCAAGTATTTGAAGAAAATTAGGTTGTCAGGACGACCTCCTCATTTAAATATTTGGCCTTCAACTCCCCTAAAACTTTCAGTTCCCCTCTATCATGGCTTTTCTTACGAACTTCATTTTTGTTGACCGTCACCTTTTCCGCCCCCTAAAACATGTTAGTAAGTGCCGCAAATGCATGGTTAAAGTCACAAGAGGTCCCGCCCCTTTTAGCCATGGCCCCGATATTTTTCTGTCCAATTTCATCAAGGCTTAGGACCAAGGGTTAAGTCCAAAGGCGCTTATCATCTATGTCACACGGTGCATTCTCCGTCATCCGATCCGATCATAAAATCGACGGTTCATAGCATTTTTCCCGTGACCTCGCCCGCAACCACCGCCGAAAACCTACTGCGATTCCGCACCACCTTTGTCGGCAGGTAGACTTTCCTGGCCATTGACCGACAATACGCCGGACGGCCGCGTCCTCCGTACTATTCCAAAACTCGCTTCCATTTCGCGTTATTGTTCGACCGGTAGCCGCGCAACGAAATTCACGTGTGCCATCCGATCCCCGAGCTCAATCTAACGCGCTATTAATCTCAGCTGTACCCGCCTTTGGTTCCTATCCGCAGTACCCCCCCGGGCCCACCATCTCATTTTACGTACGCGCTACCCATCGATTTCCTCAAAGATCGAATCTGCTTATTTAAACTCGGCGACACCATCGACCCCCGTGGCTCCGATCGCTCATCCGTCCACGTGCTCCCGTCGTATGCTGCCACCATCTACATTCCCAAAGGTCAAAGTCCATTTCCCTTCATTAATTTTCACGTATCCTTCCACCTTCACCCAAAGTATCCGGTCAATATGTAATTCTTCGCCACCCCGCACCATCTCACCACTCGCCCATTCTCGCATCACCATCTCCATGGTCATCACCGCATTCACCACCCCCCGTGTCCGGTTTTCTTTAACAAGTTTGTGGTTTTCAAGGTTTTCCCGATGGAGAATCATCATGATTCACCGCCTCCATTACGTGGCCGAGAATGCATCACAGACCATGTTTCAGGAGCGAAATTTATAAAAAAAGATCTGGGAGTTGCTATGATATGACCACTATTAAAGAAAGCAAGGATTTAAATCTATTAAACCCTCCAAGGTCATTTAAATGCACAGGTTGAGCAGATGAAGAATTAATGGCGCAGATAGAGAATATCAGTGAAGAGCAGGGGACTAAAGAAATGTAGTTAAGGACTTGGGGGCTCTTACATACCCTTTTGGAGGCAAAGTACCAAATCAAAGACCTTGCAGATCACTAGAAAGATATTTTCACAGGAAACAACGCCCTAAAAGTTTATTTCAGCCAAATTTTCTTCAGGAAGGTACAAAATATTACTTATTTTATTCTTCATGTCTTATCCCTGGAGAAATTTGCACCTACAACATTTACTTCATGGAGCCGGCCTCAGAGTACCTATAGCTCAGCATATTAATTAAGCAACATGGGCGTGAACGTTTCCACCATTTTGTCCAAATTAAGCAAATTAAATGTTTCACCTACTTCTTTTATTGGTTTCTCTTCTCCTTCCTCTATAAAAAAGGAGGAAAAAGACATTGAAAGGGTTCCAGATTTTTATCAGAGAATTGTGCAGTGAGAGGCATTTTTGTATACATTTTGTAAAGCTTTTGTATGAAGGTTCAGAGCCCGTAGGGTCTCAGTGAGGAGGAGTTCTATCTGTAATGAGGATTCTGGTCTTTGATATTTCACAGTATGCAACCTGCTCTTATGTGTTTAATACAATATTTCATTTCATCCACTTTCTTGTATCATGTTTTGGAATGCGAGTGGCTCACTGGTTTGGTAAGGATTCATCCTAGTTGATGCCCATACTTAAATCAGTCAAGCGCTTTAAATAGGCTCATGCATGGTATAGTGTTTCATGTTCATTTCATCCATCTTTCTGCTATATTAGTTGCTTTGGGAGGGTGCTTTTAAAACGCCATTATCATGTATGGATTCTTAAATTGATAAGCCCATACATGGTTCTGTTGTGTATCTGGGTATCAGACTAAGGTTAACTAATATCCTCTTATATTTCTTTCACTCCATACTCCTTCTGATAATTTGATTTCTATGGCGTATTATTTGAATCGGCCCTCTTTACAGTAAATTGTCTCTTAATTTTTTGATGCTTTTGTGTTGGAGCTTTGCATCTTGTTTCTACAACATCACTTTCCCTGTGGAAATTTCTGTAAGTTCTGGTCCCATTTAATCAATTTCCTTGTTTTACAAGAGATATCGTAAGAGATTTTGGATTGACACCTGCTATATTATATGCTCCTGCTATGATAAGATGTCCTGTGCACCGGTCTATGGCAAATCTAGATCGTCTCTAGGAAAGACAATATACGCCGACAAAGGTGGCATCGATTTCTAGAGTTGATCAAATGAAGTGTAACTTGAGCAAAAAAATTTTCAGCATCCAAAGGAACAACAATTTCATAAAAATAGTTACAGTCATCACCAAATTCCTATATAGCCTCGACATCACAAAAAACCACCATATTTTCCTTATATTTTTCTCTTATCTCTAAAATATCTTTTCCTTTAATTGTTTTGTAATTTTTTTTTTCTTTCAAGTACGATACAAAAATGTAAACGAATCTCTATAAATACATTGTACTAAGACTAAGTAAGGGTTGGAACTTGTATGAAGAAAGGGTATGCATTTTGATGTAAAGTTGTGCACTGTATTGAAGCAATCATTTCATTAATACAAAAAGTTTGTTCCAAGATTTACGTGTCATGAAATTGGTGATGTTTCCTCTCACGTGAAATTATTATTTTGCCACTTTTCCATATGTTTTTCTATCTCTATTGTTTAAAGAAGATAAAGGGATGAATTTGTTTAAGTACACTTTGCTTTGGATTATAAACAATATTCATGTTTTTTATCTGATATTAAGTATATAATTCATCTTAGTATGCTCTATATTTAATTTATTCCTAATAATTTTCATCTTATCCATCCCACGAATGCTCAAAAGATCCGAAAGCTTGCCTACCTTGCCCTGTTACTTTGAATATGTTATTTTTGTATTTGATAATCCTAATATTCATGAATCCATCGCCCAATGGAATTTCCTTGCAGTTTCAACCAAATATTTGAATAACCAACCTATGAACTCTATAACTAGCCTAATATCTTAAGTTGGAAATATAAATCAGAAAGAGAGATCCCTTTCTAAAGCTGGAATGGCTAGATCCGAGCTTTAAAAGTGGTTTTTTGGTTACCTCTGCAATTTCCTCCTCAAACTAGGAAAATTACAGAGTGATAACAAATCCAAATATTTTGATAAGGAAAAAATGCCTCTTTATGAATCTTAGATAAGTATAATATCCCTATGCTTAGATATGTTTTTAAGAATTGTAGGTTACATAATTTGTAATATCATTTTTTCAGGAATATCAATAATGTTCTCAAGAAAAATGTTGTATAAGAAAAAATGTGCAACATAAACGTAGCTCAGGACTTGTTTCCTATTATTTATGCTGTATGGGTCTTATGTATGGAATTTCATCTAAAACAAATCAATTTAGACACACTAAAAATATCTCCCAAAAAATAGACTAGCTAAAAAGCACCCAAAGAGGAAGGCTACAGCCAAATGCAAACAATGCTTAAGGAATTGCGCAGTTTTATCAGATATTAAGAGGATATTAGCAAGGAGGCTCATATTTCAGTAATAAAAAAAAAATCAAAATTATAATTAAGCCCCTTCAATATACAATAGAATGAATGAGACAATATAGCAAGAAATCCTCAGAAAAGAGAGCTTGAACACATGTACGTTTGCAAAAATGGCTCAACAACGTTATTTTTAAGGAGCTTCAGCAGCTGGAAGTTACAACTAAGATCTAGGGTAGATCTGTGGACAAAACATCAGATCTATTTCAGATCTGGAAACTAGATATTTTTCTCTTCAAGATCCCCTTGGAATTTTGGCAAAAGCATGCATAAATAAAAGTAGATCTGAGAAACAAGTTGCAGATCTGGAAATTGTTGCAGTAAATTTCTGAATATAACATTTCATTAAAATGGATCAGATCTAAATAGAACATGGACTAGCAAGCTAATCCATGGATCACCAAGTGGAAGGCTAGCCCAGCATTGGAGATCTCTGATCTAAACTATGAGCAAAACACCATGAAGAGCCTCACACCAAAATAACACAGTCCATCAGGATGAACAACACTGTAGCTCAAAGGACATAGATAACCAATGCAAAATTGCAGATCTAAAGTACAAATATAAGAGACACTCTTCCAGGAGGTTAAAAGACACACTCCATGAGAAGAGGCTCCCAAAATACACTAGATCCCTGCAGATCTAGACTCCCACTTGCTGCAGCTTGCAGAGGCAGCAAAACCATCAATGGATCAGCATTGCCAATGTAAGTAGAGCTTGGCCTCAAGCCTGATAGTGGATCAATTTAGCAAAAAACTCCTCCAATAATCCTCAAAGGAAGAGGTGAAATCCCTGCATAGGAATTCCAAACACAATCCTCCACTAAACAACAGAGAATGGTATTTGTCTAAGCAGACAAATACTTAGAAATATGATCAATCAACTCTCTTTCTCTGTCGCCCTCCCTCTCCTTTTATAATATGTAAAAAGCCTTTGAAAACCCTAAACCACCTTGATGAGCGTTCCCTTTTCACATGAGAGGCCTCCTCTAGAACTGCGTTGTCCGTTTTGGAGATGCATTGAATCAGACACAAGTAGATTTGGTCAAGGTTGACCCAAGCCACATGTCAAACCATTAGGGGAATTTTGAGGTCTAAAATGGGCCTCATAAGAAAAATGTACAACAAAAATAAACTTTATAACAACCAATAGGATTCAAGAAGATGATGTCATCCATAATGGATGATTCACCATTTTTGGAGTAAAAAAGTAAAAATATTAAAAAATAATAAAATAATAAAACTACTTTTTCAACTCGTATTTTAAACTTATCTCCCAAAAATTTTACTCAAATTTCGAGCGGGAGTACTCGTTGGATGCGAAATTTAATTCCTCATCCAAGGAGTACCCATGTTGCATACTTTCGATGAACTCTACTACACGAAAAATGAGAAATACATAAAAAACGCGATTGTAATCACGCTTTTTTATGTATTTCTCATTTTTCGTGTAGTAGGACCCATCGAAAGTATGCAACATGGGTACTCCTTGGATGGGGAATTAAATTTTTCATCCAACGAGTACTCCCACTCAAAATTTGAGTAAAAAATTTGGGAGATAAGTTGAAAATATGAGTTGAAAAAGTAGTTTTTCCATTTTTCCCTCTAAAATTTGATGATGTCATCAAATCTTATTTGATTTTTTCCACTATTATTTTATAATTTCCTTAGGAGGCCCATTTTAGACCTCAAAATTCTCTAATGCTCTTTTCACACTGCAGAAGTGATTATTTAGTGGCCCCGATTTATATTTGTTCACATGGGAATCGATTTATTCAAATTTTTCAGAGTTTTTACATGTCCTCCTTTTTATTTATTTATTCATGCAACAGAAATTAAAACAAAAATGAATATTCCTCTTAGCAAGGGCTAATTAGGAATATTACAGTCCTCCCCTCCAAAATGTTGCTAGTCCTCAAGCAACTGATAGGGTAAGAGCTGTAGTTCTTCTCCTTCTCCCTTGATGGCATCATCAAGGATCAAGTCCTCATCATAAGCCACGTTCTCAACAAGCCAATGCATCATGTATTGTTCCTCCAAGGCCAACATAATATGTGCATATTCCATCCCTTCAGGAGTGAAAAACTCAACAGAAATAAACATGGTGGAAGCAATGCTACATCGAAAGCATGTATCATGAAGTATAGGTTGAAGTCCCAACCCATGTGGTACATATACACTGCTCATCCTCTATCCATACAACCCCATAAATAATACAACTAGATCATCTAAGTATGGAAGCAAGAGTACATATAAACAAACTGAAATTTGAGCATAGGGAGGTGGATCTTGACCCCACATGAGGTACCAATGCAGAGTATCTCCTTCCTGTAGTAGATCTATGTTTGGTAAGTGGTTCCCACACCACTTAATTGTTGCACACGTTATCTCATCATAGCTAAAAATGAGAGATATGTTTGGCGCCTTTGGGAAGCACCCATCATGAAAAATGATCTCCCTTTGCACCTCAAGGGAGTGACCAGATTCAGAATTCTTATTGGTCTTACCAATGCCATGAGATATAAATGTAATATGACTCCCTTTAAGAGCCATGGCATGCATACATATGGTAAGAGAATAAAAAAAATAAATATGCTCCATGAGATCAGATTCTTTACCATTCAAGTCTCCCACACACATGTAGTTGGGCATGGACATTTCTCCTCTTTCAAGCGAAGGAAGAGATGGCTGAAATGAATCATGTATAGAGTCCTTTGGCTACCTTAAATCCTCATAACTCCTACACTCTTGAAGGTGCTAATGTAGTTCCTCCCAGTCATAGTGTTGATGTAGTTCCTCCTTCATGCCCTCCCAATCAAAACTCCTCATGATTAGGGTGTAGATATTTGCTAACTACATATAGCTAGAAAGGAAATCTTTATGTGCCCTTTGTAGTATCTCTTGCTTAAGCTTGGATGCTTTAGACAAGAATACTCTACCAAGATGATATATGACCCCTTCATGGACCAAATAGCCTCCATCTTGCTTCATGCCATCTAGTATCATCTCGGTGTGAAGATATTTGGAGTACTTCACAAGGAGTTGAGATCTCCAATATGGATCCACACTCTCCAACAATAACAGCACTGGTGATTCATCCATGGGAGTGCTTGTCTTGTTGCTGATTGTCTTCTTGACATTACACATGTCAAAGTGGTTTGTTGGAAGGTTGATCCTCCCATTCTTTTCCTCCCACAGCGCTGTAGCTTGGTCTTCTATTGCTCCAATCCTTCCAGGATCTAGATTTGGAAAATCACTTTGTGAGGCTTCCCCAACAATATCTGAGTATGATGGCATTCTAGGTGGCTTGCCATAAGATAAGAATGTCCCTTGCAGCATCCTCATGAACATGAGAGAAGGGACTGTGAGATCCCTGCTTCCACAGTGCAAATCCATCTCTGTTGTTTGTGTGGAAACATTAGGTGAAGGATAAGTGTGCATGCCTTGGATCATTTGTGGTTTCCCACTCTTCAAGTCCACCCACTCCATTTGCAAAGCTTTCCAATCAGTGGTAACCTTCCCCAAGGTAATCAACCATTGGACTCCCAAGATGATGTTGGTGTCTAGTATGTCAACTACAAAGAAGTGATCCACCAGGGTGTAGGATCCCATAGTGACAGAGAGTGATGGAACATATTTCATGCACTGCATGGTTCTATCTCCCAGAACCAAGACAGAAAATCCCTCAAATGTATCAGTGGGGATTCCTCTCTTTTGCACAAGATGAGCATCAATAAAGTTGTGGGTTGCCCCACTGTCAATAAGTAAAAATACTCTCTGATTCATAACTAAACCTTGTACTCTTAGGGTCAAGTACTTAGGCACTCCTCTCAACGAAGAAAGAGTCTAATGGTTGGAGCAAAGGCTCCCTTCCAATCTCTGGTGGGTGTTTGTTCTTCCTCCTCATCATCAGCGCTGTGACCCTTCCTAGGTTCCTCATCATCATCTTCCTCCTCCAGATCAAAGAAGACTTCTATGTAGTGTGCTCTTCCAACAACACACCTATGTCCGACCACCCATAAATCTTGGCAAGTGAAGCACAGCTTCTTCTTCCTCAATTCCATCTTGAGATCAATATCAAGAGGTTTCTTCAAATATCTCTCCTTGGGAGGAGTAGATTTTCCTTCTTTCCCCTCAGAAAAGTGAGGGGCCTTGCTTTGGAAAGTTGCCTTTGCTTTTGGCAAGGCATCTTGGAGATCTCTAGCTCTCTCGATGGCATCATTCAAAGTGATGGGCTTGGTAGATTTAACCAATCCATGAAAGGGTTCCTAGAGGCCATCAATGAAAATGTAGACTCTCCTTGCTACAGATAGATCAGGGACCATGACTGATAATCTTAAAAACTCAGAGATGTAAGTCTCTGCATCTCCCGACTGCTTCAGTTTTGCAAGGATTATAAAGGGTGCTTTAGGATCCTTCATATCAAACCTCTCCACCAGTATTTTAGTGAACTCAGCATAGGTAGTCACATTGATGTGTCCCAATGTAGACAATCCATGGAACCACCAATTGTGTGCTTCACCTTCAAAGTGCAACGCTGCAATCTTGATGGCCTCAACTTCAGGGACTTTGTTAAGATGGAAATAGATATCCAGCTTTTCTACCCATGCCTTGGCAGAAATGGAGGATGATCCATCAAAATTGGGCAAAAAGAATCTGCCCATGGTGTGGTGTCTACCATGAAAGAAACCACCATCTCTATACTTCTACCCTGGTCTGCTTCTGTCCTTGATG